>VZTF01001710.1:213560-261171 GCA_013397755.1 Cnemophilus loriae
CCTGGGCCGTAAGGGGCTGCGCCCGGGCCCGTCCGCGCCGCTCGGGGCGCCTCGTGGGTGTGCGGGTGACGCGGGGTGTGTCGGGTCTTGAAGGGTGAACAGCAGTTCAGAGTGACAGGATGTGCCTTGTTGGAAGGAACACACAGGGATCAATGTCCAACTCGTGGCCCTGCACAGGACGCCGCGAGAGTCACCCCATGTGCCTGAGAGTGTTGTCCAACTGCTTCTTGAACTCTGTCGGGCTTGTTGCGGTGACCACTGCCCTGGGGAACCTGTTCCAGTGCCTGACCACCCTCGGGGTGAACCTTTTCCCGATATCCAGTTCTCCAGACACCCTCGCAGGTGTTTTTTCCTCAGACTTTTCAGTGCTGGGATTTAGGTACTGAGCTTGGCAGTCCCGCAGGAGGCACGGTGCTCCCTCAGAAGCTCGGGGGAGCACAAGCCTGGGAGATCCGGGAGGAGGTGTCTGGAAGGTGACCGGTTGTGCTGTTCACAGGCAGTGCTTGACGTGTGTGGCCTGGGCGTGTGCTCGCCAAACACGCCCCGGAGAGCGGGGCGGGGGGCGACTTGGAGCCTCATCGGGAAGGAAAAAGTGGCTGGAGGGGGAGCACGTCTGTGTGGGAACAGAAGTGGGTCACGATTCCAACCATAAATTGGAAGCTTACTGTGGTGAAATTGCATAGTGTTTCAGTATGCTCTGATAGGAGCTCGCTTGGTGTGCTGTTTTTTTCTCACAACGTGGTGAGAGCTCAGTAGCTGTAAATTTTGTTCTGGGTGGGCTTAAGCCCAAGTGCCGCTACAGCTACCTTTAGGGCAAGATGCTGCTTTCTCTGTGATGTCTCTCATCAGGAGTTTGTAGCACAGCTGCTGTCAGATTGCTCCGTGTTTGAGTTTAAGTGGATGTTCTGCAGTTTGCTTGCCCTTGCACACCTCTATCTGTAGAAGTCCTAAAAGGACGTGACACTACTGGTTTGCTTTACAAACAATGAACTCTGCAAAGAGGCGTTTTGGGGGAAGTGAAATGCAGAGGGATCAAGGGGAGTAAATGGATAAAGACTTGGAGGGCATGGCATTAATCCTTAAGCAGACTTTTGGGGGAAAAGATTTGAGTGTGAAGGAAAGATGAAGTAAGTTGGAGTTGGAGACATTTGAGCGAGTCAGTTCTGTAATACATGCTCAAGTCCAATGTTTTGTGCAGATAGGGAGGTCTCTAAGTTGGTTTATACTGACATGGATTCCTTGGCTTACCAGTTTCAGAATGCTGTGGGAGTTCTTTTGATCTGCCAATGTAAGTTTGATGTAAGAAAGCTGATTCCTAATGTAATGTCTATGTATAAACAGACATCGATGTGCTTATTTGCAGACATTCTGATATCCATGCACACAAATATTTAGGATAAACAAAGATTGTCATAAATTACCATTGCCATTTTAAGATTTTTTTTTTTTCCATTCCATTGAATGTCTTTATATATGTGTGTGTTGGAGCTGAATCTGTGTGGAAAATTATCTCTATTTGATGTAAGTATTGCTGTAAGCAAAATAGTACATTTTTAGTAAGATTATAATGCCACATTCCAGACTCTTCAAAGTGTTCTGCATTGTTTCTGATCTGACTGTTCAGGTTGTGTTACTTGTGGAATAATTACTGTAGGCTAAAAGAAAATGAGGGAGTAGCCACTCACAAACACACAAATGTAACTCTCTCAAATGTTTTTAGCAGAGACTCTACAAGTGAATGAGAACTTCTCTCTACAGAACTGAGGTGAAGAACTTCACCATGGGTCAACAGATTTCAAACCACACACAAACTGTAATTAACAAGTTGCCAGAAAAAGTAGCAAAGCATGCCTCTTTGGTTCAAGAAAGTGGTTTCCTAACCTATGAAGAGTTTCTGGGAAGAGTAGCTGAACTCAATGATATGTAAGCCTTACTTTGCTTCTTTCTTTTTTTTCATGTTTTACAGAGAACTTGTATGCAATCTGTTATTCTGTGCTGGCTAAGCCAGAACTGGCCTGATGGTTTTGAAATGTTTCCTTCATTTCTTGGTGTTTCTATAATGGTTATAATTACACTTCTAAACCAAAGCCTTTTCTCCTCCTTAAAGTCGCTTTTCTCTACTACTCTTCTTCAGGCAAGTGTTGCTCTCTCTTGAAAGTTCACAAGAGGTGATTTAGCATCATCTTTTTATTAGTGTCACGTGTGTCCCTTATTGTTCTCCATTCCACCTCACGATGCAGTGCTGCTTCCTCTCTGCCTGTCACTTTGGGTAGGAAGGAGCAATAGGAGCCTGGTAGGGACAGCAGAGCTACACAAGGAAGGTGGCACCTGAGAGAGAACTGTTTGTAACCATCCCTGCCACCTCTGCAGACATGCAAGGCTGCTCCTCATTAAGGATGAGATGTATCTCACTGTCCCAAACCAGTGACCTAGATAATCCCAAACAAAAGGCTGCTTTTTTGTCATATTTTTCATAGCCTGCGTTTTGTTTGACCAGTACAATGACCGTAAAAGGAAATGAGCGAAAAAGCAGTGTTGTCATTTTTAGCCTGTATTTATGGTATAAAATGAGAGTGATAAAATGAAGTGGAAACATGCAAACACTGAATAAGGGCTTTGTAATGTTTGCTGTTTAACTGAAATGTGAATTTGTATTCAGTTTAGAAATCGTCTTGGAGAGGGTCATACTTTCGTGAATGACCTTCAAGAGCATATAGCTATCTTCTGGGTAGACACATAAATAGATCTTGAAGAATATAACCTGATGTTTTGCCTGAGACTCTGGGCATTTGTCAGTATAATTCACTCCAAAATACTGTATTCAAGTGGCTTCTTTCTTTCCAGTATTTACTTAAGCCTGAATGTATTCTGGTTCTTATGGAATAGACCGTTGTGTCTGTGTTCCATTAAAAAAACAAATCTCAAGTCACCTGACACGTTCACCTGACTACCTCATTATTAATATATACTAACATAAATACACCTCATCCGCATATGTTGGTACTCACAGGCTTTTTTTTTTACATACCTGTTGAGGAAATAACGTTTTTAGATTGGATACAAGATTGTGTGATTACTGTAATAAACAGTGAGAGCATATATGAATTTAAATGTCTATAAAGTACACCTGCTTGCTGATGCTGGATCAAAAGACTTGCACAACATTTTCTGAAGCTTCCTGTGCAATTTGAAGTGAAGTGGGTTGTGTATTTTGTGTTCAGTGACATGCTAAGAAGGTCATTACTCTTTACTTTGATGCCCCTGGGCAGTATTGCTAAAATCTTTTCTAAGGATAGAGAGCAGACAGGTGAACCATAAATAATCCCACTTGGCTGAGGCTGCTGATCTTTGCAGGTCCAGCACACGGCATTAAACTGGTGTTGCTTTGTTTCAGTACTGCCAAATTGGCTTCTGGACAAGACAAACATCTGTTATTTGAAGTGCAACCTGGGTCTGATTCTTCTGCTTTCTGGAAGGTGATCGTTAGGATAATATGTACCAAAGTAAGTGTGAACATTTTAATTTGATGGGCAGTTCATATGCAAAGATTTGAGGACTGTCAGTTTTACCTGTAAAATCCAACACCTGCTACGTGTGTTTTGATACAGATGATGTATTCAGAGATGCTGTTGGAGATAAATTAAGTCTAAATTCTAAGCTTCTGCAAAAAGGACAGTAACAAAGATATTTTCATAACCAAGTTTAAAGGAGTGATGCCTTCCAGTGGAGCACTTACAGCCCTTTAGTTACAAATGCAGGTGATTTGTGAGGTCAAGTAATCCAATGGTACAACAAACTGGGAATAGTAGATTTTGATAGTAGTAGAAATTAATCAGCAGTTCCAGGCACTATTAGTTGAGCTAGTGTGCCTGTACATAGTCTGATCCCTTAGAAAACCAATCTAAAGGTTGAATGTTTTAACTTATTTGGAAGACCATGATAAAAACTTATGAAATTTGCTCCGTGTAATGAGGAGATTTTCCCCTCTGTATCCTATCAGGTAAAGTCCTTTAATGATCCTGAATCCCCTGGGCAGTCCTAACATGTGGTTAAACAAGCCAACCCTCAAACTGTTTGAAACCAGCAGTTTGTAGTTTTCTGTTTACTCCTAGTTTTCTTTAAGGCAGCCATCACTGTAGGCAATTTTATGTTCAAATATCAAATGTCTGATTATCCTGTGCTTGGTTCTAAGTTTAGCCCAGTTTTTTGGGTGTCAGGTCCCTACTCACACCTGAATCCATTTGAGTAGTGATGGCAATTGCCTTGCCCTAAAATTGTGGTGCTGCCTGTGATGTTCCTCATGCATGAGAACTGCAGTCCTTTACAAACATTTTGAGCAATGCCAAGTTAAAATCTGATAAGTAATTGTAAACAATTCTTATATCTTAAGATAAATAAAACAAGTGGCATCGTGGAAGCATCCAGAATCTTGAACTTGTATCAGTTCACTCAACTTTATAAAGACATCACCAGTCAAGCAGCAGGAGTTCTTGCACAGAGTGATACTTCTGAAGAAGCTGCTGAGAGTTTGATGTCTCTGTCTTCGTGTCAGGCCAGCTTGTGGATGGGAAGGTATTTTGATATACTTTAGCTTGTGACCCCAGTTACAGCATAAGCATTTTGGGAGTTGTGCTTCAAACCTGAACTACAAATACCTACTGATCACAACTGCTCGCTCTTGGCAGCTGCAGGCTTTGTACCATCACAAACATGAACAGACACCTTCCCTTGCACCCTGCAGTGCACTTTGGTGAAATCCTGAAATATGGTGCTACCATACCTTAGCTTCAGAACAACCCTTTTAGAGATCAGTTCTAATATAAACATGGTATATGTTCACTCTCCTGAGTAAGGAAACGGAATCAGCTGCAGCTACAAATCCAGGGGATTTGACAGTGTTTGTTTAAACGGATTTTGTTATTGTTCCTCTTAAACTTTCTCTTCCTCTTACATTTTGGCATGTGAAAGCTCCCATCTGTTGCCACTAGAAACTCATCAATTATGGTAATAATTTAACTTGTATGACTGGAAAAATGTGAACTGTGTCACTCATGTTGACCTTCTGCTTTGTTAACCAGAGGAAAAACAAAAGACTGAGGTCAACACGTGCAATAACTTCAGTTGAAATTGAGTATAACAGCAAGAAGCCTGTCACCCTTTCCCTGTGTGGAAGTGTTGCTGCTACCAGTAATTCCTTACTTTCTACTTCCTCAATAAGTTCAGGGTTCTAACTGAGTTTTAAGTGAGGTAGAGCTAGGTTTTGCAAGAAATGGTAGTAAATGGTATAGTTCTCTATGTTAACCAATGAAGAGCTGGCAGCCACGTATTTTAATAAAACAGCCTGAGTGTCACACTTCAACTGTTCGAATGAAAAAGGGGTCAGCTGTGTTGTCACTCCACAGAGCCCACTGGTTTTCCTAAGTCAGTGGATTGCAGAAGATATTATTTTCATTTAATTTAATTTCCTGTAAATTATGACCATGTTTGAGAAAGAACAGGAAAATTGCTTTCTCAAGGTTATACCAGAACACATGGTTTTCTGGAAATGGTCTTTTGCTTCAAACAAACAAACCAAACAACATAGACCCCAGATACTTACGCAAAACAATTTTATATATTGCTAAAGTCAATGAGGAAAAGGTTTACTATGTCAGTTTCTTTTTCAGTTTTCAGACTTGGAGATGGGAAATGAGCATCCTTCATGGTTGTAAACTTCACCACTTGAGGCAGTATTAGTCACAAATGAAAATAGAGTTTTTATTGCTAATATGATGCAATTTGGTAAGCTTGTGTCTTAGCCAAGTTTTTCAAGTTATTAAGGAAAATACGGGCTGAAGCACCTTCAGGTGTTCTACAACGAAATCTTCTGTTTATTTTTCTATAATAACCGCCCATTTGCCTAACTCACTTTTAGACATTTTTCAGCTCTGCAAAGTTCGCCCTCGCTGTCTAAAAATAGCAAGTGTTATCTGTTTCATTCTTAACTTTTTCCACTAGAATAATACCCCATTTCTCTACAACATCCACTTCCTATTCAGAGCATTCAAAATATGCCTGAGTGGTTTATGCTTTCTGATAATGAAGAGATAAGCATTTCCTTAGTCTGTCACTCTTTTATTTTACTGTTTCTTCGGGAACTTAGTCCTGGGACTAAAGCTTACTTTGCAGAAACTTTATAAATAGGCCTTGTATTATTGCTTGTATAGACACCAGGAAATCTCAAAAATTCAAGTGCTTTTAAAGGTTAGTACTCAGAATTGCATGGGGGAGGAAAATGAAAGGGAACAGGTCTAAAGAACACAGTGAGCAGGCTTCTTGGAAACTGTTGTTCTCATTATATGCAAATTACCATCTGTAAAAAAAATCTGTCATTTTAAAGTAATTTCTCCAAAAACAAATTGAAAAGGAAACCCCAAGGACCTATTGAAAGATAAAACAAAGGCGTGTTGACTGCTGTTCAGTAGCTGGCTAATCTGTACAGTTCAAAAATGAATCTGTATTTGACAAGCTCCCTTAGATGCCAAAGCAAAAATGGTCTGGTCAATAATCATTAAGGTGGACTGACTCTCCTGAAATGCCGTTTTTTCTAGAACGCCATCTCTGTCCCTCAGGTCAAAGCAGGGATTCCCAAATAGGGATTTTTGGAAAACCCAAGCATTTTAGAACACTTCCTTGGCTGCTTTGGAAGTGAGCTGTGACTCTAAAATTGAGAACTTTACATGTGTGGTTAGGCCAGTGAAAGCTGAGGATTCTCTGCACCTTTTTGCACTTGAGAAGTCTTGATGGTGCAAGTATTTGAGATATTACTGTTAAGAACATTGGATACAGAGATCTATTATTTGGGAAGAAGATACAAAATATCAATGTCTGTCTTGGGTAGTGAGATAATTTTTAAACTTCCCCACCAACAGAAACACCTGGGAGTTTAACTGGAAAAGCTGTGGTAGCAGTCAGCTTGAGAGTCCTAATTTGAGGAGCAATCATGTGGAGCATGTTGCAAGCTAAAATCAGCCTTTTCAATCTAATGAGCAGTTCAGCTCCTGGCATTTTGATGCCATGTGAAATGAGTGAACATGCATTCTGGTAGTGATCCTCTTGCCATGCATGTTTTTTTCCTAGGATATAAACCAGCACACAGAAATTTGGCAAAGTCCGTTATGAACTAGTTCAGCCTGACGTGCAGTGACAGGAAGGCAGGTTCTTGTCCTGCCTTTAATGTAAACAGTGTTTCTGTTCTTTTGCCCAGTCATGTGATATGAAGCAGTTACAACTCCTCACACTTCCTTGTTGATATGAAAGGGGATTTACAGAACCCTTTGCAAAACCAAAAGCACCTGACACAAAAAATAAATGCACATTCTGGCTTAGTTTAGTTCACTGCTGACATAGGCTGGGGTGACATAGGTAGTCCATTCACAGATTAAAAGCACAGGTGTTTCTTTCTGGCCATCACTAATTATTATGAAAAAGGTAGTAACTGGTGTAGTTACTGGGGCATAAATATCAAACATGTGGAAGAAACCAGTGTCTTCTTTTCTGCAGGGTTAAACAGCTGACAGATGAAGAGGAATGTTGCATCTGCATGGATGGGCGTGCTGATTTAATCCTGCCGTGTGCTCACAGTTTCTGCCAGAAATGCATTGATAAATGGTAATATAGACTAAAGGATATTAATTATTTTATAGGATGCACTGGTTGTCTGACAGGTTTCAGTTTGGTTTGACAGATTCCATGGTTGCCATAAAATTTAATGTGTGAAGGTATTTCCAGGCTAATGTACATATGATACACAACAGGCTTAAGTAAAATCAGACTGCAGCAGAAGAAAAGCAGGAAATTTTGTAAAAAAGAGATGCAAAAGTGCTCTTCAGCATTTGTTTTGTTATTTCTTACATATTTTTATTCTTCTAAAATGAAATTGTTTTAGTCTTGCTCAAAAACTCGAGAAGATAGTATATGCAGATGCTGGCATGCTGTGCTTCACAAAATCTTATTTAAGGCTTGTTAAGACTATGCAAATATGAAGGCAAGATGTCTGTCACTTATTTGGGAAATAACTATCAGAGGGATTTTTTTCCATATGTTATGCTTTCACTTGAAATAAATAGCATACAATTTACTGATTTAAATATATTGTACTCTTCCAGAAAGATACTTCTTCTCAATGGCAGCACCTTCAAATTTATGTATAACATGTAGCTTACAAAGTTCAGCTTCACAGTAAACTGAACACCTTTTCAGCTTCTGCATCTCTGATACACCAGTTCTTGGAAAAGTGGGAGGGAAAAATTGCTTTGTGGAGGAACAGAGCTCTTGTCTGACCACGCAGGCCTACAAGGATTAGGGAAGCATCCTGGTAGTCTGGCATTAGGGAACACAGACCTGCTCTGTTAAAAAGGCTTTTTTTTTGTCTAGTAAATGCAAATGGGTTTACACATAATTTGTGCATAAGAATTTGTTTTGTGGCTTTTTGAAATACTTACCGAGGAAGTTACTCTTGTAGCAAACACCGGACTTCCACAAGGAAAAACTGTAGTAAAAAAATCACTGGATCTCAGAATATAGCAAGTCATTTCTCTCTTCTGGGAAAATATCCTAACATCTATCAGCAAGATGGCTCAGTTTAGTGACTGTGCTGGAGAGTGGATTATATGCTGCTTTGGCTGATGAATCAGCTGAACTCCTCACGAAGTTCCAGTTACACCATGCTTTTCTTTGGTCTGTAATTTTTAAGGTTGATGTCCTCTTAATTTAGGCATAACAGAGGCTCCCAGCTCAAACATAATTGTTTGAGACCCCCGAGATGGTGGAGGGGGGTGGGACTCTCAGGGACCAGTTCTTAACTTCAGTAGGCTGCATGACCCAGGAAAAGGCTCTTTCTTCTCTTTATCTGAGAAGCCTGTGGAGACTGGTTTCTAAGGACCTCAGCTGAATTCCTGAAGATACAAAGATTTAATTTAGACAGTGAATTTCCATTTAAACTTTCTGGCCAGGTAGCCAGATGCATCCTGTCTGACCTGAGCAAACGATCAGGAGGAACATGATTCCAAATTTTCACTCAAAGAATGGTGCTCCATTCAGAAGTCTTCCTCACAAAGAAAGTTTTTAAACAAACAAAATAGATAGGTGGCCTAATCCAGTTAATGTGATCATTCTTGAAGTTCTCACTGGGTTGGTTTTTGTTTGGGTTTTGTTTGTCTGTTTGGGGCTCTTTTGGCTTTTTCTGGCCAGCAAGAAACCATCAATGAAAACTACTCATTTCTGTGCCTTCCTAACAGGAGTGACCGTCACAGAAACTGTCCCGTGTGCCGCCGGCAGGTGACCGGGGCAGGAGATTCCTGGGTGGTGTCAGAGGCCCCTACAGAAGATGACATTGCCACTTACATCCTTAACATGGTGGATGAGGCGGGGCAGCCCCACAGACCCTGACCCTGCCCACCGGGCTGATCGTGGCAGAACCACTTGAAGTTTTTGTTTTCCCGAGCGTCTGGTTTTACCTCTCCTTGCTGTTCTTCCACAGTCTGTCCTTTCCTTCTCCTCTTGGCTGCTGTGAGTCTGCGCTGCTCTCCTAAAGCACAGGGTATCTGAGCAAGTCTCTGTGTGTGCAGTCTTCATTATTAAACTGTTCTTTCAGCAAACTAACAAAGTTTACTTTAGCGACAGCATTTGATATTAATTAACAGTTCAGCTACTTGATGAAGCAATTTGTAACAGCACAACTACAACTGCAAACTGCTGTTTGAGCATCACAGTGTACTGCTACAGAGATGAACCATGGCAGATGGCTTGACCTCACAGTTCCTACCCTTAAAAGCAGTCCCTTATTCACAACTAATGTGAATAAAGATGATGAGTTAGCACTAGTGGTTATTAATTTGAAATTTTACTGTTGAAACTTGAAGATGTCCCACTGCCTGTTCTTCAGTAGGAAGTTATTGCTGCTCTTAGTGTTTACAGATACGTAATCTGATCTGTTATGACTTTTAGTATTAATTATTTTAAATCCATTTTGGAGAGTGTAGGCAGGTCTGTAAATGTACTTGTGCACTTCCCCTTATTCTTCTAACAAGACTTTTCTCTTAGAATATTTTTTTAAATATGGTATTTAGCATAGTCTTATTAGCTAGGAAACATTAAACTGTTTCGTACACAATCCTAAAAGCAGTAAATCAGCTTCTCAGTAGTTTTTGATAAAGAACAGCTAAAATTATTTCTAAACATTGGGCATATCTGAAGAGAATGCCTTTAGTTGAATTAGCACTTAAGGTGTAGTTTAGTCTGATGCTGTGGTTTTATCTGCTCCTCTTGAGTTTTTGAAGTGATGAGATCAGAGTTAAAAGGTATACGAAGAGTTACAAGTGATAATCTAAGTAAGGGTGCTCTACTTTATCTACAAGTGCAATACGCTTTTATGTAGCAGAGGGAAACTTCTTTAACAATAATGTGGCTTGGAGTGAGATGTGCATGTGACAGCTTGGGAAAAGGAGTATCACAACTGGAGTGCAACAGTATTTTGTGGCTAGCAGAATAAAATCTTCAAAGAGCTGAGTTTAGACAGTCTAAAACTGTTAGTATTCAGGAAACCCATCTTAAGCCTCTTGTGCATAAATAGTATTGTGGAAATGAATGGCTACTGTAGAGAATTAATTTATATAGATATATATTAACAAATACTACTTTTTCTCACTCAGTAACCTCAAAATATTCAAGTGTAGCATTTGAGCGAATATCAGCATAAGTCTTGCTTACTGTGAGACTGCATTTTTCCTTACCATACCTGTTAAAATTCCATGATGCCATAAGGCTTAAGTCCTTTTGTCACAGACAGGTTCTGGAGTAAAAGGCATGTGCACATGTAGATATGCACATTTAGGTTATTTTTCTTAATTGGCTACAAAATAATTACATCAATTTGTTAAAGAATGTGCACAGCATATGACACCAGTTTGAGCTTGGATTGTGACACAGCTGTCAAATTTATCATAGGTTTTAAGACAGAGAAGCAACGTACCCTTCATGTGTCTGTCATCTGAGAGCCAGTATGGCTTAGTGTGTAAATCTGTATTTAGCTATGGAAAAATCCTTTTAGGAGTGTATATAGCTTAGAACTTTTTTTTTCCCCTTCTTAAGCCATTGATAGCAATGAGAGATTCTTCAGTAAATGTATGGAGTGTTTGGTTGCATAAGGGTGGTTATGGTTTGGGCTGGAAATTGTTACTGGCCCAGGATTTTCCACTAAAACATGTGCAAATATTCCTAATCATGCACCAGTTCGGTTTCTTTTTGCTTTCTGAGCTTGCATTAGTCCATGTTCAGAACTTTCAGATAACCTTTGAATTTTTTAAACTTTTTATATCACTGGAACAGAAAGAACATCTAAATGAAAGCTTCAAGCTAACTTTATTTTTCAAGTACTTCAAGAACTATACTTCTGAACTGAGATTTTATAAGTTGACTTTCTGCTGAGAACTTACATGAACTTCTTAAAATGTAATTTTATAATGATGCAAACAGGTTGCTAATTGCAGCATAATGACAATTACAATATAAACTAATGCAAAAATTATTTAAATAGTGAAAAAGTAAACTTTGTATTCTGTACAGCTTTTTAAAATTAAGTTGTGTAATTCACACTGCTGTGATGTAGATACTGTAATGTGTGCCTTGTAAAATATATGTACTGTATGTTATATAGAGAAATAGATACATTAACACTGAAAAACTAGTAGTTTGGTACTGGTTGGTATTACTTAGTCTGAAGTGCAACATTTAGCAAACAATTTTGGAAAAGGAAAAGGAATCCATTGGCATGGACAGGGCAATGAGTTCCAGAAGCTGGACCTTCAAAATGTGAATTACTGCAAATATCTGTTGGTGGGGGGCATTAAAACAAATTAACTTTCTTGTGTTAAGTGAACATTTCTTACAGGTTTAATGTGAAATTGTAATTTAAACATTAGAGATAGTATTAATAGCTAAGAACATTCCACTGTATTAAACTTTGTGTATGAATTGTGCAATAAAGTTACTTTGGAAGAAATGTCAGAGTTCTTTCAAGCTTAAGGAATCTCTTGGCTTTAGTACCACAGAAGTCTGAACAGGTACAGGTGGTGTGGTTAAAAGTGTGGCACTGTGAGTAAGAGCTCTCTTAAACTTTGAAGGGTGGTATCGACAAGGTATCTTAGTGCAGCTCTGCAAAAAAAAAAAAACAACCTGGCTCTGATTTGACCTCTTCTAGGTACACAAATAAATTGGAACCTTCTGCAGTGATGGGGAAAATTAAACAACTCTAATTCTTAAAAGGACAGTACTGAGGACCAGGTTTGTTCAGGGAAAGGATTTTTATATTCAAAGAAGTGTCATACACTTTTTCCCCAAGTTATTTCATCATATTTCTGATGGTATTTTAAAGTTTAAGAATGCTAAGGTTTGGAATTTTTTTTCTTAATATTTTCTTGTTTGTAAGTAAGAATTGAAATATGTAATTAATGTCACTGTTTCCTCTGTCTAGTTATTTGGCTTATCTGTTTGGATCTTTCGAAGCCAAGGCAGAAATGAGAGAGGAATTCACTAACAGATCAGGAAGTTAAGAATGGATAAGATGACCAGTTGACAGGCACAGCAGGAGGTAGGTGTACGAGAGCAATTAGCAAACCTTTATATTCACTAGGTTTCAAGTTTAGGCACCATATCAATGTAATTTTTTTGTGGGAAATGGTATATTTAACTTCCTTATCTTTCCTTTGAAGAAAATTCTATACATAATCAGAAGGGTTTTCTAATGCATACTCTTTCCAGTTCTGGAAACCAGGGCAACCACTGAGATCTCTATGTTACAGGTTTGAACTGAGCTGTTCAATCCCACCCCTGTAGAGCTGTCTGTGCCAAATGCATTATTTTTGGAAGGAACATCTTGGCTGTGGTTCTTTGTGCTTTGCATCCAGCTGAATCCTGGAAGAACAGCCCCCTCAGGAAGCCTTAAGGATGTTTGATAGACATAGGACCTATATGTTAACCTGGCTGGCCGTAATCCTTGCACTGCATATACATAATGCTTTAATTTTGTATTCACACATGCTCTGTAATGGAAGTAATATGACAGTAATTAAGTATTTTCTTTGGGTTTCTGTTGTTAAATCATCCTTGAAGATGACTTGCCAAAGGTTTTATCCTCACCTGTTTCAAGTGGGTGAACAGAATTCTGCTTTATGAGTGTCTTAAACATCAGTCATTCCAAAACTGAATTTTTGTTAACTGTCATTTCTTCAGATGTTTGATTCCAAGGCCTAGAATTTATCATACAGCAATATTCTTTAAGGACTGAAAACTTTTCCTGCTGGGATGTGTCACTGGAATTAGCCTGGGTGGGGCAATGTGCAATCAGCAGGTGACGTTTTGCTGGGAGCCAGCCAATGTTACATCTGTGAGGGATGGGACAGCACATTCTGCTCTTGTGTCTGAGCTGCCAGGATGTTCATTAGCAGATCTTTACTTACCTCACTAACCCATCAAAATTCAAATAGTAAACACTGGGCATGGGGTTTGTAGGCCTAATATTAAAAGGAATTATCAGTTTTGTGAACTTGGATAGAACTTTGCATAGTGTATGTCTGCTGGAATGAAGAATATGATTAAATGAGCACTCTTCTTTGGTTCAAAGTGCTATTTAAAAATGCAAGGTATTTTCACAAAGTAAGCTTAAAGTAGTTTCCAAAATTTGTATATTTAAGAAGGTAGGAGTTTGATACAACAATCTGCTTCCATGCTGATGTGGTTCTGACCCATTTTAATAGATCTTCAAAAACTACTTTTTATGTGAGACAGTCCCTGTTAGTCATGCTGAATGATTAATGAATTAGTGGTGGTGTTGGTGTCTCACTATTATATGGCCTGTTCTCTGTGCTGTTTAGCAGTGGTGTTTAGTGCTTTGAGGTGGGGGAGGAGAAATGCACATTCCTCAGTTACAGATGAACCTGTACTCCTGTGCTTCACCAGTGCTGCTCGTGTACAGAAATAATGAGTTTGTGTACTGAAAGAGATGATGTTTTTATCTTCATCTAAAAATCCTCACGCCCTTTCTTACTGAAGTGTTTTGTGTTAAGGTTTTCCTCAAAAGGTGACTGTAGCGGCGTATCTGTGTTGATACTATTTATTTGAATCTGTTACTTGTTGGCTTCTTAGTTGGGTTTTGTCAGATAAAGCTGTTGTGCGTGCTCGCAGAATCACAGCACAGCTTAAACTGCTCTGCCCTGAGTGTCAGGACTGCTTTCCTGCTCCCAGGCTGGGTGTCCTGACTCTCAGCTCAATATCCAGATGAGGCTCCAGGGTCAGGAAGAGCTGCTGCGTGCCCTGCCCTGGTGCCCAGCTTGGCCGAGCAGGGAAGCAGGGTGGGCACCAAGAGACGGTGGGGACAGCAATGCAATTTCACTTTCAGAACTTTACGCCAGGTCTGAATGGTTGGTTAGCATTAACACTGAATTGTTTTAAGCCAGATAAGCCTTCAGCCCCTTCTCCTAAATAGTGCTCACTGTCTTCTTTATCTCTACTGGGGTTTTTTTCAGTTTTCATGCTTTATTTAGGTTTAGTCGGTTTAACTGCACTTTTAGTTTTAGTTTTACTTTACTTAAATGTGAAGATTTGGAGGAACTAATTTTTTGAGAGATATACACACAGAATCTGTAACCATATTCTTTTACAATTCATTTATTAGTGTAATGTTTAATGCTTCCACAAGAGGCAAAAGATAAACATCATGTAACCCAGGCACAGAAAGAAAAAGCAGTTTTTACAGACACCTTTTCAGACTTGGATTTTAACTAGGCAAAGAGAACAGAAAGGTTTAGCCACACATAAAGAACAATGATATGAGACAATAAGGTGGCTCTGGGCTGTGAGAAAAATATGTATTCTCCAGTAGCAGAGCAAATGCCTTAAGTTTGCTAAAGTAACAGAACAGAAAAAGATTGTTCAGGTAGATAGGTTGTAAACATCAAATAACCATAATTAGCCATTTCAGGTTGAAAGTATAAAATGCTTTTGAACTGACAGATTTAAGGAAGCCTTAAACAACATTTGAACCTTTCTCCTAATGAAGTCAAGAGAAAGCAGGATATTCTTCCATCCTGCAGCAGTGCTTACCCAGTTGCCACCTGCAGTGATGTTCTTCCAGCCCCTGAGTCAAACCAGCTATGTTCTAAACAGGTTTGACCTCAGCGCAGTTGGGGGGGGATCAGCCACTGCCCTGTCCTGCACTGGTGTCTGTGTGTACAGCAGTGACTCATGCTGGATCTACATTTTCATTCCAGCCCCAGCCTGAGCTCACAAGGTTACTCTGAACAGCCTCACATTAGCACAAAAGTGCAACTTTAAAAAAAGAAAACAAGGCAAAGCTTAAGAACTGAACTTGGGAATCAGTAACATTTGCCTAACGAAAGGATGACCAGGAGAAATGTAGTAGTGGAAGCTTGAAAGGATGTCTGTTTATATTTCCCCAACTATAATACTGTAAGCCCAATTTCCCCTTAAAAGCAGCACACAAGAAAGCACAGAAAGCAGAACTTGTGGTCATGACCACTTGTGTGTTATTGTGGTTATTGTCAGAATCCCAATTACTGTCCATTCACTGAATATGCAAATCCAGGTTGTTTTTTTTTTCAATAACAGCTACAGACCTATTAGAACCTGAGGTAAGGAAAGCTGAAAAGGTATTGAACATATACAAATTTGGTGTAATTTTAAGGAAACTAAAGAAGATGTGTAAGTGACAACACAAGCAGCACTAATAGCGATCTTCAGGTGAAACAACCCAAGTAAAGCCATGTTTATCAGATGGAAATACTGACAATTGAAATTTGTCATACCAAGCATGTTGCTTATTTAGCCTGGATGCAGATGTTTTTCCAAATAATGTTATGTTGGTAACAGTTTATTAGGAAGTTGTACTGATGAAAACAAGACATTTGCATTTGATGCAGCTAAACAACTTAACCCACTTTCTCAGACTTCATCCTAAGCAAATGACACCAATCCTGAGACTGCATTCTATGAGCTGCTAAATTTCCTAACAGTGAGGCCGACAGGGGCTGCTGACTGAGAACTTGGGACAATTTTATCTTGTACAGAGGGGCAGCATAATGTGGTTTCATATGATTTTTAGGGGTACAGGGAATACAAAATCTGGCACACTTTGGCTGGGGCACTGAAGAGCTGAAGTCAAATTCCCACCACCTGTCCACAGCTCTGGTTTTGGATGAAAAACCTCTGCAATCACTGCAGCTCCCTCTGCATGACACTGGCTAACTGTGAGGGTGAGTGGAGGGCCAGAACTCTCCCTCTTGTGCCTTGGACTCCCTCAGAGCAGCCTTAATTCCAGGCTGCTTCCTGACATCTTTAGGTTTATCTCTCTCTCTCTCCCCTGGCGTTCTTGCCTGGAGATTAGCTCAGCTGGTTGGAGCACGGTGCTAATGATGCCAAGGAGGTGATAAGGAATTCCTCCTTCCCCTGCTTTAGTGCCATTTCCTTGCAATCTCATTCAGGACAGCAGGGACTTTAAAAAGGTGTCCTTGTAGGTATCTCTTTGAATTGCCACAGCCTGAGGGGAGAGTCTTCAATGCCTCTATACATTTATGCCATTAATGGGTTCTTTGGTACTGGTGGTGTCACCCACTGCCACTTTTGGCTGCAAGGTGAGACTCGAAGAGCTCTTGAATGGAAGGCTGAAGGGCCTGGCCTAGGGAATACAAGTGGCACAAGACATCTGATGGAGCACAACACGCAGGGTTCAAGGTCAGGTGAGACTTGATGAGCCAGTATCAGTTATTTGCTTTTTAGGCATTAATGCTAAATGCCTGTTTGAAGAAGCCCAGGGTCCCACTGCAGGATATTAGAGACCCAGGGGTCTAACCCTGGGCTCAGATCCTGCCTCAGGGACTGCAGGCCTTTGAACTGAGTAGTGCAGTGCTGGACTCAAGGGCATCCACACCCTCTGCTGCCCTGGCTTTGAGTCTTTTTTGGTGTGAAACAGTGTGCAGCTTCTACAATACACAGGTGCCATCATGTTATTACCTTTAATCCTTTTTGAAGGAGTAGTACTGTGTCGTAAGGATGATGAAATAGAAAGAAGATTGAAAGTGATAAATATGCCAGTAGCTGTATTTTACTAACCACTTCCTCATAAATAAATAGTTTAACATAACGTACCATGATTTGAAATGACAGATTTCAAGTGGACTGGCTTCTGTATAAATAGACAGCTTGACTTCCCATTCAGCTGCAGTTGACTAAAATACATACTAAAACAAATGTGTAAAAATATGTCAGAAGTAGGACCAGAACCAGATCTGGCATTTCTACCACTGATTCATAAGAACACTTCCCTTTTTCAAGTAAAAAATTTCTCTTTACACGCAACCAGAATTATGTGCATAAATTTCTAAGTAATTTGAACGGGCATATCCACATATTCCCATTACAAAGCAATAAAAAAGTGTTCTCAACTTTCAAGGCAAAATTTTCATGATACAATTAGACTCATTACAATGTGTAACAGTGATTTTGACACCACGTTTTCCACTTGCTAGATTAAAAAGCATTCATCTGCTGTTCTTCACTGACATCCTACATAACAACAGGAATTAATTAGTCATTGAACAAGATTACCTGATGTTGGTTTTTCTTGTTTTCCAATATAACTGCTGAAACATTGAGTTAAAAACTGTGTCAGAACATCTTCCTGAATGAAAGGGTAGCCTCAAAATTCTGCACCCCACAGAAACTGCTAATGAATAAAGGGTTAAACTTAAAAGTGTTAAAAGCCATGACTGCTACTGAGACTTGCAGGACCAACCCAGGTGGGTGTGTGCTGTCAGCATCTGCGGGATCCTCAGGTGCACAGCACAGCTGCACTATGGATATTCTCTCTGGTTTCCCAGGCTACACTGCAGGGCACAGTTAAGACAGTATGAAACAAATAGTACATGATTCTGAGTTTGCATTTAATATTTACAGCAATCTTAAAAAGCCTAATGTTTGTAGAAACCAAAATCTTTGCAAGGAGAATAATGCAGTAACAGATGACGGCAAACGCTGTTTACCTTCCACAGATACTCCCTTTGTCTCTGTACTGTTCAGTTACGTCTCAGCAGCATCAAAGACAGATGATTTGATGTTCATTCGCATCTTATCCTGCTTAGGAAGGACATGTTCTGGTCTCTCTGAGTTTGTAACTACTTGGACAGAGTAGAAATATCTTCTGTTCTCATGGCATCAGCCAGGAAGCTGAGTTCATTGCACAGAGTCTCGTACCTGAAGGCCATCCGGATCTGGGCAACATTTGTCTTTCGAATGTCATTTCCCTCAGGCCCTTCCTTGCAATAATTCACCCCTAGGAATTTCTGCTTTTCCTGTGAACAGGATTAAATGTAAAAAGGAAAAAGTCAATTCAACTGCTTTGATTTATTGCAGAAATAAGTATTTGTTAGTTGAATGAGTCCAGTACAAGTGAAAAGAGCAGTTTCAACCAGCTGGCCGTTGAACTCTTCCTCAGAGTCTTAACCAGTTTAGGAGATTTTAAGGCCAAAGTTTATCTATATAATCACTCAAAAGTGCACTCAGTCTGGCTTGCTAAAACCCTCTGTGTTAGTGTTCAGCCTGCACTGCCACATCTTGCATGTGAGAGGGCGAAAAGAGGCTTAGGTCTCTTTTGTTAGTTAAATGTTCCACAAGAAGAAAATTAGTAGTTGTCATTAGGGGATACTGGAAGAAACAACAGAATATACTCAGGAAGCCCCTTCACATACCAGTTCCTTCAGAGAAATGTTCAAAGTGTCATAGAAGAGAGGATGCTCTAAAATAAGTCCTATAGAAAGCCTTGGCTGTATGGAATTTTAAAACCAAAAGGGAATTTAATCTAATCTGACTGCCTATCTAAACCAGAATGTTTTCTGTAGTACTCCCTTTTAAGCAAAAACATGTCTTGCTTATGACAGGCAGTTTGTTTTTACTTAATGCTAAGACATGATGCAGAAAGTCACTGGCAAAGGGATATCACCCAAATAATTAAAAGTTTGTAACTGGAAGGAGAACTGAGTATAAACAGGCATCTGGTTTCTACATATTTTGAGAATTCTAAAGCAAAGCTAACGGGGGAAAGTAATATTAATACTTTACTTGTAATGTAAGACTGCATAGCAGATAGTGTGCGACTATTCCTGGAAAAGAGGACAAGGATGTGCATAAATACATCACTAAGCACCTGCTATTCAGCATTCAGACTATGGACTTCTGGGTTCCTACTTGCCCTAATATTCACAGAAGAGGTTTTCCAGCCATACTTACCTTATCTGACAATCCGCTCTGTAGAACGCTGTTTCTTGCTATTTCACACAAGTCACACGTACTTAGTTTCCACACCTGAGCTGCAATAGCATATTCTTCCATGAGAGCTTCCTGCAGCACCAAAATACATTTAATATTAAATTAAATGTAAACAATATATGAATGGGGATATATACTCATTACTAACTAAGGATTTTATACATGCTCTTTAGACAGCTGTGAAAAATTAGAAGTTTCAAACTTTAAAATCACAACTACTATGAAAAGAATTGTTTATTTCAAATTTCCCAAGGACTACTGGTTAATAATTAATAGGCACTGGGTATCCAGTTAGCTTAGTCTAAGAAATTGCAGCCTGCAGTCCAGATCCTTAGAGGCATTTCTTAGGCAACTGCAAAGGAGCCCCCAGGGTACACAAACACCCTGGAGCACCCAGCTGTAAAGCCTGAGTGAACGTGCACGTGGACAGGTAGCAGGGCAATTTCTCGCTCCGGCCCTCCCACAGCAGGCGGGTGAGTGTGGCCTCAGCGGGCTGTCCCAGCCGAGGACCTTCCACACTCCATGTGGCTGCATCCATGCTCCAGCCAGCAGCAGCTCCGTGTCCCGGCCAGCAGCCAGCCCGGGGCAGGGCCAGCAGAGCTCGGCTTGTCCTGGGACACGGAGCTGAGCTACAGATGGGCCCCTCTGGGAACAGCATGGCTCAAATCGGTGCCAGCCACAAACGAGGGCATCACAGCCAGTGACCAGGCACTCCTGTCCTGCCAGGCCACCCAAGGGCAGGAATCTGTTTCAGCTCACTGAGCAAGCAGCTCATATGTCATCTTGAGATTCCACATCGTGTTTTGGTAGTGTACTTCCCCAGACTTATTAGAGTAAGGAAACTGGACTTTCCTGGCACTCTAGAGGATTGTTTATGAAGGCTCAAACCTCCCTTCAGCCTCATCCTTCATTTTATACTTCAACAGCCAACACTGGAGAGGCAAGAGTACAAAAGAAACATAATTAGGAAATCAGACATTTCCTTCCGAAGCCTAACGGTGAGTAGTAGACAGAGAATGAGGAGGGAGAATGAATGAAGTGACTGAAAGACATGACACTATGTCCTAAGCAATGAAATAAAACAGCTTTCAGGTCATTCTGGACCTGTGTGGTGCTGTTGCTAAATTCAAAGCCAGTGCTTTTTTCAATTCCTACCTTTGTGTAATGAAACTGCATAGGATCATCTGTGGAGAGGGAGACGTGCAGTCCCTTATGGAGAAATTCCCGTAGTGGATTTTTGGAGTACTCCAGGAACAGGCTGTTGTTACTAAGTGGGGACATAGCAATGGGTATTTGTGCAAGATAATACAGATACTGGAGGACAGGACTCTGCAAAACAAAACACAGTCAGCATTTAATGGTACTATGGGATAATGGAAAAGAGAAGGCTTTCCCTTGGATAAAATGGAAACAGCACTACAGAGGGAAGATTAAGACCAAAAAAATTAGGTTGACATTAAACCATGACTTCTCTAGGAAATATTTAAAAGTCTGAATTTTAAATCTTACTCATCTTTATAAAAATAATTTATGTTCTTAAATATAGGTGTCATCTTTTTAAAAATAAGGTGACTAATACTACTGTAGATTAGTAACTATATATGACCATTATGGGCACTTCATTTGACACCAGCTGCGTACCTTCCCCCAAAAGTCAAGAAAACAGATGGGCAAGAACTTCCAGGCAATTTTTTATTTCCAAAGCTGCAGTCCAGTAGATAAATTTTAGGAGCAAAAGAAGTTTTACTTTATGAGAAGTCATGTGTTGCTGTTGTACATAATATAAATAATCTGTGATCATGTCATCTTTATTACTATTTTGCCTTAGCCAACCTACAAACCTAACAAGTGCCTTTATTACTGTTACTGTTATTAGTACCTGCTATGCCATTTTATCACATCAGGCCACACAGGAGAGAGTGAAGAGGAGAATGATTTGGTCAGACACTGCTTTAGTGCTACTCTGTCTGGGTCTAATTTTATGAATTACTACTTATGAGCATAGTATCAGACATGGTTTTAGGTACATTTTTTCTTTGTTCTTGGTTATCTTGAAAAATACAGAGAATTTTCCAGCATTAACCAGAAAAATCTCGCTTATAAGGGAACTCCTGAAAAATTACAGTAAACTCAGTACAAGTCTGCCACCCACTGACCAATTATTTTAATTATGAAGCAGTGCCCTGCAGATGGGTTGAGTGATGGTTTTTATTAACTAATGTGCCAGGAATTAAACATTTGTTCTGTCATAAAACATTTGTTCTATCTAAAATATTGTTGTGTCAAACAGCTATGTTGAATTTCTTGATCAAAATAATCAAACCCTAAAAACCTTCTGAATGAACCCTGAAGTACAGAAATGCCAATCAGAGAAAATGACCTTTGTCCCTGTACAGAAAAAATGAGAGCTTTCCTTAAGTTCTTCTAGGACTAAACCAGGGAGCAGTAGCAAGTCTAAAGTTTTGTTCATGTAATTTTAGGTCTGCTTGGAGTAACCAAAAACAGATGCTGTCAAATCTTTAACATATCTGAACAGCTGATCTTCCTTCCTTGTGAGGACAAAGCTGTCTTTTTGTAGCTTAAGAATAGAAAGTTCAGTTGAGTTTATTTATTTCATTGGATCATGAAATAGTTTGGTTTGTAAAGGACCCTAAAGATCATCTGGTTCCAACCCCCTGCCATGGGCAGGGACACCTCCCACTAGACCAGGTGGCTCAGAGCCCCATCCAACCTGGCCTTGAACACTTCCAGGGATGGGGCATCCACAGCTTCTGGGCAACCTGTGCCAGTGCCTAACTACCCTCACAGTAAAGAATTTGTTCCCAAAATCTAATCTAAACCTACCCTCTTTCAACTCCCCCTTGTTCTGTCACTACCTGCCCTTGCAAAAAGTCCCTCTCCAGCTCTCTTGTAACCCCCATTTAGGTACTGGAAGGTGCTAGAAGGTCTCCCTGGAGCCTTCACTTTTCCAGGCTGCACAACCCCAATTCTCTCAGCCTTTCCTCACAGGAGGGGTGCTCCAGCCCTCCAAGCATCTTCATGGCCTCCTCCGGACTCCCTCCAACAGGTCCACATGTTCTGGTGTTGGGGGATTCTGGGTAGAGTTTCTGACCAAACTGAAGAGTTACTTGTGCCTTGTTAAGAAAGTTGATTAATGGGGCAGCCCAAAATTAATTTTGGGCTGCCCAGATAGAAGTCAATTTGATGGCTTTTGTTTGAACCAGTGATGGATGTCTGAGCACACAGTGATTAGTTTAGGAGCAACCAAGCAGTACCTTCTTCAGGAGCAACCCATGAGAGATGTTGTCTGCTGTCAGAAAGGCTGAAACAAGGTGTGTGATAGACCCAGCTTCTCCACAGTGAGGTCGAAACAGGAAAGTGCACATGCCTCTTTCCCTGAGGAGATTAAAAGCAAATTCCGCTTAAAAAAAGGCACTGTTCTTTATCTATTTGATTTATAACTGCCATTAATATGTGAATTTAAAAAGAACAAAATTAAGTTACCTGTTCTCACACAGTTTGATGTGACATCTAACCAGGCCTACCTGTGGTGGGCTGCTGTCAAAAGGGCAGGTCGCTCTACTCAAGCCCTTTCTACCACCAGACATATTTGTCTTCTTCTTTCCTTCTCCAGTTACATCTCATTTAGCAATTGTCTACCCACTGTGTGAACAGCTACTGAATGGATTTCAGTTGAGGGAACTGACAGATGGCAAATTCAGTAAAGCCATGCAAACTGTGGCTGCAAAATTCCTGGTTCAAAATGAGGGAAGAAGGGAAGCACAATGCCAAGAGTTAGCTAACAGTACCTAGCGTGATGAGAGCCTGCCATCTCACCAGGTTAAAAAATAGCATAAAACCACACCTTCAGAAGCAGAGATGATTTAGGAGTGTTAGTTATTACACCAGACTTCACACTGTAATTTCTAGAATTATGTTATCATCCACATTAAAAGTGATGCTGGGTTTGAGGTCATAATGGACCCTGTTATTCAGTGCAGATAAATGTCCCACAGGCATTTGGAGATGTTTAAAACACAATTTCAACGAGGATTGCTATAATATAAGGCAATTCTAGGGTGGAAGTTTAGTAACATTTCTCCTGATGTGAGGATGTCATCCATCCTCGCTAATATTACCAAAAATATAAATCCCTCTTGTCATGGCTGAGTTAACTCAAGTACTCAGTATGATTAACAGGGTGAACAAGGCGAACAGCTGTAGTGACTCATTGGTGAATTCTGTCACTATCTCACTTGGCTGTAAAGAATATTTAATGATTATCTGGGGGCATTTTAATATAGTAGTCAAAATGATCTTGAAGTAAAAAAGAAATGCATTAGTTCTGGCAGGATCTGTCTTTGGAACAGAAAAAGCATGTAGACTGCAGAGAATGTAAAGGAAGTCAGGAGGAAGGGATGACTTAGATATCTGCTGTAGTGTGTCCTTTCCATTATAGAATTAAAACTAACGACGACGCCTGATTGTTGCACGTACAAGGTAATTTAAGGTGGGTGTTTGTATCATGAGTTTTGATCAAATAGGATGATAAAGAAACGCTTGAAGTAGCAGTGGGAGAGAAGAAATAACATTTTGAATGCTAACTTGGATAAAATTGTAAAATGACAAATCTGTGCACCTTCTGTAAGAAAATCCCAAAACATTTTCTAAATAACTAAAATAACCTAAATAACTAAATGAACCAAATCCTTTCAAGGTAAGTGATGACACTCTCGTATCAGTGGATAACCTCACTGTGCCTCAGTTGGAGTCAGTCGTGCAGGTCACTCAATGAGTCAGCTGCAAATTTAGCAACATAACCTCACGTTGAATTTCAGGCTTTCCTGAGCCTGATGCCAAAATCTGCTCTGACAGTCTGATGTCACATAACTCCCTCCATTACTTGCCCAGACGTTGGTCTCAAAAGTACTAAAGCTGAGTGAGTCAACAAGCCTGCTAAAGGAAGTTAGCTGGATGTGCAGTTTGTAATTGTGTCCTACTTGGTCTGTCTCTGAATGCAGCAGCCCCGAAACCAGTGTGTCACAACAGAGTTTTGTGTCTCTTTAATTACCAGGAGATAGCCAGCCACCAAGAGGCAGGTACATTGTATTTGAGAATCCACTGCAAAGCCAAGCAAAGCCCAGTAAGTGAGTTTTGTGGGGTTCCTTCTTTCGTTTTGTTTGATATATGCAGCTTTAAGGAGTTAAAAAGACCCAAAATACACACAAATATCAAGCCAAGATCTGATGCCTCCACAATTTCTGAATTTTTTTGTTCGAATTAATTCTATCATTAGTATTTTCAAAATATCTTAAGTAGTCAACTCTCTAAATAATTCAAAACAACCCGTGCTTCAGAAGATCTGTAATCTAGACACTGACGTAGTCTGAGAGCAAGATACTGATTTTGTGGGAGCTTGTAAAATAGAAAAGTGTCTGCTTACCTCCTAAGGTTGTTTAGCAACATGATGTTCACATACATATAATACAAATAATAGCTATATGGGGGATTCTTCTCACTGGTCCAGAGGTCAGGGTTAAGGCTCTTGTCAGAGAACATATGGCCACTGTGTTTGGATTCATCATCAACACTGTCAAAGCCAGTCACCTGGTGGGAGAAGAAATTCACAGCAATTAGGATTTTCTAGAAGCAAACTTCAGTGCCACTTACTCTTGCTTCAGGACTTGCTTGAACAAGCATCCAGTCTCTCTTCCTTTACTTCTGTCCTATCCTAGCACTCCTGCTGCTCTGCATCCCACCATACCATGCACACAGCAGGAACAACGTGTTTTCTCAAAGTTTTACCCATTTTTTTCCTCTGAGACAAACAGGAAGCCCAGGTGTACAAAAGCCTTCAGGCTCCTGCAGGGGCTTACAGAGCTGCAAGACTTCCTAAGATCCAGACTATAATCCTTTGAACTCATCTGTTGTCTTTGATAAGCAGCTGAAAGCAAGAGGCTCCCAGCAAACCTCAGAGTTCTGATTTAAGGCACACTCAGAAATGTCTGTGTTAACCTTGTCCCAGCAGCTACACCCCCACTTCTCTCCTGAGTTCCATCAGGATCTACATAATGCTTCCTTTCAGCTGCCTCCTTCTTGGAGGCCAGTCCAGAAGCAGCTCAAAGTGCCCATCCTGGATGATGATGCACAGGAGCATGCAAACATTTTTGGCCATTAATGAAAGGACAATAAATAGCTGCTGAGCTGTTTCTGAGGAAATAAACAAGTTATGTGACAATAGGACTTCATGAAAACTTGTACTAAATTATGTGTAAGGGCTTTGAAACAATAATAATATGAGCAATCTGTGGAGAAGGAAGCTTTTTTAGTATCTGGGAACAGCTGTGGACCAAAAAAAAAAGAGTAGTAGAGGATCCATTTCATGTGAAACAGAAAACCCAAACGTACTTACATATTTGAGGAATAGGTGCAATTCTTTGTGGTCTTTGGGATTGATTGTTGCTTCAAACAAAGGTACAAAGATGTTCTCCAACATCTTCCCAAAACTAGGCAGAATATTTTTAGACCTAAATATATCACTGAAGGGGAAAAAATAGACACATTCTTTAATAAGCTTGTATTGTCCTTCACTTTTGTATTTTCTGTTATTTGTGTACATTCTAGAGCTTCAGTTCCACCAGGATTCAGAAATTCGAAGTTTATGTCAGGGCAGATTGTCTGTGTGCTCTGTTTCCTGCACTGCC
The DNA here is from genome assembly GCA_013397755.1 of Cnemophilus loriae. Lineage (NCBI taxonomy): Eukaryota > Metazoa > Chordata > Aves > Passeriformes > Corvidae > Cnemophilus > Cnemophilus loriae. The sequence continues at coordinate 239,639 of VZTF01001710.1, forward strand.
TGGCACTTGCTTCATCCAGGCTCTGCTGAAGCTCTTCAGTGCTCCAAAAATAGAGACAGCATGCAGGGGTAGATGCTGCCTCAGAGCAGTGTCCCTTTCCCTTACAGACATCCACATACTAACAGGAGATAAGGAACTACCTGTGGTGAAAGATTCTGTTTCCTAAAGTTGTAACCACTCCAAAGGGATGTAGAATGCTCTGCTTTAGTGAGCCTTTCAGAAAAAAGGGATAGTACTTCCATGTGCCACTAAGTGCATGACTTATTCAAAGTGCTGACTGTGCCATGCATGTAAGAAATTAAAGGAGAGAAACTTTCTCCCCAAGGAAAAGAACACTCTGGGGAATATATGTGACTGTGACAGCTCCTTCTCTACTCATACTCCAACTGTGACATTTCAAAACATGAAGTTTAGCTATTAAGTCTGACAAAATTATCAGGGGAGACTGTGTTACAACACACAGTATTGGAAACAAAGAAAAAAATTAAGTCCCAAAGGATGCTTAAAAACTAAGAAGAACTAATAAGGATTTAAGCTTGGAAATCATCAGTCTGGGTTGTTTCCAAGTTCACTGTCATTTAGTCACTAATCTTGATGATAACAGTTTGACAGAGCATTTTCTACTCCTTCATGGAATTCAAGAGTTGATTTATTCTCATTACTAAATTGTATTTTAACTTGCCTTTGAATGCAGCTTGATTTCCCCCAGATGTAATTTTTGGTTTCAATGTCTTCAGACTAACAATTCACAGTAGTTTTGAATAGCTTCATAGAGAGCAGATTCAATCCCCATCTCCTGACTTCCACCCCCAGACTGTCAGGAAAACTGCACCAATCGTCAAAAATAAATCTCCCAAGCTATTGCTTATAAATAGAACTACAGGACAGCTAATAAGCCATCTAAATATTATCAGAAATTAAGTCACTGGTATGATTTCAAACTATTAAGATTACCAAGAGCTCCTGATTACTTACTAGATTCTGGGAACCTGAATTATCCAGCGCATATTAGGGGAATAAACTTTATGCTTAATGAACCATTTTGCCAAGTTCAGCCATTCATCTGGAGACCGTCCATAAATGGATAAGCGGGGTTCTGTGTACTGGTACTTACTTTCTTCTAGTTCACGGGCTACTTCCTAGTAAGTAATAAATATATTTGCTTTAATATGGACACTAAGATCATTTACAGCTAGAAATATATTTATCATTGCATTTTCCTCAGAGCAGATATAACTGTATTGGCACTCTTTAAAGGTAAAGGGAATCTCTTGTCTTTCAATCCATTGTTTTATTTTAGGCATCTAAATATTCTACTAGCAAGCTATCTCCAATATCACGTGAGTATAACTTAACTGTATATATAACTGGGAATAACTCTAACACCTCCTTTTAGAGGACAATGTTCTTGTGCAGTCATTACTAACACCTTTGTCACACCTAAGTTTAAGACTGATAAATCAGAGTTAGACTATTTAAACTACAGCAAGTGTCTACATAAAATATGCAGAACAATGGTGAATCTGACCCAGAATCTGGGGTAGTAAGCAACTTTACGGCAATTAATTTAAGACAATACTTCCGTATATTGAAGAAGAGCTGACATTTACTACATCACAAAAACTAGTAATTTTTTTATTCTAAGAAATTAATTTGAAGCCTGTTGCATGCATGTGCAGATGCAGATTTAAGCAGAGGCACTTCCCTAGCTCCTCCTTCCCTAGCAACTGCCAGTAGCCAACTAAATCCTAACAAAATATTAAACCAGTGAATTGACCCTCGGCTGCTCTCCGTTAGTTTGAAACTACCCACAACTCAGCTTTGACCTCATACACAGCTTATGTATATGTTTCTAACACACAAAACTATTCAGAAAGCAGCAGGGGCTGGCTCAGCAGAGGTTTTCCTCTGAGGAATTGCTGGAGCAAGCCCAATAGTTAGAATCACTTAACCGTAAGTGTTAGGTCTATATACAACTATGACATCACAAATCTATTACAAACCTTGATTTCTCTATAGCTGGAAAAGCTTGAAACTTATTTACCTTGACCATACGAGCAAAATATTCACCACCAATATAGTTCTCAGTCTTCAAATACAAGTCCCTCAGCTCACTGGCACCGACTGGATTGTACTTGGAATTGAATTTGTCAAATCGATGAAATGTTTGACGTCCCTGGAGGAGGAAAAAAACCCAAATAACCGTGGTTTTAGGAATACACAATAGTTCATAAATTAAATGGCCTGGCAATAAAAAGCACAGAAAAGAAAAATCCTGTGATAACTTCTTTCAAACATGCACCGTAATGGATGAAGTCAAATTCTGATTTAGTAAGTTATCATGCAAAACTTGCAGAAACTAGAATTTTGCACTTGGAAAACATAGCTTTTACCCATTTGTTTTTTCATTTCACTAGACTTACTGCATGGACATCTAAAGAGTCCACAGTGAGGTCATAGGGGTCCATGTGAAGGCTTTCGAAGACTTGCTTTAAAGTCATCTTCTTGCCTTTTTTCTCTGCAACAATCCTGTCGGGCTCCGTTTGATAGGTGTGCTTAATAAACCTCAGTAAGTGCTTCTGGTTCATGCAGGCAGCAGCATGGATATGAGTGTCAACCTGAAATCAAAAGGTTGTTCATGCTTATCATCCATCTACATAAACTTAATTAGCAAAGTATCTGTGTCACTGACAACAGGGACTAAAGCCTTCTAAAATATTCCGTAAGTAACAAATGGATTAGTGCCTAAGCAAATCAAAACGTTTCAGAACCCTGAGATTTTGATGGAATTACTCGATAAGCAGAACTGTAAGTAAAGTAGCCCTCAATTAGAAGTTTCTTACTTAAATAGGAAAATTTTCAACAAGATACATTCTAAGTGCCAATCACTGACCCTGGGTTCAGATCAAATTTGATACTTCCTTAAAGAACACTCTGATCTGTTAGTATCCTTTTACTTCATCAATGAATCAACAATGCCTCTTTAATTTTAGACTGCAGTTATAACTATCCTCACAGACTGAAGGGACTTGGAATTCTCAGCCATTTCCAAAAGCAGAATTCATTTTTGTATTTCAACCATATGAAACATCTTAGGTCACTAGAACTGAAGAATATACACATGACAGATTTTTGTCACCATCTTTTCCAAGTTTAATTATAATACAGCAACTCATAATGCTGACAGACTTTTCAGATCTCTTTTCTTAGATCTCTTCATACACTAAGGGAAGTGCAAATTCACAGAAGGGCTGAGAGTACTCCTTCAGGTTTTGTTGGAAAAAAAAATATTGACAAGAAACAAATGATTTCCCACAGGTCTGCTTTGCTTTTTCTTGGAAGCTTGCACTGCTACCTGAGCAGCCTCTATTGGAACACAATCCAAAGAAACAACTCAAGAGATCTGGGGGGTTGGTTGTCATTTAAGTTTTCCCTTCAGTGTGTGTAAGTCCTTAGTAACACTAGAAGAACTTCTCAGATAAGCCAAATACTCTGATAAGCCAACTGTAAGGAGCCAGTGAACCTAAATGTCTGCAAGGACTCTCATCCAGGACTCCTCTGTGCAGGAAACTGCAAACATGGACACGTACAAATTGAGCCCAACACATTCCCCTTTGTGCAGTGACTCTGCAGTTTCACATTCCACCAACACACCTAATCAACATCCTTATCTGCTTTTAAGGATCAGCAGGAAACACATCACAGAGCACATGAATAAGCCACCTTCCTGCAGTGTAAACCTGGGTTTATGCCACGACATCCAAGCCACAGGAATGCCACTGCTTCACTTGGCACCTGGAGTCATTTTATTTGCACGTTATATATACACAAGTTGTTGCAGCCTCTCCCTGTGAATGTCAGTAGCATAACTAAAGACCAGGATATAAAGCTGAACCCTAAAGACTTAACAGTTAATCATTGCCTAATTCAAATATACCAGACACATTAAAGCTGAATTATGAAGCAAGAGACATATTGCTGTCTCAAAGTACAGAACATAAAGTACATTAATGCACAGGAAAGAATGCTGTGTATAAACAGTAAAAACACCTCCACTTAACATATAATTACCCTCTTCAGAGTGCTTGTATAGATATTTGAGCCCAAGTGCATTTTATACATGTGCTTACTTGGGTTAATAAACGTCCTCTGGCTTAGGCACAAATGTTGTTTACTGTGAACTCTTCCTGGAACAGTGAAATACTACTAGGCTTGGTCAGCTTTTATAGGAGAGTGAAACAACAGTTAACAGATGCCCTACAGGCTCTAAATATTCATGAAAAGCAAGTCATAAGCAGAGAATACAGGTGTAGGGACCCTGAATAAGTGTAGTTTCTTGAATTTCAGAATGCAGTGGTTCCAGTAGTGGCTCAGCTACTGGAATTAATGAGTCTTGAAAAAAGTCAGAACAAAACAAGACACAGCACTTCCTCTTTATGTAAATCAACATGAAGTCACTGCTGTTAGGAGGGCAAGGACAGAAAGCAAGGAGGCTTTTTGTTTCTTTTGTTCGGCTGTGTACAAGGATCACATTGCTTTTAAAATCGTGCTTCCTGTTGAGAAATAATTCTCTGGAGTGTGCCTTTGCTGTTCAGTGAGCTCCTGTGACATCTTTTCCAGTCCCCACAAACACATCACACACAGCCCTAGAGCTGAGCTAACCACGGTAGGTTTATTCTGAGAACAAAGATCTGCCTTTTTTTTTTTTTTAACCTCCTCCTCCTTCAACCTAAACATACATATCTGCCAAAAGTTAGGAGACGTTTCTGGCTTCATGCTTTTTCCAGAGAATATTCACTACTTTAACTACCTTTTTTTATTACCCAGTAAAATTTGACCTTTAAGCAAGCAGCAACTTCAGTAACAAAAAGTCATAAAAGACTCAAGTCTAAAGTCATAAGAGTAGCACACAGCTTTTCTTCTTTATTGTTTTTTAGCATAAATGCAACTTTTTGGAAGGTTTTAAGGACTTGAGCTTTGAGCTACCCTAGCACATAGTTAGGTTGTATGCTCTTGTACTTTTTTACCATGCAGGGTGTAATCCTAACTAAATGAAGTATCTGAACACAGAACCCTTAGAAAGAGCTTAGGTGGGCTGATTTGGTAAGGCAGATTATTGTCATTATTATTATGTGAAATGTTATCATGCTAAAAGATTGATACTAATTTTATTGTTATTTATTATGAAAGGCTTCTACTAAAATAATTTGAACAGATTGAATTCATATAAGGCTGACAAATACCCCTTTGCCTCCTTCCTCCCCCCTCAAAAGACAAAGACACTCCCAGTTTAAGGTGTTACTATTTTGTTCTTCATACAATACATGAAATAAGCTGATGCTTTTCTGGACCATGAGTAACACACCTATATCACAAGGTTTATTTTTTTCTCTTTGCAAACATTCTTCTTGCATTTTCAAATTCACTATATTGCCACTCCAGCCCAGTTTCTCCTTAGTGGAAAAAAAAACCTGGCTGCATTCCCTTAACCAAATTTCCTGTTGCACTGCTTATTGTCCCCTCCCCTAGCAGAAAACCTTTCACTCAAGGTCACATTGATCTTCAATAGAAAGAAAAACAGAATGACTGACAGAAGCCTATCTTGGAACATAATATTATACCTTCGGTGAACTCTCCCTTTTACCAAATGGAAACAATTGTTTACATAAAGGTTAAATTCTTGTAATTCCATCATTCAAGCGATGGTGGACATCAGCTTTCTTGCACTTAAAGGATGGTAGAATTCCCTTCATTCAGCAATTCTCCATGTAACAAAGCCAGGCTTTCTTTCTCTGCACATTCTCAGTTCAGACTATTCCATTCCCTTCCTCACTGACCTGACCACCCTGTGCTTCTCTCTGCAGGCTTTGGGGTGAAATCTTGTCCTTCTCAGGCAAGGTGGTTACATCTGTGTACAGCTTACAGCTTGAAGGAGTTCCCATTGCCCTCCACATCTACCCAGCACCAGCTTCCCTCAACCACTCTGCCTCCTCCCTTATCTTCCTGCATTCCTTCTCTTTCCTTCCACTGTAGCTCAGATCTCCACAAAACATCCATCTCAGATATCTATTTTGTGGATGCTTATCTCTGCGTATCAGAGACAGTATTGCACTGAATTAGGCAAATGAGCTAGATTCAAAGTGATAAGTGATAAATGCAGCAGAAAGAAATGCCAAGGCCCCCCTTTTTAATAACACTGAACTTTCCCAGGGCATGGATTAGTAGTATCGACAGCTGTAAACTGCCACATTTTCTAAACACATACACTTTCACTTGTAAATGCTTCTAACCCAATAGCTATGGGTTACATGAACTTGACACTGAATCCTCTGCAGGCTTTACTTCAATGCTGAATGGAAAGGAAATCATTCCTCATCCCACTGCTAGACTCCTTGCTCATCAATACATTCATACTGCATCAGCTTTTCTGATAGGATGCAAAGCTTTATACAATGTGATTGATTTTCTCCTTGCAGTTCTTTAACAGGCATGAGAGGCAGAAGCACAAAACACTCTGTCCTAGGGTAGTGCAGGAATGCTGCTGGCTGCAGAAATAGTCCCTAGAGCTGTGCAGAGCTCCTTGGGAGCTTGTCTAATTCATATTTATGCTATGCAGAGCAACTCAGAAACCAGGAGAGATGAGATGAGAATCCCTGCGTATCCGGCTTCTTGTTTGGCTGCAGAATCCAACCCGAGTGTTTGTATTCACACAAATACAGAAATACACTGCTGTGAAGAGAAACAAATCTCTTTTTCTGTTCTTTTAATTACTAAAAGAAAGGAGAGAGGAAAAGCTTTCTTTATGGTTTCTACAGAAATTTTGCATTATAATGATTGATGCATTTACACCTGATCACATTTTGTGCTCACTTGCAAGACTGAGCGTAGAGACAAGAATTTGCCTCAGCATCTCTGCAAGGCAGGGGGAGAGAAGCAGCACTCAAGAGTGCTTTGAAAGCACAACTCTGCTGCCAGTTAACAGTGGCAAGGCACCATTCCATGTCATGCTGAAGGGCCGTTCCCTTTGGATCTGATGCTAACCCATAAGTCTTCCTATTCACTGTCATTTTGGTTTATATGATGAAACAATTTCATCACCAAAGTCAATTAAGTAGCTACTGGAGGAAATAAAAGAAACATTTAAAAAAAAAAAAAGCAAACTTAGAATGAATCAAAGCTCAGAGAAGTTAATGTATAGGTTCACCATTCACTCACAAGGCTTGTAATCAAATGTTTAAAAAGCAGACGTCTGCTAATTTCATTCAGTATTTTGTGAGATCTATAGAATTTAGTAGCACTTAAACCCACCCTAACTTCCCTTCTTACAAGTACAACCAGTGGTATTTCAACTCTGTGGTCTTAAAAACCAGCTAGAATTCACTTCCTTTTTGTCTAACCAATAATTTAAAAAATAAAAAATCTGTTGCAACGCCCTAATCCAACGGATGTCACAGCAGCAGCCAGCTATTGCAGTAGAGCATTCAGCAGGGCTGCAAATGCAGAAACTGCGTTCTTCCATGCACAGTTCCCCACACAAGGTTGGGCACCTGAGCTAGTGAGCCTGCAGACAGGAGAATGGGATGTGTAAAAGTCACTGCTAGGACATACCCTCAGGTCTGGTTTGCTGACACACTGAAATAGGGGCTACAGAAAGAAAGAATATCCAAAGAGGCTTAGGCTATGATTTTTTCATCTTTAGAAAAAAGATATCAAGGCTATTTGCAGTGAAGGACACCTGCCAATTCAGTACATGGATGTACATTACAAAGGTAGCAAATACATGATACGTAAAAAAAAATCTCTTGGCTTCACCTTAAAAAAAAAAAAAATAACTGTCTGCTCTGAATTATCTGAGGCTGTTGGGCACAGAGGTCTACGGGAAGCCCTCCTCAAACATACCTCACGTACAGGACAAGACACCCTGGTACACAAAGGCTAAAACTCAGTTCTGAGTTCGCGTACCGTAGAGCTAAAGTTTTGTTCCTTAATTTCATCCTTCATGCAGGCAGTGTTATGTGGGAAATGTGTGTTGCCTGCACTTTGCTGTGCATCAGCTGGAGGCCGTGAGGAACCCTGCTGATGGCAGATTCAAGAGTGTCCTCTAAAGTTAGCGTTTTCCTACAGACAGTTGTTTGCCTCCTGTGGAGAGCCAAGGGGAGCCAGCCACGCTGTCTCACCACCTGTGGATTCTTGTCTGTCTAGAGAAATACCTGTGTCCTTAGTAAAGGGCAGTTTTCCAGGTCCAGCTTGATCAGTGCAAAACATATCTCGGGCTGCATTTCGGTTAAGTTCAATATGCAAGAGATAAACATGCCTGTCCCTTATTTAAGATGACCCTTATCCTGGGTTTTAAGAAAGAGGTGAGATCATTGGAGGAGAACTCCTATTAAATCAGGAAAAAAGTGGGGAAGGGGGCAGGAGACAGGGGAAAACCAGTAATGTTTGGTTGTCATGCCAGCAATTAATCCTGGCTAGCTTTCTACTGTACCTTTCTAAATTCAGCAATACACGTTCACTGACTGACCTTGCCATTACATTCATATCTGTTCTAATTTTGGCATTTTCCATCCGTTACTTTGGCTCTTTCACATAAGCAGATTGTACCAGGACCGCCACACTTCTGTCTGAGGTATGTGATACACAACTTCACCAACAGCCCTTTGGGAAGGTGAATCCTGTTCCTTGCTTTCTGTGTGAGCAGTAAGCACTTCTTAGGATTGACTTAACAGAGAGACAGCCTGAAAACATAGGCTGAGAAACGTTGCTTTCAAATGTTTCACTGCTGATACTGTTATTCGGGAGGAAGCACCTCAGGGAAGTTACAGTTCCAAACATTACTCGGGTTAGCAAGACAGGGAAAACAAGATTATTTGGGGGGCTTACAGGAACTGTATCTACAGTGCAGTTTCCAGAGTGCTTCAGAAAAATACTACTTGTGAGCTTGCTTCATAAAAATACTTTAAGCAAGATTAACTCTGTGCAGCAAGAATTTTTCAAGCAGTACCTGGCAGTAGGAATGGTATCTGGCAGAGAAGAGCAGGCTGGTTCCTGCTCTCTGGAATGTGCTTATTGCCAGAGGGGAAGCAATGCACATTTTGTGCTTTTGAACATGAATCCTTTTGTAGAGTGGCTTATTCAACAGCAGGTAATTAAAAAATAATTAAGATATGCCCAGAGACATTGAACATTTGCTTTTAGATCAAAAGCTGAACTTAGCAAGTACAATCCTGTTAATTACAACTTCTCAGTAATCAAACTGATTGTGGTAGTCACCTCATCCACACCTCTGCATGTCTCAGTCATCATGTGTTTTATTATTAAAGTCTCTGTCAGCTACTCTACTGTATTCTCTGAATGTGGCACGTAACAAATGTCTTTCCAGGGTTATGCAAGAAAACTGTGAGGTTGGGAGCTGAGTCTCTGCCACCTGAGTGGATTAGCCGACAGATCCTCCCATCCATACATTTAACAGTTGGAAGGGTGAAATCCATTAGAACTTACCTGACAACTCATCTGCTTCCACTGACACTGGGACAGCCAAACACTTTTCTCTTGGACAGTTTATTACCACAACAGTAGCAAACATTCAGTAGCCAGCAAACACGCTGGGCATTATAGGGAAAAGCCAAGAGGACTTTTTGATGAACTAGTGCTCACCAAAATGTAACAAGAAGGATTAGTAAACCCTGAAGTTACAAAATAAGGATTACCTCTTCCAGTCGCATAGAGAAACAATGCAAAAGGGACCCAAAGTGGTTAAAAACACCAGCAGCAATTGTGAAAAAATCTCACCTATCAAAATAAAGCAGTAACTCCAGTAACTTCCCTTCCTCTTCAGGAAAGGGAAGCAAATGAAGCAGCCTAACACTGTTGCTTCCATGCTTTGAAGAGAACGCAGCTCGCTTGGGTGTGAATATGTCAGGAAATTCAATCAGCTCCTTGATTCCCCTACCTGTCTCCTAATTATAGCCCAGTGTATCTCAGAGGGAGCCAAGACTACAACTCCGATAATCTTTTTACTTAATATATCACAGACTTTTTTTACCAGATACTGATGGCAGCATGAACCCTCAATTTAGTTTCTGTGGGAGGTCTTTTGACATGTATTTAAACATTTCTTTTCAATGTGAAGTGGAATTATCATCTAAAATCCGTACAGCTGTTCCTACTACAGTCTAGTAGGACATACCTACATGAAAGCAGAAAAATGCACTTGAATGTCTTTGAGTTCATTAAAATTAATTAAACCTCCATATGGATATTTTTTGTTCATAATCCAAGTGAGCTTCATTTGATTAACTCTGTTTCATTCCTTTAAAGCAATCTACACACAATTAAGCCCCTTTGATTCTGAGTAAGTAAACAAATTAGTTTAGCATAATCCAATTAACCCACGCACATTCAAGTTAATTCTCCTGGAGAGCTCCCATGCAGAAAAATGTTAACATTCTTAAAATAATTTAATTCAGCTGAGTGGTATGCACACACTACTTCATGCATATCATCTACACATCTCATAAGAAAAATAAAATTGCTAGAACTCCTACTAAAAACAGTGCCATGCCTTTAATCCTCCTCACACTTACCTTTCTCACATTATAAAAGTCTCGATGGGGATTACTCTTTAGTTCTTTAAATTCCGACATTTCATTTAACATCTCGTGTAAGCTAAATTTAGATTCTAAAAAGTTAAGCCTCCGATGACAATATGTTTTTCTGTAAAAGAAAACACAAAAATGAACTGTAACTTAAAACTAGTTGTATTTCAAATTCAAAAAGAACATCAAAGTTTTCACAGTAAAAACAAAGTTCGGGGGTTTTATGAGGTCCAAGACAAATCCATTCTTTTTATCCTGCTGGTTAACAAGTACGTGAGCCAATTTCAGACCAAAGTTATTAGTGAAATCTCAAACAAAACTCTACATAACCATGTTATGTCCTTCAACTTGTCTAAGTATTCATCACTATACCTGTGCATAAACTGCAGTCCTTTTAGTAATAGTGACCAAAGCATGAAACCTATAATCAAATGTGATGACAACTGCAACTTCTCCAAAACGATACCTCCAACAGAACAATCTTCTCATATACAGAAACAACTTGTCATCTAGCCTTACTCCTTATGAATTTTTTTAAAATATCCTCCAAATTTATTTGCTTTTTCAGTTAAATGTGAGAAGCCAAGATAAGATCCAATATGCTTTCATTTTTCATGCCTTAAGAACACATATATTGTGTAGAAATATTTTTTTCCAGAATAATTTCTTGCACCCTTTTTAGAAAATATGCTTTTCTGTTCCTGCTTGCCTACTCAGAGCTCCATCTTCACTTTCATCTTCTGTCATGTTTCTCCTTCTATTTTTAACTAATGACATGGTTTTTCTCTTCACCATCTGTCAATTCTTATTGACTCTACAATATTTTGGTAGCACTGTTAATGTAATAGCCTTCTTTTTCCTGCTTTATTGTTGCCAATCTCTCCTCAATAGGACACAAATCCCATTATGGTTTTGGAAGTCCATTTCAAACCCAGTCTTCACAGTACCTGATACTGATCAAGACCTGTTTGCCCACTGCAGGAAGTCTCTGTTGGGTCTTACTGTTACCCAAAAGACCACAAGCCTGAGGAGTAGGGGTGAGATTTCATCAGTTTACCAACCGCAAAGATTAAAGAACAGTGGCTCTTGATCGCTGAGCAGCCCCACATGTGCTGGGCGTAAATGACAGGAAAGCACTTGCTGCAAACAGGGAAGCAATACCATAAGAAGAGCTTATGCAACAGGATCATGGGAAAGACCTTTTTCTTTTGGGTTGTCCACATTTATCAGGGAGTGTGGATGAGCCTGCAAAAGCTTACTCCGAATTAGTGAAAGAAACAGGTGACTGACCTACATTCACCAAGGTGCTGAGTGTTCTAACCTGTCCTACCAAGGCCCTTCTTACTCAGGGCTTCCTGTTACAACTGTGAAGTCTAAGGTTTAATTTAAAGCTGCAGAAGGGACTTCAGCATGACTCTTGTTTCAAGTTTTCCTCCTCGTCCTTTTATCTTCTCATTATCCCTCTCTTGGAATATAACACGCTATAACTGGAATGCATTTGCCCGTTGCTGACTGGAACCAAAGCCTGCTCAAGCTGGCACTAATTTGGAGCTGATAATGCTGGCACAAGCACAGGGGTTTGCTCCTGAGGAAGGGCTTAGGGAAGGGGCCAGGCTCGTTTTGCCACAGGCTCTGCCAACTGTCACTGCACGAAGCAGACAGACTGACACAGGTGTGAGACAGACTCACAGGGGAAAGAATGCACCAGGTGGGGCTAACTGGGCACACTGGCAGTGATGATCTCTCCCAGGCAGGAGGACCAGCAATGCAGTGCTGGCACACAGGGCAAATAGCTCAGAAGAACAGTTCAGGTTCCTGCTTAGTTCCATCATAGAGTGGATTCTTTTCCTTTCCTGGTGCTGAGGCCATGAGAGATGATGCTGTTTCCAATCCTCAGCTAGGAAGTAAACTTAAAAACTGCATGCACATGTTTTCATTATGCACCAGGCAAGGACATTGCTTTGTCATGAGTGTCAGTGACTGTACTAGAGTTGTTACATTTCTAGTTTTTAGAGACTTCCCAGGAATTTGATGGTTCTGGGAAATTTCAGACTTATTTTGATTATGCATGCATGGGTCAGTTTTGCAGCATATGAGCAGTTAATTCCCATCTGGAACAAATCAGACTGAATATTTATGTTGCTGAGCTGATCTGTGTGCTCTGCATATGCAAGGTTTCTCTTCATGCAACAAGAGCGGAACAGACGTGAAGGAATTTCAGACAATTGTTCAAAAACCTCAAGTTCAGTATAGGCCAAAACAAAATCTAAAAAAAAGGTGAGGTTCAAGTTTCAGTTCCCATGCTTCAAGAAGGTTGGGTCAGATTTGACTTGAATGGCAACATTTGGCCAATTCCTTGATTTTCTGTTAACTCCTTATTTTGCCATGGTTGATGCAAACAAACCAAAGAAATGGAAGGTAGCCATAGGTGGCATTGTATTTTTTCCTTTTTAAAGTTTTCCATGATGCATTAATGCTTGAGAAAGGCAAAACGAAAGATTACTGTAGAATGGGTATGTTGAGGAATTAAATATCACAGAAGTGAGAAGTACTAAGCTATAGGTAAGGAGCAGCCTGGAGGGGCAGAGAATAACAAAAGAGGAACATACGTTGGGCCATCTGCAATTAGAGCAAGAACGTGGCTCAGGTCAAGGGTGTAGGTCTGCAGGTCAGGATATGGCAAACTCCGAGGCTCATTGAGCTCCATCATCTCTTTGTTATCATAAACAAAGGGAATGCCACCTTTCAGCTTGATAACATAATCCAGATTGTCTGGAGCATCATCGAGATTATAAGGATCTTCATTTTCTTCTGGGGGTGAATGGAAATCTGAAAACAAATTTGCATTGAAGTTAGAATGCAATTACACAAAAGGCAAAATAATTACAAAAAGAACTTTCTGCTTCTGTAAAGCCTTATTTCTAACAGGTGTCAGTACTTTCATTAAAATCATATTCAGTTACTATAAAAGATCTGCTGTTCCAACAAAGCTTTATTCTGTCAGGCTTTAGTTGCAGCCCCACTTTAAATTAAGTGCCTATCTTAATTCAAATGTTATATATTTATTAGGGTTCTCTGAACTGTTGCATACAGATTTAATATTATTCTTTATTAATGTGTGATGGAATAAGTCCGAAAATGAGTTTGCAGAAGTATTTAAATTAGGATGGTTGAAGTACAGTTGAGATTTTTGAACAATAAAATAGTTGTTGACTTCATACCCACCTTCATTATTTTCTTTTCACCTTCTGACTCACTGTTGCAACTTTGGAAGTTCGTATTTAAGCATAGAATCAGTTGGTTTTGTTGTGTTTTGATTGGAGTTTTTTAGTTTGTGGAGGCTAGTTTGTTTATATGTGGTATTCTGGTGGTGATGTTTTTGTTTGAGGTTTTTTTAATAAATTTTTTTTTTAACTTTTTTTTTTTTAATTGAAGCAAGAAGCATAGAAGCCAAAGATAGTACAACACAAATCCAGTTTATCTCTTGGCCTCCTGATTATGAACAAAATCACAAAGTACCAGAAGCGCTGTTGGGATTTGTTCAGTAGAGTTTTGTAAAGCCTTTACAAAGTTATAAAGATTTTTCCTAAGAATCAAGTAATCACACATACTTCTAGGAGATTCAGCTTATGTGAACACTCAAACATTGTCACTCCTGTTATGAACAACCATCACTTCTTCTACAATATCTTACTAATGCAACCAGCACAAAGTGTCCTGACTGCATTTATGTCAACTGAACTACATTCTTTGGCTCACTCTTATCAGAGATTTCTTCTTTTACCTGTTCAGTTAAGCCATGACAGAAAAGTAATTAACAAGTCCTTTTATTCAGAGCACCTGAATGTACATTATAAACTGATACCATCTTTATCTCTAATATTCGTAACGATCTAGCTCCGACTTGTGCTAATTAAGACATTGTGCAATGAGATTTCATTTTTTGTGTCGTAAGTTTAAAATCATAACTGTAAGAAAGTTATTAACCTAATAATAGCTTGGAAATACCTCCCTGGCAGCTGTTCCAAAATATCTTCCCTGTCTTGAATATTCAGTATACTGTCCTCTTTATACTTTTCCTGGAAAACAAACACTTGAAAACATATTTAGTCACCCTCTTTCAACCACTGAGCCAGAGGGTAATTGATTTAAAATGTCACTTCAAGGCTGAAAATAAGTTGTCAATAACATGGACACATCTACAGTGCCCCATCTGTACAGACCAAAGGTTGCTCCTGACTGCCTAATTCACAAATGAGCAGTGCAAACAGTTTCATGCACAAGCAAAGCTTTCAAGACACAACCCACCTAAGCGACAAAAATAATTTGTGACATACATAGTGGGGGAATATGTTCAACCTAATAAGCCTTGTTGAGAGATCACAGTTTATTTACCCAGGCACAATGCCCAACAAATATAACTCTACAGCTTCCAGCCTTGACCTGGTAAGCAAGTCTAGCCTGCCTGTGAAATTCCTGACTCAGGGCTTGCTAACTGGTATGTCTGTATCATGCTTCAATTTACGATGTAGCTGAGCTCATCACCCCTTTTAGTTCCGTATGCCAAGATGTGGAGGAATGACTTTTCACTTTAAACCACAGCCATACAGCTTTTGCCTTGGGGAACACAAGTGTGCTACTTAACATCCCATTTGCTTAGGAAATAAAGTAATCAATGAGAGTCTAGTCTTGGTTTTTAGGTTTTGACAGCTTCAAAATTCCCAAATTAGATATAGAATTTATAACTGAGGTCTGTCAGTGATTCTCCACTCAATAACAGAATAAATTACAAAGACAGTCAGAAGAGATCATCACAAAAATACAATTTCCCTTTCCTACAGTAGTGCCTGGGTTTAATTCTGTATTTTAAAATAATGTTTAAATTTTTTAGAATGTAATTGAATATTTTAAAAAGGATATTTACCTGGATACACCTCATCTTCAACCTTCCATTTTTGATCCCGCATGCTGCACAGGTACTGAGATGTTGTTCTCGGGAAGCGATGGTAGGCAAGACGTGAGTACTTCTCTCGAATGAGAAGAGCTTTCACCAGGCTCTTGGCAGCTTGTTCGTAGTCATCAACTGTAACCTGGAAGGAAAATCCGGATAAATACTGGCAAAAATAGCAGTTCTAGCAACAAACCGAATCCACGCCAGTAATAAGGAGACTGAATGTCCAGAAACAGAAGTGTGTGGGGCTTGACCATCAGGATCTTGTCCAAGGAGTCAAGAAGCCAGTGACAGAAGCAGAATCCAAATACAATATACAAAACACATACACGTTTTTATCCTACCATATATTACCTATTTATTGAACATCTGATTATGGTTTTTATCCAGTTTATTATTGTAAAGAGTATAAAACAACCTGACCTTGACTTCTAACTGTTTAACAAATCACTGTCTTCACAAAACAATTTACAGTTTGTTGCAGAGAACCATCATATTGGCATTTTACACTTCAGGTGCATATATGGGACCTTTTTTACACCCCACAGATACAGAACGCAGGAAAACAATGGTTTCTTACCCCTGCACAGTAGTCCCCACTAATTGAAACTCTCTGGAATTCTGGTACATCATATGGCACTTGGACTGGCACAAAAGCACTTGGAAGAACTGGCGTTGCAGGAGACAGGACAGGATTGGCCGGTGGTGCTTTCCATTCCTGAGGTGGAATTTGTAATGACAAAGACTGGGATCTGATCATCTTGAAACTTTTCTTCCTATGAATTCGTGGTATGAAACATAAAATAAGCCATGGTATAAAACACTAAATACACTGGAAAAGTGATTACAGCAAAGAAATCACCCCCTAGGAAATTTTACAAATGAAATCTCTCATACCACAGAAAAAATGTTGGTCAGAAAGTACTTGTGCTTTTAGCTTTTTTCTATTGACATTTCACATGATCTGCACTACACACAATTGCACTTACCCTCCACATAAGTACAAAATGCCATAATTTATTTACAATCATTCTAAGATGCCCTAAGGTTTTTGTTTCTCTTCTCACAAATTCAGTTTCAGCAGGTTACTGTGCAGAAGGAAAACGTGATCATTGTGCTCACTTTAGTAAGGGTCAATTCTTAGAGACTGAAAGCATCAGAATTCATGAAGGATCAGACAGAAACAAGTCGATGTTGCATATGGAAATTGTTTTTAAGTTATCATGCTGTTACACACACTTCTCATTCTTCCCAAAACTTGCAAGACTTAAAGCTCATCTAGTTGTCAGACAAGACTGTGCAACAACATTTCACATACAGTCATTCAGTTCAACTTGTAAGGAAAAGGAGGAGCATCTACTTATTCCTTAGGCAGTGTTTGATGAGACTTGAACAGGAGGCTGATGTTGGTTATCAGAGTGATATCACAGCATGGCTTTGATACACGAGTCTGTTCCTCCTCTCAGGTGGAACCCCACATAAATTTAAAAATGTTGCCTTTTCTCATCAAAGGTGTGATAGATGTGCACCTCAGATGAACCAGCTAAAAAAGAATGCTGTGTTTTCCACTGAAGTAATTGTAATACCTCAAGTGGAGTTTTGGAATATTTCTGAAGATGGAATTCATTTTCCTTACTCAGTTTAAGTGTGCTTAAATGTATTTTAAATATTCATATAGTATATAAATACTATGCTATAAACTACCTGTGATATCAATTTCTTTTGCACTGTGGAAATAGTCCCTAATTTTGTAAGTTAGATACCAAAACCTTAAAATGTTAGTAAGAATCACTAACAAAGAAAAAGGAACACTGGAACAGTCTCTGAAAGCTACATATTACCTCTGTGGTATTCTTAAGAATAAGAACATGCAGTGCTGGTACAATTAACACCCAAATTTCATCCTCTAAAGTACTAGTAGCCACCTTGGAAATCAGCATCAGTTTTGAAAGGCAGTGTTGGATCAGCTGCAACTGGAAACAGCACAAGCTGTACTTGTGTCACTGTCCCTGAAGCACACTTCAGTCCTGCAGGACAGGGATGAACGCTTGTTCCCACATGTAAACAACATGCCTATAATACCCCTTCCTGCAGTTAAACCTGTATGAAACCTGAGTTTGAGTTTGTTTCTGTGATGCAAATTTTGCAAATTAAAAGTGAAACACACTAGTTCAGCAGGAAATATACACCAAACATTTCTTTGACTGGAAACATCTGGTTTTCCCTTCTGTGCCTGTTTATGTCTATGAACATGTCAACTGGGCAACCCACTTGCACAATTCCAAATCCAAAGTCTCAGCTTGTATCATCAGTGAGTCATCCCTTAATTTAACTAAATTGACTCTTCTCCCTTCTGTTCCAGAAACATGATTCCAAGTGTTGCCCAACTGCCCGTCTGCAGCTAACCAGGTACATGTGTTTAGCTATCACTTTCAAAGGCTTCCTTGTCTGCCTGCTTTTTGAAGAGTCTGTACACGTCCAACCCATTTGGTGTCAGGCTGCTGCTGAGCTCATGTGATTCCAGAAACAGCCCAGCAGTCCTGTGAAGGCAAGACACTGGAACAGCCTGACATCAGGGGAAGTCTGCCTCTCTTACGGAAAAAAACAAATCACAAACCAAAGTTAAGTTTGGCTTCATCACAGCCATGGGTAAACCAAAGGTAGACTGCAATTTATTTTTTTTTAGCGTGCACTTTTATGGCTGACAGTGGTTAGATTTTATCTCTGTGAGTAAAGGAAACCTACAAATAACCTCATTATGTCAATACCACTTTTCACCTTACCCCTTGATCTTAAATATAAATTCTTTGCTTTCATCTATTTTTGCAGAGACTAAAAATAGTATCACGCCACTGGCATTTTTTCTGTGTTAAAATTTTCTGTTTCTCTTAATGAAACTAGAAAAAGAGGGGGGAGTGTTTCTTTTTCTTTCATTAAAGAGTCTTAGGGTTGTGTTCATTTCTACCCAGCTATGATGTTTATTAAACTTGCATAAGCAATATCTGTGCTATTGCTGGGAACACAGCTGAGACAACCTCACCAATCCAAGCTCCCTGGGGCCCATCCCCATACCTCCTGCACAGGACAGAAGGACACCACATAGGTGGCCCTGGTACCTGCTGCTGACCTTTCTCCTGAAGTAGCAAGAGGCAGAATGCTGTTTGCCAGGTATTTCAATAGTAACTCAAACTCATTTCAAAACGAGCTATTTTCCACTAAGAAAGCAACTACAGAACAAACCTTTTAGCTGTTTCCACAGACTGCTGTTCTGCCAGCTCCTTCTGCAGCTCCCTCTCCTTGGCCTCCTTCTGCCCAATAGGGCAGTCTTCAGGCACGGTGAAGAGTGACAGCGCATCTTTGCTGTCTTCTTCTCGCAGAACTTTGGCAAACACCTTCTCTGCCAGGAGCCGCACGTGCTCGTCCACCTCCGAAATGTTCAGCTTGGGAAACTGCCGAGGCATCTCGCCTGATGAGGAGCACAGTTGACAAAGTTACAGCTACAGGCCAAGGAAAGATGTGTGAGAGACTGGGGTTTTTTCCATGGTATGCCTATCAAAATTCAGAGCTTGGAGCAAAAGAAGAAGAAAGTAGAACAGCTCTGCAGAATTTAAACTGGCATGCAGTACACAAGAACCACAGAGCAGCTCTACTTTTGGAGCCATGCTCATTTGTGCATCAGGAACCTCTTGGTATACCCACAAAAATTCTTAAGCAATTTATGTACAGATTTACCAGGAGATACCACTTACTTGCACAGTCAGACAGACAGTTATTCGTGATACAATGGATACTCAGCCGTGTGTCCTTGCACTGCACCTGGAAATCACATTCACTCAGCTGCTTGCCTTCTTCCTAGCTCAGTGACTTCAAACCAGTGGGCAAGTTAGAAAAGAAGGTTTTACATTTCCACCTCACCCCATCCCTTCCACAAATCAGAAAGTCACGGAACTGCTGTGAAGTGAAATAGTTGCACAGCAGGAGCAAAGATAGTATAGCTAACTCAGTGCCTCTTTTTTCCATTTGTAGTAGTTCATATCACATTTTTTGAATGCATGTGGGAAGCAGATAAGTCATGGACTTCCATTTCTACCTGGCATTTAAATATTACTTTCCAAAAAGAATATGTTTTATGGTTTAAATTTTTAAGTAGCTAGCCTTTCATCACAAAATATTTCCGTTTTGTTCCAGCATCACTACTAAAATGCCATCTTTATTGTTTCTTCTGTAGTTTCCTGGCTTTACTTTTATTCCATTTTCATACAATCCAGAATGTGCATTTTGGCATAACTGGAAGCATTCCAGAGGGAAAAAACACAGTGCTGATAAGCTACTGACCAGCATTATTTGTTGTGTACTATAAAGCTTTCTGAATGCCTTCAGTATGATGGAGTTTGTAACAAATAAGATTAAATTCTTATTACATAAGTTAAAAATAGCTGCGAACATGTCACAGCAAATAGATCCAAGCACTACCAGAACGTGAAGCCTGGGTCCAAAACTGACATTTCAGAATCCTTTTTGGTTAGAAAAATGCAAACATATTTTGTGAGACAGAATTCATTTAAATAATGACATACTCTGGAAGTCAGCATGGAGCATGGCAGTTTTTTATCTCTCCAGGCACAACTTATCAGGGCCCCCATTACAATTTTTCTGTAGGCATGCTGCAGGTTTCACATGTTGATATGTGATCCTTTTGATATGTGAGCCTGTTGTTTTCAGCCTAAAAGACTCTAATTAATGTCCACCTGTTTTCACATTTGCTTTGAGAACATTTTTGCTTTTATTCTAAAAGCAAACATAGTATGAAAAGGTGACAAGAGTTAAACTGGACCATAACACAGCAATTTAATGTTCCCTTACATTACTTTGCATTCTTATTTTATAAGAACCCATTCACATTCCAGTAGAAAAGCATCTCTGGTTTTAAAGAACTGTGGATCTGACTGTGCTGTTTTCTGCCTGGAGAGTATTTGTTTTGCAATTAGTATTAAGTCTTCATAAAATCAAGTATAACTACATAAGAAATTTAAAAATACATACATGTTTAGCTGAATAATTCAGTGACAATGCACTACCATGTCTTAGTAGCACCCAAACTTAGGTTTGGTTTCTCAATTTCAACCTCCAAGGAAGTCATGGGTGTCTGTCCCCTGACCTCGATGAACACAGTTGTCAGCAGCAGTGCCTGTCACACATACAGCTGCCAGCAGCAAGGGCCTTTTGGGCCACTTCAGCCAGGCAAAAACTCCCTTTATACTTACTCAACTACAGTAAGAGTGATAACACTACTCGTACAATGTGAAATAACAACGGTTTTTCTGCTGCTAAATCAGCATCTAAAATATTTTCAGCACTAGCAAAAAAAAAAAAAAAAATCGGTTGTATGTCTATCATTAGCTGAGCATTTTCCTAGTTTAAATGAAATTTTTCATAGAGAATTGTGATCAGAAACAGAAATGCAGTAAGAAACACACTGCATGAGAAACAATGCCGTATTTTAAATCGTTCCAATAAGATAGTGAAGAGACAGAAAGTACAAATGCAAGCAGAATCCTATACTGACACCAAAGTTTATTTCTTTCTTACAGAACCCAAGCTCACGTTCTCCACTCAAGCATGAGAGACTAAGGCGCAGAACAGTTTGACATGTCGGTTCACCCACACCACTGCTAGCTCATGGTGCCAAAATGAGCCTAATAAACCTAAAACAGTCATGAGACACCTCATGCAATACTCGTGTGAGCTGTGCCATCCTGAACTGCAAAAGGCTCTTGTATCCAGTATCCTTCTATTGAAGCACTGTCCTTTGCCCAAGGTGAGCAACAACTAGACATTTTAATGGGATGGGGAAGGGTATGAATGCCACTCAGTAAATGCTCTTTTCTTCAATATCTCGCTCTTAAAGAAGGGTTGGTTGCTCTTTAGGTCTGCACCTTTGCAGAAGAAGAGAAAGCTATTTCTCTTGAAACATGCTGCACTAA
>VZTF01001710.1:261723-294744 GCA_013397755.1 Cnemophilus loriae
GGCGCCTCCCCCGCGGGGCCGCGGCCTCAGCGGCAGCCGGAGCAACGGGGAAAGTGTGGCCCCGGCCCCTTCCCCTTCCCCTTCGGCGGCTTGAAGGCAGAAGTCGCGCTGTCACATGGCCCCCGGCCGGCGCGGCAGGGAGGGAGGGGAGGATGGGAGGGAGGGAACGCAGCTCGCCTGGATTCGCCTCAGCGGTGCCGCCTTCCCGAGCGCCTGGTTCAAAACTCCTCGGCAGGCGCTTTAACGTAGAAAACTTGGGGTCGAGACCAGAAAATCGTGAGGCTAGTGCAGAATGACAGCGGTGTCAGCGGTGACTGGCGATGTGTCCCTATCACAAGTGTTTCCAACAGCGTCTGCCCTTCAGTGGAGCAACGCGGTCCAGGTACTCGTCTATATTAAAAAATAAACAAACAGAAACCCAAGGAATTTTCCGGGTAAATAGACCAAGGCAAATAACTGAAGCTCAAACCCAGCGTGACTCAGCGGGAATGAGGATGTTAACGTGCAAAATAATTTGACCTTATTTTGAGAGATTCTGGGCCCTGAAGCTGAAAGTTTTAGGGGCATTTTTGGTAAGTTTGAGTTACAATACTTGGAGTCTAACCTGAAGACATTTAGATATAAAAGTATCTTTACAATGCAGGCAAGCACTGGGAATGCAGTGAGTGAAGGTAGTTGGTGTGAAAAGATGAGCAGAGTTAAAGGTAGATATCCCGAAACGTGAGGGATCAGGTAGTTCTGTGTCCCCCCAGCTTGGCAGGCATAGAAATGCTCCATGTGTAAACCTCAGGGGATTTTGGCTTCAGAAACTCCTTTACTTCACACAGCTAGTGAAGAAATGAAGTGAAAAGAAAGGAGTTGGCCGTCCCAAGTCCAAGTTGCAAAGAAGAGTGGATATTTTGACTCTTAGACAAGTGTCAGCACATTCACCCTCATGTGGTCATAAAAAAGGCTAGGAATTATGGCCACAAGCTGTTGTGTGAGACATGTACCAATCCAAAGCATTCAAAAATGAGTCAGCCGTAATAAAAAAAAGATATTTAAAACCAATATTAATACTACAAAAATAGGCATTGTTTCTCAGCCTGGAAAAAAGACTTGTGCTGCATGTACATGCTTTTCCCACAGTAACTGTGAATGTCTTCATCAGCTGCTGCTGGCAACACCCTGACGAAATATCTGCCACCCAGAAAACTACATACTGTAAGTGTCTGTACCTCTGACTCACAGCTGTCCTGCCCATTTGATATGTGAGTAAAGCACACCTGTTGCTGCTGGCCATTCAATACACCCCTTGATTCCTGATCTGCTAGTGCTGCTTCGTTCCTTTTTCCCAGCCACCTGCCTGAACTTGCTCAAACTTGCCTGCTATCACGGCAGTTTGCCTGGAAGTTTAAGCTTGGTGTCCATCAAACCATAATTGTGCCCTGCCTGCTGGATTCAGCTATCCCATGGCCTCTTGGTTTTCTCTTCTCATCTTGGCACATGAGTCTTGCCTCTGCACTTGATTTAATCTCCTCTGTGGGATGCAAGAGCCTGGCAGAGTTCCCTCTCGTGCTGACTTTGTGCCAACCACAGTGAAAAAATAACGGTTTCAAAGATAACTCGTGTTTCTCAGCATTCTTACACGCAAACGGGCAGCTCCGTATGCCCCAAGTGAAGAGAGGGAACATTGCAGTGTGAGCTCACATGTCAGCAAAGCCAGAGAATTCACACAGAAAGGAGACCTTAAAAATGCCTTAACAAAGAAAAGGCTTCTATGAGCACTGAAGTACAAATCCCTAAGGGTACAGGACACAGGGCACTTGTTGTAGGCAACCATGAGTATTTAAATAAGCTTTCCTTTTGTAACAGAAGGATGCATTACTCAACAGCTGAGTAAATGCATCTATAGTAATTGAAGCAGTAAGAAAATACAATTGCAAGATCTGTAATAAGAGCAGGGTGGATTGTAAGGATAGGGTAGTGGTAATAAATTAACAAGAAAATACTTCAAGTCCTCTCACATTTTGCAGAAGCAATTACTATGGTCAGTTATCTAAGAGCATACATTTGACTGGTGGGTCTAGTTTCCGGTCCCATCTCTGCTCTCATGATGAACAATTCACACGTATCCTTGGCGCATGGCCGTAACACTGAGCTGACAGTGAAACAGCGTATTCCCAACACAGGTGTTGTTGTACTCTTCCATTGGCACCTGCAAAACATAAACCACTAAACCTTAGAACACCTCGGCGATGCCAGTCAGCACCTTGTCTGCCCTATGAGGAGCCTGTCTGCCAGTCCTGTTTGTAGGTAGGTTGTACTTTTACACACCACATGCTGAAAGCAGTGCAAGTGTCTCCAGAGTTATTTTAAATGTTGGGATTCCCACTGTAAAATGTCAGTACTTTCTGAAGCCACCTGGGTGTTATTTCACTTCTGTTGTGTGGCAAGCACTGGTTCTCGCAGGTAAATTTTGCACTGTGTAAAAATGTATTTTTTTTTAATCTTGCTATACAAGAAAAAGTTACCCACTTCTTTTTACCAAGTTACAGCTTATCACATTTATTTATATTATTATTATTATTATTATTTTTAAAATGTGTATTTCTATTATGTCTTCAACTTGCTTTTAGTCTTACTTTAAAGACTACTCTTTTGGTGACAGTAGTAAACTCATGATTATTTCAGTGCACATGGTATTTTCTCTTTTGCAATCAGTCTATTTTAACAAGAGGAAATGCAATAAAAGTTTTAAATGTCAACATTTGCAGAGGAATGGAACAAAATAATAAACCCCCCCTAAATATACATCTATATTATTAACAATTATTTTTAGAAACAGACAGATCTTGTCTGGGAGATGATTACTGCTGGAATGCATATTCATCAAAATGGTCTCTCATTTTCTCTTGTAATTGTTTCAGCTGTCATAAGAGACTGCTTTCATTTGAGCAGTGCCTTAAAAGCTAATGGAGTTTGAATTCATTTTGTAAATAGATTCATACAACTGCCTGTGGTATTGATAACAACAAAACAACTAATGGATCAAATGAAATATTTCAATCTATAATGTACCCATTAGTGGCACCCAAGCGATGTTAGTACTTGCTTTTGTGATCTTCAATCAGTTCAGTTAATGATATGCTTGGCACACATGCATTTACTTACTCAAGACTTACTGATATTGCAACAGAAAAAAACCCCTCACAGTTAAATGAAGTTATCTCCAAAAGCCAGGGGGGAGGTTTGTGCCAAATTTGAAATGCAGTTGAATCATGTTATCAAACACTCTTCACTATAAAGGAAGAACGATTCCTTTTTTAAACAAAATAATATAGAAAATTGTAATAATTCAAAAAGGGAGAAAATTGCTCCACCGAATGATTGAATGATACAAAGCAAATAATATCTGTCAGTTTTATAAATTCAACAAATCAAAAAGCATCATATTTCTTACCCACTGCTTTTCAAAAAGCCTGTAGAAATTAATTGGGCATATGAGTATTCAGTCCTGTAATTGGATTAGAGCAGTTAAGAACTCTTGGTACAGATGATTTGGTCTTTCTCAGCATTGAGTTAAAGAGGAATTTGTAAATCTAGAAGTTTGGTTCCTACTCTAAATAAAAGCAACAAATTTCCTGTGTTTTGGAGATTGCTCAAGGCCATTCCAGAAAGTGGGATGTGAGATGAGAACTAGGAGGAGAAACTTTGATTAGACCAAGTTCTTCATAAACTCCATCTTGAGTAGTTGGAATATGTACATATAAGATACTACTAGGTTTATATAAAATGCAAAATGTTTTTAAATGATTTGCACTGACATTAGAACTGAGAGTTCTAGGTGTGGAATCCAGTTCCTTGGGAGGTTTTTCAGCCAAGTGACATTCTCCCTTCTGAAAGGATGCCTGTGAGTATAATTGTCCTGTAGTATATTATTATAAGTTAAAATACATAGAGTATGCAAATATAAACCAGTTTGTTTAAGACCAGAAATGGAAGTGAGAACCATAGAAATTGCGAAAGGAAGTGACTGTTCAGCCACTGCTTTAAAAATAAACTGGGTAAGTGCCTGTACAGTCCTAATAATCGGAGTCTGAAACAACATAAAAGAAGTTTTCCATGAGTTTATAAATAGATTATACTGTAAAACGTTGTTGCACAAGAAAGGTTTACAAGCAAGATGGGACTCTTTGGTGTGTTTGGAATTGTAAGTCATCATGTGGATATTTGGAAAGATTTCTTTCTAGCCACTTGGTGAATTCTTTTTTGGCATCTGCTAACTGCCTTTGTCACAGCAGCCATGTAAAATGCTGGTTTAAAACCAGTTTGTCTCAAACCTACTTAGCTTGGACTTTGCAAGTAGTTACCCCAGATGGAAGACGGTCCTTCTCTGACTTTATACATAATTTATCTGAAATTCTGGAACTGTTCAAAGAAGGAGAGGTCTGAATGCATCAGGCAAACCTGTATGTGTAGCTGAATGACCTTAAATCTGATTTATAAAACAGAATTTTCTGAAAGTTACATTTCAAATCTGTTACATGCAATGTGGTAGAAATAGCTTTTAACTACAACTCTGATGTACAATGCCCTTTTACTCAACTTTGTTTTAAGAGGAATTTTATTTGCTTAGAATGCACATAAAATAAAATATTCAGCAAGCAACGGTCTATTAAATTAGACACTGCCAGTGCATGATAAATAATAAAACAGTGTAATTACAGCTCACAGAGGAGAACTCTGCAGTCTGTTTTGGAGACCCCTAAAATAAAAATATTCTGAATTAGGTGATTTCTGCAAAAATCAGTACTGAAATCTAACCTGTATGTTTAGAATTAGTTTACATATTGTGTTTGTAGGGAAATGCAAATAGTTGTGTTAAGTGCTACTCAGTTCTGCATTTGTATTATTATTGGCCAATAAGTTTTCTGTAATCGTTTGTGGTAGGGGCTTGCATCTGGGTTCTTTGGCCCTCGCATCGGAAGTTTCCTTCCCAAATAACAGGTATCTGTGGGATGCAGATGGAGCACATAACTGCCCAGGGACTGGGAGATGCAAGATATGGTTTAGACATGACTTTACACAAAGGTCGGGTGTCCTTAAATAAACCCTGGGCCAGGTGTTGTTGAACTTTTACTCTTAAATAAACTCCGGGCTAGGTGTTGCTGAACTGCAGCTTTCCCTGTCCCCAAATTATCCCTCATCTTCTCTTTGTTTTACAAGTGTATTTTCCAAGTCTCTCCTTTCACAAGTGTCAGTGAAACTCTGCAACCTCCAACCCGGGAGTTCGTTTGTACATGAGGATTCCTAGTGGCCATTTACAGCCCAAATAAACCTTCTCTGTGTGCCTTGCGTAACGCTAAGCAGGAAGAGTTGGCAAGAAATCCAACAGAGAATTTTCTTATTCTCCTATAGAAACTTAAACTTTCACTGGGAGTGGGAATTGTTTTGTTATTTTTATCCAATCTGCCTGTGTAAAATCGTTATGGCCAGGCCTGTGTTGTATTTATGTTTTCACTGTTTGGGCGCTCAGGTGCTGGAATGGGCTGCCCAGGGAGGTGGTGGAATCACCATCCCTGGAGGTGTTCAAGGTGCGTCTGGATCTGGATCCGGGTGATGTGGGTTAGTGGCTTAGGGGTTACAGGGACAGTGCTGGCTTGGTGGGGACTGGATGATCCTGAAGGTCTCTTCCAAACTTGATGCTTCCATGATTCTATATGAAAAACTACGTAAAAACCTCCTGTCTTCTTTCCAAAAAGCCCACCTAACCTATCAGCTATGGGAATCTGCAGCCTGTGACATCTCCCATCTTGTTTTTCATTTCTTTTCCTTGAGGCAGGAACAGCGCGTTTCCTTTGTGGTACGGTGGGCAGTGCCGGGTGCCCTCTGCGCTCCGCTCCTCTCCACTACTCCTCTCAGCTGCGCTCCACCGGTGCCGCCGCTGCCGCCCTCCCCGCTCCAGGGCCGGGGCCGGGGTTATGTAAAGAGCCGAGTTACGCAAGGAATGCAGATTTTTTCCCCTTACGTAACCGCCCGTCCCTGTCGGAGCCTTCGCTGCTCGTGCCTGCGCTGCCTATGCATTAACGGAGGGAAAAGCGGTGCTGGCGGTGTTGGGGCATCTCTCTCTCTGGCTTCACCGTGACCTGTTTGCTGCTGTGGCTCTTTCTACCCGGGTTTCATGAAGGTCTCGCCTCTTGCTTAACCTGCGGCACATTCCCTTACATTAAAATAAACAGCACACATACCTAAGTCATATTTGTGCCCTTTTCTGGGTCTAGGAAAGACTTTACTAATTCCCAGTTATTGCACGGAGCGAGGTTAATCCAATGTGGACAAAGGGAAATTACAAAGTTCTGTGTACCTCGAGCTCTATGGTTCAGCTGCTGCCACAATTGAAGGACCCGATTCCAATGCCTGTGTCCAAAGACAGATTTCCAAGTCACTTAAGTGCCGACAGGGCTAGAATAAAGAGCCCCGTGGCTCAGAACTCTGTCTTTAGCAGATATTAGGGAAGATCGCAGAGGTGGTGGGGCCTGTTGCTGTTTGCTTGTCCTCTCATGTGCAGGCAGAGCAGCATCAGGTGGTGTACACTTGGGATGCTTTCATGGAACAGTAGATGCTGTCAGGGCTTCTGTGCTTGATGCCTTACTCAGTTCCCTGTATATTAATTTCCGATCCTGCAACTTTACACGCCTTTCCTTTCAGATTTAGTGAACCTGATAAGTTGGGGTGGGTGGTTTCTTTGGGGTTTTGTTGGTTGGTTGATTTTATGTTGGTTTGGGGGTTTTTCCCCTTTTCCTTAGTCTTTTTTTTCTCCATGGAATGGCCTTGAATTCCATGGACACCTTGAAGGATTGGTGTGAAGAAGTGCTCTGCTCAGGGCTTTGTTCTGGTTCTCTACTTGGACGTTTTTGACCATGCACCTTCATACCCCTTTCCTTTTTCCTGTGTTCCTAAAGCCCA
Organism: Cnemophilus loriae; assembly: GCA_013397755.1. Taxonomy (NCBI): domain Eukaryota; kingdom Metazoa; phylum Chordata; class Aves; order Passeriformes; family Corvidae; genus Cnemophilus; species Cnemophilus loriae. The sequence continues at coordinate 268,672 of VZTF01001710.1, forward strand.
GGATCTGTGAGGAGGGTCTCTGTATGTAATAAACTCTTTGCTGGACCATGTAGTAGAAAATAAGGGATTTCCACGGGGAGCAGCTCCAACATGGACAAATCCCTTTGAGTGTCAGGTAGCCAGCAGAGGCTGGAGCAGATGGCAGAAGGTGTGAAATGGAAGGTGACCTGCTGGATTAGTCGGTGTTTGAGTGGCTTATTCCTGTCATCCCCTGTACAGTAAGCTGATAGTAGGGAAACAGCCAGTCTTCTCAGATCTAGACTAAAATGGAAGAAAACAGGAGGTGTTGAACTCAATGCCTGCCTTCCCTTATATTTAGTTTCTGGCTTTCAACAACCTTTTGTTTACAAAACAGAAGTATCAGAGGAATCTAGAACTTAAATGAGTAAATAATTAAAAAATAAACCATCACGCTGGTGTTTCTTCAACTTTGTTTTTTCACATCAATTTAGTTTTTCTTCAAAACTCATATGAATGAAGCATAAATTTTAAACTTAAATGTGCTACCCCAAAACAATGGGGAAAGGTAAATTTGCTGTATGCAAACATTCATTTAGTCATCTGGTACTGAAACTGGATATTTGCTAAAAGAGCAAGAGTAAACTTCACATATATTCTATCTCTTTACTTTTCCAGATGTGCTTTAACAGTTCATAGAGCACTGAATCTGTTCAGGGATAATCCCTCAAGATAACTTCAGCATTTTGCAGTGCAGTAGGAAGGAATGGGTGCTTCCACGAATTTCCTCATGCCAGTGGACACAGGCAGGTGCAGAAGGTTGGAAGAGCATATCAGCAGCTTAAAACCACTTTTGCCAGCTTTCTCCATGCAAGGGGCCAGAATCCATAGCCTTTGTTTTCCATCCTTAGGCACTATGCAGGCATCCTGTGGACACAATTAACTGTGAAAATTCAGTATAATACAGGGGAGAAACTGAAAGCCTTTTTGCTCCTTGCACTGGCTATCAGTTCCACATTGCTCAAAGGATGAAGACGATCTTCTTTTTCTTTTTTCTTTTTTTTTTCAGTAGTATCTATGACTGTCAATGGAACACAACTCTGAATGGTATTTACTTTTCAAAACTGTGCAAGCTTGGGAAATGCTGCATTTAAAAAGCAAATGGAGCCATCTAGTGTTTAAAATTTACTGTTCCATGGGGTTTGGACTTGTGTGTGCAAGAGCAACACCTAGGTACGATGTTCATGGTCAGAGAGGGAAAACAACTCATAATGCTTCATATTAATCCCTGACAACTTTTAATTCTTACCAAATGTACAGATATGGGTGCCTGAATTGCCAGTGTTAAATTGTATGTGTAGATTTCTATTACTTCACTAGAGACATCCAAGTCTAGACAAAAAAGTTTTCTTATATTTTTCCTCAGCCACTTTCATATATCATGATTTTCAGTTATACGTTTTCATTTCTGCTTGGCATTTAGACCCTTCCAATCCTGTGCTGCTCCCTTGCCTGCTGCTTCAGGGCATACATTTAATCAGTTGTTTTCTGTAGCATGACCTTCCTTCTGTGAAATGTCCTTTTGACAGTCTGGCATATCAAACTTGATGAAGTGCTCTGGAGTTGGCCAGAAAGCAGGGAATCACATGTTTCATACTTTTTCTCTCAAAATCCTGCAGCAAGCTTCACTGGCTGTTATCTTCCTCCCCCCAGCAATCAGCATGCAGGCATGCACACAATTTACACTGATTTTTTTCCTCATAATTTCTGGTACTGAGCTCATATGTAATTGCTCAATATTTCTCATCCACAGTCCTTTCCCTCATTACATATTCACATTGTCATTTTCTGCATCTGTGGATAACTTCTAGAGACAAAGAAACATGATTTTTATAGTTATTTGTGGGTTATTGTTTAAATAATTGGGCTGGCTTTATTCTCCTAATGTAACCTGGGAAGGTGAGTGCAGATCAACTACTCAACAAAAAGGCAAGAGAGAATTTTGCTGCCCTATGGAGGAAAAACGGGTCAAAGCAGAGACTGAGGCAACCATCAGCTTCTGCTGGCATGGCAGATGTAGGACAGAGGACAGAAAGTGTCACACCAGGAAGAGCCACTGATGTTTCTGAGACAAACCACCTCTTCCTGGGTCCATGACAGAAGTCAGTGTCCCATAATTATTCTTCTTTTTTTCTTTTTTCCTGTCCAAGTCTGGTCTAATCATATGGATTTCCTAGACATCACACGGTGATTAATTTAAATCCTAATGTCCATTTAGCAATCTAAAATATGTATAATTCAGAGGTAGGGCAGGCTTTGGGCATGGGAGCTGACCTGACCTAGCTTTGGATGTTTGAAAGATAGTGGCTAAATTTAAGTTGGTGTTCTAAGATTCTTTATTGTCCGTAGGAGGAAGCAAAAAAAGGGTTTATTTTGATCTCCACATAGGTGCCTAAGAATGTTGGAGTCAATCCCACATGGCCAGCAGTAACTACTGAAAATCAGTTGCTTACCAGGAATCTCAGAGTGAGTCAGAGTTATCGTAGTTCTTTTGGCAGCTACTTCTGGATGGCCATCCTAGGCAGGAGGGGCATGATTCTAAGAATCACTTTACAGATTGATTCCTTTTGGTAGTTGCCCAGTGTGGTCAGGAAAGGAAACTGAGCCTTGTGCATTATAAACCTGTTTTGGTTATTATTGGTGGTTCTTCTATCCACTATACATTTTAAGTTTTTAAAAACAGAGTTTCTTCAGTGATAATATTGCCAAAAGTCAAAATTAAGGTTCTGGTAATACCACAGTGCACTACTGCTGTATTGTATATACTGAATCTCTTCGAAGGGACTATCATATTATCACTGTGGCCTCAAAAAAATGTTGGTCTTGTTTAATGGTTAGAACAAAGAGCTGGAGGCCAGAAAGTTCGTAATATCACAATTAGGGACAGAGGAGAGCCAACAATGTGGTTCATAGAAAAGAGACCAGAAAAGACCTGTCTGAGTCAATGGAGTGTTTCCATTTTCCCCAGCTGATGTAGTGCACAAACCCGTGATATATCCAGTTTCTCCAGACTTCAAGTTTACATTAAAGCAGGTCCTGTGCCGAGCTGTCCTGTTTACAAAGCTTCTGTCTACACAAGGAAATCGACTGATACTCATGGCATAAACTATTTCTGAGCTTTTCTAAAAGCTGCAACTAGTTATTTAAGAGCAACTATTGTGGAATAGCTTATGCTACAGTGGTTACACCCATCACCTTCCCTGGAGAGAAGAAAATCCATTGCAATATTCTAAACATGAACTCATTGTACACTTTTGCAGCATTTTCTTCAGGACTGTACAAGTAGGCAACTTCAGATAACATTCTGAATGACATTAGTTACCTTTGAACAGTTAACTCTGAAATCTGATGACATGACTTGGAATGCTTAGCAAAACTTTGATTGGAAGCAATTAGAGTTAAGCATGAGAAGAAGGAGGAATTATTACAGGGAGGAAAACTCCAGAAAAAAAGGGAATGAATAGCAACAAAAAGTAAAACTGTAAAGGAGAAAAATCAAAGTGCACAATTAACAGTGTAAGTCAAGATGGGAGTGTTTCCTCAACTGAGAAATGATGGTGCTAGTAAGTCTGAGTGAGCTACAGCAGTACAAAAGGATAGGATATCCTCTAGATCTTAATGCCTCTGCCCCAGTGATATCAGTGTGCAGCTTGCTGGTTTAAGTGCATCACATAGTCCTAAATTCAGGCAAGCAGTCATTAAACATGGAATCTGGCCTTCTCTGCAGGATGACTTTTCCCATCCCCAGTGCCAAGGCGATATTTTCCCCACTGCATGCCCATGTTTGTTCTGCCATCCTTTTCACTGCTTGCTCCACTTACTCCCAATATGTCAAAGCCCAATTCTGTGGCATTTCACTCTGAGGATCTTTTAAAAGAACTGGGTTTTTGGATCTGTTTTGAACAGGACAGAGCAACTTGCCGTTTGTTTCCCTCCCTGTGGCAGACACTTCTGTCCTCCAAGCAGACTTAAATACTGTGATAGATTGAAGGAAAAGTGTGTTTGCAGATGTGTGGCAGGAGCCGTGGGGCAGGGGAAATGACAAGGACCTGTGCTGTGCAACAGGAGCCAACAAGGACAGAACAGGGCAGCAGAGACTCCTCTCTCAGGGCAGACCTGCCCTGAGATATTGTCTGAGCTGGTGTGCACCAGTCTGTCAGCTTCCCACACAGTCCATGGACAGGATTTTCAGTCCTTGAAGGACCAGGAGGTAAAGTGATTTTACAGAAGTGTTGCTTCTTTTATTTTCATAATTCAAGAATGGATAAAAGGTTACTTTGATCAAAAAAATATAATTGTAGTTGTGATATTTGAGGGAATGTTATCTATGTAAAGGAAATTTTTTGCCCTGTTTTTAATGTTCAGGTATGTTTTTAATACCTGTGCATGAATGTGTATCCACATCTGCTAGGAAAGCCTTTCTCTCTGAGATTAGGAATGAAATGGAGTCCTTCGTTTTAAATCTTGGTTTGACCAAGCAATTAGACAAGGAAGTTAGATGAACGTTTTACTCCAAATGTTTCTGAAGGGAAACAAAACTTTAAAAAACTGAAAACATGGGACAGGAAGTCTGAATTAGCTGCAGGAAGCGAGACCTGAGCAAGTGGACTGGACAGGAGAGACTCTGCCTGGAGCTTTCAGAGCAGGGTTCTAGATAACTCCAGACAATGTGGTATCTACTTGTAACAAGTGACTTAGGATGTGTCAAGAAAACACACACCGTATTTCTTGGGTTATCCAAATGAAGAGCAGGAAAGGGCTACAAGGGACGTGAAATCCAGCACAACGGTTTGGGGGGCACACCTTGGCGCAGTTTGAACAGATCTGTGAACCAAAGGTGGGTAGATGGCTCCACAAATAATTCCTTTGTGTGAACTTATCACAACATAAGGACTCTCTAATACTCTGCAAAGAGGGAAAAATGAGAACCGAAGGCAGTAGGGGGAAAGCAGCAAATTCAAATGAGAAGCTTGTGTGCTATTTAACAGTGTGTGATTAATAGGTGTCAAGGAAGGTGCTGATTTTCTATCCCTTGATGTTCTCACTTCAAAGCAGTGTACTTTTCTGGAAGCAATGCTTCAGCTGAACAGAGCTGTGGATCTCAGCATAGTAATAAATAGGTAAAATGTAATCGCTTTCACAAACAGGAGTCAAACTCCTGTTGTTTCATCCTGCCCTTAAATTCTCTCAGTCTCTGAAATTTCTTAGACAGTTTTGACTTCCTCATCCTAGATTTCATATTGCTTCTTTCTGCATGCAGTTTAATGTTCTAAATTCATGCCTGGAGGCCAGAGGTGCCTTTTTTCTTCTTGTTCTTTAAACACTAACTTGAAGGCTGAAAACATTCCTGTTTTTCCAAATCTGGAAAAATGCAGAATGGTCATATTACCAAAGGGAGAGAGAGGAGGGAAAAAAAAAGAGAAAGAAAAGGAATACTCTGTACCCAACAAAATAGAAGCAAGAATGCAAGAATGCAGGAATGTAAATGTGTTACAGGCTGTTACTGGGATTTTGGATGCAAAAATAAAACCTAGAAAAGACTGAAGATTTGAAAAGGCATGATACAATCCAATTTATTTAGACTAGAAATTGCCCTCCCTAGATTGCTAAGGTGACAGGAAAAGTTATGAAAAGAAGATAATCATATTTGTTTTAAGTCTGGCAGTTTCCACTGAAATGCCTGTCTCTCTATAATAGTTTTTTTGAAGTAAGTGCCTTGGGGAATTACTAGAAAAATGATCTTTATTAAGTGTTCATGGCCGTCTGAACTATCCACCCATCCAGTATAAATGTGTTCTGGCAAAACAAGTGTTTGTGTTGCCATGGCCTTTCCCATGATGTTATTTTCTTAAGCAAAAGCATTTTTCTAGCTGAGATCTTAACAAGGACACAGGCAGGGCGCCATGATTCAGTCCTTGAAGAGAAAAATACTGATTTGGAAGGAATGGTGAAGGAAAAAGATGGTCTCAGAGGGGGTAGAACACAAGACTTAGGTATCTGGTGTCTCTTTTGCCCAACAGAAGCAGTGATTCCTTCCACTAATCACCCCAGTTCTGCAGGAGAGCGGTGCAGCCTCCACCAGCCCTGCAAAAACGCTGACGAGCCCAGTGCTGAGATTCTCCTGAGGCATCCTCAGGATAGGGAAAATCTTTCTTAAAAATAGCAGCTCAATTATTATTTGCTGAGCAAATCACACGCCTCAGATACAGGCTGCCAAAAATCAGGGCATAGGGCCCTGTGCTGTGCTCAGGTACAGGGATTCTGCACAAAAATATGTTCCCAAGGTCTATGTGGATTGATATGTTGTATTTGCAAGGTTTAAACTGTTCTATATGCTTGGGTTTGGGTTTTTATCTGCCTTTGTCCTGCAAAATCTTTTTGGGAAGGTCCTGCCTAAGGGTTTCACGTTGGTTTCTGTTCTCCGGTGAATACTTCTGCAAATGAAAGTGATTGTGAATTTTACTTTGTTTATAGATTTATAATCTGGGTTTAGATTAATATCAAAGCATAAAAACGGGTGAGCAGATCTCATAAGCAGCGAACAACATTATTATAAAGTCACTAAAGTGACTAAAGCAAAACTAATGGGTGCTTACATAAAGCGCACAAGGACAAGGCAGGTGTTGAGTCACCCTTTCTCCACATATCTTCCCAAATTCCAGTAATCATCACTTTCTGAGGCAGAGGTCATTTCTGAATCCATTGCTTCCCATTCCCCAAGGGGCCACAAATTCCTTTTGGAAGGAATAAAACACGAAAAATAAAGAACAACAGGACCAAAGGCTAGGGCTTAGCTCTCATAGGGTTTTGATGAGATTTGGGCTTTTTCCTTCCTTCAGCTCCTGTGAGACACCTCTCTCAAACTGCTTTCATACCCCTTTAGCTCCACAAGTCACATCAGAATATTGATCTCAACAGAAAATGTAAAGGGAATAAAGTCCATGAATGCTGAATGTAAGTCCAAATCAAATCAAGTATCTATTTGTAGAACAGAACACATTAAAAAAAACAAAACAACAAAAAACAACAAGTAATGAAAAATGAAAATGGAGTAGACCTGTAAAAATAGAATAGGCAGGGTCATCTTATTCCCCCAAAATTAATTTTCTTTGTAACACAAACCATATTATGAGAGGGTGAGTTCACATCTCACTGATACCTGAACACAAAACCATTTTAGCGAACAGATCAATTACAGAACTATGGCAAAACAAACAAAGCAACATGGATCATTTTATTTGCCATTGAATGAAATTAATTAGTGTGACACTAAGGCAGCAAATAGCATTCGATATAAAGAATAGAATATGTTAGAACTTTGCTCCAGAAAGTGTGTAATGTGTTCTCCTAGCTACTGAAACCCATTCAATCTCATGCTCCTGCAGTGAAATTACTTTTAGAAATCCCAGGAACAGAGCTCTGCTCCATCCTCTGGGAAGCAATTCCTCAGCCTACCACCTCACAGTAAGTTCTTCCTGTTCAACTCAACACTTACCTGCCATCTCACTGATACTGCTGAAGTATCTTCAGTAAAGTACTTGTCATCTTTCATATTCATACTCACTGGAAAAAAATCATGAGATATCTAATCTAAAGCTAAAAATCCACAGAAGAAACATGAGGAACATGAGCTAAATCCAGTTTGCTTTATGCAATTAATTCCAATGAAATTAAAAGGCTATTTAGGGGAGAGAAACAAACTTGCAGCATTACATAACACCAGTCATATCTTTTTTTAAATACAACCTTTTGAAATTAGATTAGAGAGAAAATTCCAAGTTCAAATCAACTCAATTAAGTCTCCTGTTTTTGCAGTTCAAGAGGGACGTGTCTGATGCATGAAGCAATAATGGAGCTGCATGTTGTGGGATGTATCTGGCTCATGACTAAATCCTAAGTGGATTTAGTCGTCACAGTGTGGTGCAGGGAGCTGGCAAGCTCCATTCAGCAAGAAAAGGGTTGACCTGGATAGCGATTCTGGAACAGAGGGAAAGGGAATGAGCTGCAGGGGATGACAAGGCTGCCGGGAGAACAGCAAAGATCACCCAGAATGTAACATCACTTAAAGGGAGGCATTCCTAAGCTGATGCTGACAGGAATTCAGAGATGTGGGTCAACTAAAAAAAAAACAGATCTAGAGGCTGGAGATAGCCTCTAAATTGAGTTCGCTGGTGCTTATCTGCTGCTACAAACAGTGACAGTAATTTATAGGTGTGCCTCAGTTGTCAGGAAAAATGAGTTAACATAACCTATGAAAAATGAAAGCTTGTAAAATAGTCCACTTTCAACAAAATGCTGGAGAACACAATGTAATTACAATTTACTTCCAAGTATGTACTTTATTTTTATGAAAATTAAGAGTAGATTTAATTAATACAGAATTATTAGGAATGACATGTTTTACTGAGGACATAATTATGGATTTCTGAATATTGGATATAAATTATGTGGTTCCTATGATAAAATATTCTAGCTGCTTAGCTTATGAAAGCATTTAGAATCATCCCAGTTTCTTTACTGGTAAATAATTTATTTAATTAAATACTTTAAAACTATTCTTGCATAACTTGCAGAGAACGCACCGCTTCTAAATCCTCCTCACTGTCCACTCATCCAGTCCCCACTTCCTGTGTTTGCCTGTGAGGATGTTGTGAGAGACAGTGTCAAAAGCCTTGCTGAAGTCAAGGTAGACAAAATCCACTGCTCTCCCCTCATCCCTCCAGGCAGTTGTTTCATCGTAGAATGCAATCAGGTTGGTCAAGCACGATTTACCCATAGCGAATCCACCTGATTCCACCTTCTTGTCTTCCCTGTGGGCAGAGATGGCCTCCGCAATGAGGCGCTCCATCTTCTTTCCAGGGATTGAGGTGAGGATGACTTGCTGGTAGCTCCCTGGATCCTCCTTCTTGCCCTTTTTGAAGACTAGGTTGACATTTGCTTTCTTCCAGTCCTCAGACACCTTTCCTGGTCACTGGCACCTTTCAAAGATGATCACGGGCGGCCTCGCTATGAGGTCTGCCGGCTCTCAGCACTTGTGGATGCATCCCATCAGGGCCCATGGATCTGTGGATGACAAGTTTGCTTAGATGTTCTCTTACCCAATCCTCCTTGGGAAAGGGAAAACCTTCCTTCCAATATTCCTTTACCCTGGTCTCAATATTATATGAACTTTGCAGTTTAAATCAAAATTTAAAATTTAAGTTAGTCAAAATTCTCTAACTTTGCAATGTTAGGTTCTTCCTAATATGGGTGTGGCATCAGTCAGACCCCCAGTTCTCTTCATATTTCCAAATAAGCTATGTCATTCTAAATTTGGATTAACATTTGATCCAGAATCTTGTATATTATGTAAATGAACAGTAAGATAACCCTTTTGCTTAGGACTTGAGGATGGGCAGTGGGAGACGTGGGTTCTAATTTACAGCCTGACTATTAATCATGAAAAAGGTGTTAAGAACCAACATTTCTTTGATGTCTTGATGGTTTGTCTGTCAATTGATTAGCTGTCCTTTAAGGTCTGCTATCATGGCCCTTCTGATGCAAGCTGAATTGCAGTAGTCCGGTTGTATATCTCTTATGTTTTAAATGAGAATGATCTGGTAATGTATTTCACTTTTAATTAGCAATTGAACAGCATAAATTCATTTTCCCACTGCTTTTTAAGTGCCAATGCATGTTGTAAATAGTCTCAGAATGACTGTCATCACTGGTCTGTCGCAGGCAGGTCCCATTCATGTCCCAAGTCTTTGGAGGAATTAAGTTCTCTGTTCAGATTCGTAAACAATAAGTTGTTAATTTCTTGCATGGAAGTTAAGACATCTGATAACAGAATAAGGACATATAGGGATTCAGCACAGTGAGATTTAGCTTGCAAGGAGAGGCCTTCCCAATGCCTATGACTTACTTCTTCCAAAGATTTTCACCTCTGCTGTAGGGATAGTTGAACTGCATGAGAAACTGGTCCCAAATGACCACATTCTATAACACAGAATCAGTGCTTTTCTAGTGGAACACTTAGAAACCATAGAATCGTAGAATGACTTACGTTGAGAAGGTACCTTAGCGATCCTCTGGTTCCAACCCCTCACCACGGGCAGAAACACTTTTCACTAGACCACATTGCTCAGAGCTCCAGCTTGAATGCTTGCAGGGATGGATGGATTATTCCATTTCCCTGTTGTGGGATGGATTATTCTATTTACCTGCTATGGGAAAGAGCAAAGGACAATCATAGAGACAGGCAGCTGAAGGCCACCATCAGTTAAATCTGCCAACTGCTACGTGTACTGAATCCCTGTTTTCCAGGAAGTAGCTGGGCATGGCCTGGTGTTGGGAAGTAGAGAATAAATGTTTTGATTTTCCTTTGCACACAGCCTCTGGTTTTGCTTTATTAAGTTGCCTTTACCTTGATCCACAAGTTCTGTCCTATTTTCTCCTCCTCTGTCCTGATGAGGAGAGGAGTAATAGAGCAACTTGGTGGGCACTTGGCTGCCAGACAAGGTCAAACTCCTGCACTATCTGATAGATTTTTTGGAAATGTTGTGATGGATTTTATTTTGGTTGGATGCATTTTTATACCTGTAAAGATTGTGATAAGGCCAACAAATGGAAGTGCATTCTTGTCCAAATTCTGTGTTTGTCCTCTGTGTTTGAAGGACTGAACCACATCTGCCAAACTATTCAGTTGTTGGTCAGAAGTTGGAGGAGCTACCAGAACATGCTTCTCTAGTACTCATTAACTACATGATTTCAAGTATCTTGTTGCCAGGGTTTGAAGTAGTGCTAAGGTCTCTAAATCTCTGGTATAATCCAGAAATTAACTAACTGTGAATCTAATCAGTTACAGAAGGAGATCAACTACCTTAGAACACTGTGGCCCCTCATTGATGTTACTCAGAAGATGTTTGTGGCAAGTGGTCTCTGGTTTCAGACTCCTAGAAAGAATTTGAGAATACGAGTGACAGATCTCTAGCACAGTGGTGAAATGAGTGAAGGGGGTGTTTCTTTGGGGTTTTTTTAGTTATTTTTGCCCTAAACCAAATTAGCTATCAAGGCATTACCAGTTTTGTAAAACAATGAAACCTCTTGTTCTGGTCTCTGGGATTTCCTGTAAATGCATGAATGGAAAACAAAGAACACAGGCTCTGTACGTTGGAACCTTCAGAGAGGGGACTGAGGCCAGTGAAAGTGTCTCCTCCTTTCAGGAGGTTGTGATGTGGTTAGGAGACCTGGAGATTGGTTTGTTTTCCCATACTATCTAAGAGACAGCCATTATAAAATTAAGCCACTTGAGGTCGTGTCGGTGTTGATGGGCACTAGACAGCCACACTGCTTGGTGCTGGGCCAGTCTGCAGAGCCTGCCTTGGGAGATATCCCAAGGATACCCACGGAGCATGAAAGGAGCAATCAGCCAAGAAAAGCAGGAAAAAGTGTTTTTCTGAACTGGGGGAAGGGATGCTGTTTGTTTTCTGATTTTAATCTGCAGAAGCCCAAGAAAGGGAACCAAAAAATTAAAGAGTGGGAGGACTGAACTGGAGGGGAGGAGAGTAAAAATATCTTTTTACATCGAGAATGGCCAGAGCAGACCACTGTTTAAACCTTGCAACTTCATTATTCTTGGTCCAGCTGGCAGTCTGTTAGAAGAATCCTCCTGACTCCTGGGTATGCAGATGTTGGAGAAATGCAGGTTTTCCCATTTCCACTCTTGAAAGAGAAATAATTTCCTTGCCAGAAACACCAACATGGGGAAAGCTACATATCTGGAACTCTGTCCTAGGGTAAGGTCAGAGAGAGCTCAGCTGCTGCTTCAGGAGCCCAGAAGGGACATCCAGGACAAGGCCAAGAAGAGTCTGTCAGTGTTGGTGTTAAAGGCAGGTAACCAACTGTACTGTCTCTGTGTTCACAGAGATTCTCTCAAAGTGCCGTATTAGCCAAAGCCTCTGCTGCAGTGTACAAGTCAGAATTCCAAAGGTTAACTGCTGTCTGCCAGGAGAAACTGGTTTCTGTCTCCTGGTTTCCTGCAGAGCTTTCAGAAGCAGAACATAAGCATGTCACCGGAGCCACAGGAAGCTTGTGGTTTGTCCTGCCTGGCAGCCCCTGAAAACCCATATCTTCCCTGATGCTTTTTCGCCTTTTCGTGTTTGAAAATGTGTCACTGAAAAGTGCTTGCAGGCAATAGACATTTCTCTTTACTGCTTCAGTAAAAATGTCTATCCTGGCAAAATGCAATGAGACAAACTGTGATGCTGCCTGAAGAAGAACCAGCCATGCCTTTTTCTAGTGGTCAGTGACAAGGGGAGTAGAAATTACAGCTCTCAAGGTAAAGCATTTGCATCTTCCTTGACACAGCTGATCCAGGCTAAAGAGTGCCTTGGTATTGCTGTGAGACCAGGAAGTCTTTCTCTTTATTGTCTGTATTCTTTTCAGTGCCTTGTAGTAGCCAAAAAGACTGGCAAGAGATCCATCCAATGCCATGTGATAGGGAGAAAGAGAAACGTGGGGCAGAAGAAGGCACTTTTCTGGAGAAAAACTGGAAACTGGGGGAGATAAACTGAGCTTGATTTCATTATTTGTGTTGAGTTCAGCAACGTAAACGACAAGCCTATAACTTTTAAGTATAATACTCTCTATTGTAATATAAAACAGTCTTCATGAACTCTCTTACCACTTTGTGTTTCAAGGCATTTTGAATTTTAAAGTCTTCAGCCCAAGGAAGGACATGTCTGCATGCACTACCAAATCTATTTAACCATGCATATATACAACTTGTTAAAGAATTGTATATAGAGGGGAATTAACCAAAATAATGAAAACAAATAGTCCTGAAAACTTAACACAATAGATTCAAATTTGAGGCATTTCCTGTTTTCTTAAATTTCCAACCAGCTTTTTCCAAAGTAAAACAGTAACATCTTGACACTGCCATACACATGCAGATTTCATTTGGAATTTTCAGGGGTCAGTGCAGAGCGACTATGTACTTTGGAAATCCATTTAGGGGCACAGATACTATTCTTAGATAGTAAACAAATGAAGATGGACTTCTATGCCTCTAGCTGAACATTCCACAAACTTACAGAGAAGTCCACACCTAAATATATCTGATACTAAATATTGTGGTGTTCTGGGATTCTATATATTTCATCACTTCTTAGATACATTTATTTAATTCTTGTTATCAATAAAAGGTATCCTTAGTCAGATATGTCATTTCCCAACTACTTAGGTCTTCTGGATCAGGCATTGTTGACCATAGTGTGTGCTATTACTTGCATTTATTTTTCTGGATAACTTTTATTGCACAAGGAACCTGTACTGTTGTTCTGTGTACACAACCCAGTAGTACAAGAAACAATGTCACCAAGCCCAGTAAGAGTAAGGTTTTGCTAAAAGAAGCAACTTAATTCAGGGACAGAGATGTCCCTATAACCTCAGACTCAGCCACCATAACTGCTCATTTTTCTGATTCTGTAGTTTCTAAAATATTTCATCAAATGTAGCTGTGTTGAAGATTGATACCTCAATCCCTAGGTTATCTGTGTAGCCACATTCTTCGTAGGTGACAGTGAGGCAGGAAAGTAATTGTAATTTAGCATTTGGAAAGTTGGCACACACTTTTATGTCAGCTTCCCTTTTTAGCTAAATGCTCTTTCAAAACTCTTCCAAGTTAGAGGTGGATAAAAATAACTCACAGATTGGAGGATCTTTTCAGACAGGAGTCAACAAAACCAAAAATTCTGCTCTATCTCTGCCCAGGACAAGAAATATTTAAATATTCCAGGCGTTTTCACATCAGTTGGAGTTGCAGAAAATCTGTACTGAACACAGACCATAATATTTCTAATGGCATTTTAAATTTGTTGAGCACTCTGGCAGTGAGCCAGTTCTCTGACAATGTAACAGGAAAGGGGTTAGGTCAGAATGACCTAGACACGTGCAGAGAAACCATTACCGTCCCAAGGCATTCTGCTTGGGATAATCATTCTGAAACCTACCACAGGGAAAGCCATAGCAGTGAACTTAGGAAGGAACACCTGGGCTAATGAGTGCTACAAACAAGACAAAAGCCCTTTGCTCTGAGGGCTCTGATATATTTACTTTTATCTCTTGTTTCTGTGACACTAAATATTTGAGAGAAGTCCCAGGAAATCCAGAGCAAAACACTAAATGTGTCACGGTAAGCAAAAAAATTTTTCTCCTCCTCTTGATTCCAAGGCTGTGAGCTAAATCAGGATGTTTGCTTTCCTTTGCCATCCACTTCTAACACATAAACAAAGCAACCACTCCTCTGTTGCAATGTGTCTGAGGTAGCTGTAATCGCCCTGTCAACTGACAGTAATTGGTATTTGCTTTGGTCAGCTTTAAAGCCATGCTAATTAAAACTGATCTTCCTACTCACATATTGAAAGAAACCAGTATCTGGAGGCAAGATCATCTGGGGAAAATTTTAATAAATCCTCAGGCAGCAATGTCTGCCTCCCTCAGAGCTGGCAGCAGTGGCCTCCGTGTTCCAAATGAACACTTTGTCATAGTGTCATGGTTTCACCCCAGCCAGCCACCAAGCTCCAGGCAGCCGCTCACTCACTCTCCCACGGGATCAGGGAGAGAATCAGAAGGGGAAAGGCTGGAAAACTCATGGGTTTGTAATAAAGACAGTTTAACAGGAAAAGCAAAAGCTGTGCACACAAGCAAAGCAAAACAAGGAATTCCTTCCCTGCTTCCCAAGGGCAGGCGAGTGTTCAGCCATTTCCAGGACAGCAGGGCCCCCTCACGGTAACGGTGACTTGGGGAGGCAAACACCATCACTCCAAATGTCCCCCCCGTTCCTTTTTCTTCCCCCACTTTATATATTGAGCATGATGCCATACAACATGGAATATCCTTTGGTCAGCTGGGGTCAGCTGTCCTGGGCTGTGTCCACTGCCAACTTCTTGTGCACCCACAACTTGCTCACCAGCATGGCCGTACGAAAAGCAGGCTCTGTGCAAGCCCTGCTCAGCAATAATGGAAAAAATCTCTATATTATCAACCCTGTGTTCAGCTCAAATCCAAAACACAGCACCTTTCCAGCCACTGTTCAGAAAACTACCTCAGCCCCAAAGCGGCACACATCTTCTGTAGGCTCATCTTCTCTGTGTACATCAACAGGTCTTACCACTAGGACGAGGAAAGGTTATTATGCTGTGTAGCAAACCAGCACATATTGATGGCCAAGACTGTGTGAAAGCCAAAGATGTTTACTATTTTTTCTGAAGTTTCCTTTCTCCAGTTCTTCCCTGGAGCACTTTCTTGAGCGTGCGTACCGTCCCCAGAGACCTGTAGAACGGGCAATAGAAAACAGAGAGAGAGGCGGTAGAACTGGGGACTACAGTGTGCAATTCCTCAGGTGTGGGCTTCAGTCAAGAC
Organism: Cnemophilus loriae; assembly: GCA_013397755.1. Lineage (NCBI taxonomy): Eukaryota > Metazoa > Chordata > Aves > Passeriformes > Corvidae > Cnemophilus > Cnemophilus loriae. Next base: position 284,095 of record VZTF01001710.1, read on the forward strand.
ACTGGGATCAGTACCAAATGCCCAATAAACTCTTTAATTATGGCATGGTTTAACACTGTGTGGAGATACCTTCAGCAGTCTGTGGCAATCCTTGTTAAGCTGGCTCGTTATGGAGTCAGCAGGAAGCGCTCACCTTGGAGCCCCAGCACGCTGCCGGCTGTGCTGGTTCAGCTGGGTGCTGGCCAGCCAGTCACTCCCTGGCTACTGATGTTGGGTAAGAGGAGACTGGAGACAGAGGCTGCAGAGCAATAGGATGTCCTTGTTCTATAACCTCTGTAAAGGCTTCAAGGTGGTTTGAAATCCAGCAAAATAATTTTCAGAGGACGCCTTGCAGTTTCATAAGATGTTACATGCTTTCCCTTACAAAAAAAGTGAAATAGCTGCCAGGAAAACTGAAATAAAGAACTTGAAAATCAGATTAAATAGATACCAGTGAATTTTCCAGGACTATTCCATCCTTCATTTTCTAACTTGTTAATACAAATGCTTTGCAAGAAGTAGGTCAGTGCTAACAAGAAAGTTATAGTGTTTGCATCTTGTCTAATTTTAACTAATGCTATGTTATTTCATCAGTGATTTTTATAAACCACTGATAAAACTAGAGGTACTTGCTTCAATATCCTCTGTAAGATGTTGCCAAACTCACATTAAGGATATACAAAGACTTTGTAACTAAAGATACATGTGCATCATTTTATGTACATTATCATTTGACAGCATTGTCATAAAATGCTATTTTTAGTGCCACTGTTGTCTCCTTTAGTAATTTTATTTCAAGTTGTTCTGGCAAATGCAAAACTTGTCTGAAAATATGCAGAAAACCACAAAAATTGTAAGTTCCAAATGACAATAAGAGCTACAAGTTGTCATGATTAATCCAGATTTACAGCATGAATGTTAGCTTTTCATTACTCTGTAGTATAGGACCATACAAAGAAAATAAACTTATTATGTTGGTGTCAGACATTTTGACAGCTTAGTAGACATCGCATTTCTATTTTCTTTCCTGTCTCATATGACACTGCTGTCTTCCATACCATTTAGTAGTTGCATAATTGTTCCCTTTCAAGCGTACAAACAATGAGGTCAACTTGAGTCATGTTAAATAACTCGAGCAAATACCACATATGAAACCATTTAAGATAACAAGTCATGTAATCACATATATTACCCCTTGCATGGATTTTCTGGATCATGCTAGAAGTGTGTTAGAATACACAAAAGCAACAGAGCTCACCAACTGGCTGTTTTGCCTATGATAGGCAACTAATGAGCAGTTTATTGCAAAATATTCAATACAGACAAGCTAGAATTGAAAGTTACCTTCCTCTACATCATCATACTTCTTCTTTACTCTGACCTTTTCAAGGCAAAACCTGTGTTTTCCTGCAGAAAAAAAAATATGACAGGATGAAGGTTTAATTTTATTTTAGTGGATTTAATAACATCCAGCTATGTTACATTTTAAAGCTGCCTAATTATCAGATGTAACATCTGGGATACAGTATCTATCAGACTGTGTTTTATCCAAACTGGGCACAGATACAAGAAAGTGTTATTTGTATTTATTAACTGGAACATAGAGAGAAAGGTCAACACTTTCCCTATTCATCCTTCATCAGCAGAGAGAGAAAAGCAGGGTAAAAGTAAAACCCTTAATCAACAAAAACTTGTACCTTCAAAAATATGCAAGACACATGAAAGCAAAGGAGAAGCTTCTTACCTGTGCATTTTTTTCTTTTATTGAATCATTCAGTTAAGCTATAGAGCACATCAAAGACCTCTTCTGTTCTCAACTGAAGCCAAAAGAAGTGGTTTCCCTCTTGCTACAGTGGTTGACAAGAAGCACTGAAACACTGTGCATAAACAAGCAGCGATTAAGAGAAAGCAGAACATGGCTAGAATAGTTCCTATTAATATGTTTTATTTCACTCTGCAGCACTTTTGAAGTAGTTAAACAGTTGTTTCTATAATTCTCCGAAGTACTTGTGACAGTAGTAGCAATTACTGACTCCTCAATGCGAGTTGTTCTGCCTCCAGAGATTTTGAGTCTCTTTTGTTGTCTGCACTGCAAGGCCTCACTGGGAAGAGGTAACTTTCTTCTAACCTTTCAGTCCTAGAGAGTTTCAAGCTGCTGCAGGAGGGTGTGTGGACACATGGATTGAACAGCCCTGTTAGGGTGTAAATGTGTGTTTCTAACCCCATAGACCCTAATTAGCCAGTTTCCCAGTCATCTCCTACAGCACAGCCACCATTCACATTCCCAGCATAATGCAACACAGTGGCTTTTCCTGCGTGGAGGGGATGCTCAACACAGGGGCTTTATTCAGAATAACACAGAAGCGCCTGACTGGGTTGGAGCAGCAGCCTGTCTGGGCCAGTGTGCTGGGCCAGTCTCCTGCAGTGAAAGGAGATACTGTTTAGGGACATTGTGTGAACCTGGCCACTTCCTGTGGTCTGTTCTCCTCATACTCTTCCAGCATCACTGGATTAAGGAGCAACTTCTGCCTATTGCCTGTAGCCCTCGCTTTGTTACTGTTATCTGTGATACCATTCCCCTGCTAGTTTCAGTGACTGCCTCCCCCTGTTGTAATGTTGCTGGATTTGATGAGTGACACTTCACATTCACCTTATCAACCACCTTAATGATTCTTGGTACCCTTCCTGATGACGTCCAACATACTGACTTCTTGCTGCTGCTGGACACTGAGCTGGAAGGTGACTTTTCTCCCTCAGTGTCTCTGATGTGGCCTACAACACAACTCCGGTCCCTTTCTCCATCATAGATTTCTTTTCTCCCCAGTCCCATTTACCTTCAACACATGAGAGCTGTCAGAGTTAAAATCCAGTCTAATTTAGCAACTGGTGGCTTCAAACTGCTGTGGTTTTAATCAGAAAACAAAATGGAATCCTAACTGGAAAACAAAACTATATCTAGAACAGAATTTGAAGTAGCATTTTGAAACCCTTTCTAGACATACTTATATATAGAAGCTACTATTTCAGAATATTAATTCCACTGAGATCTGGCATCCCCTAGCAACTATTTGTGCAGTAGAAGGACTGTTTAGACTGGGTTTTGGACAGGCCTTTGTTTCAGGACTGGAAATATGCCCTGGCTGCTTGGTGCTGCTCTTCAAGTTCTCAGTGGGCTTGTTCACTTGGGGGCCTCCTCCAGTGATCTCCAGCCTTCAGTGGAAGAGGGCTGACATATGTGTGGGCTGCATGGTTATGACTGATGCCATGCCCTGTAGGTGACAGCAGGCCTGTTTCTCAAGCCTGGGCAGGTGTGTTTACTTGTCTGTGTTTGTGTGCTGCCATGATCTACATGAAGTCTATGAAGTAATGTCCTGGCTGAAGGTCCATGGTGTGCCCCAGCCAGTGAATCACTGTGTATCCAGAAGAGACCAAATGTAACCAGCACTGATTCCAAACAATTTTGACTACTTATTTTAAACCCATTATGAAGAAAAGGTTGAATCTTGTATGTCAGCATCATACAGAATATAATTTTTTCAAGCAACTCTACAGTCATAGAGGTGAAAAAAAATATATTGGTGGAAGGCTCATTTTTCAATGCCTGGTTGAGTTACTCGGCAGGATTAAAAATAAAATTTTAAAATCCTTCATATAAGCCACAAGATCTTTACGATCTTTTAAAAGTCATTTCTACTGTCTCTAGCTTCCTCAGGTAGAATTTGAAGCAGCCTTTGATACCAGTTATGATACTTCCTTCTTGTGTAAGTGTTTTCCAGATTATATGTTATAATGAAAACATTTTGCAATACGTCATTTATTAAAATAAGAGTATTTGTATTATATGAAGTATGTATGTTACATAATTATGTAAATACAACTGTGATTTCAATCCAGCATATTTTTTTTTTCCAGAAAATAATCCCTTCTGTTTGTAACAGTTAGATGCACAACTTCAGTTCTTTGATCGTGGAAGCTGACAGCTCACACCTGACTACTATTGAGATGGTGTTGTTTATGCCTTAGATAAAGAAACAGGTCAGTCTGACTCAGCACAGTGTCCTGATTCCTGCCTTTGAAAGAGCTCTGTGTCTAGAAACGCAGAGCATGTGCACATCTCTCCAATCATGGGTTCTCCTGAAAGGCACTACTGGTGTTTTCTGACTTCAGCCTTCTTTACTCTTCAATAAGTAGGTCCTTCCTGCAACACAGGAGCAAGTGTTCTCCTTTTATCCCTTCATGTCGCACCTCAAAAACATTTTCTCAAAAAATGCTGCTACTGTTCTCTTGGTACCCCAGAGTGGCAAAAGTGGTATCAGGATAGTTCCTTTCTCCATCTCCTCAGAATATGTAAAGGTATTGTGCTGTTCCTGCTTTTTTCTGATTAAAGCTCAGGAGGAATGAAAAATCTGAGTCTCTGCCTTACTCAGCATATTGAGTAACCAGCCCAGGGCAGCTATAAAACACTTTTAAAGCCAGGCCTCCCTCCCCACTGGCAGCAGCTCCGTGCCACTGGCATCCAGCTCTCATTTTAGAGTGATTTGTTTGTCTTCAGGAGGCAGCAGATGGCAGCAAAGTTGTACAGATGCGCCAGGAGAAGGAAAATATCTTCGTGCACACACTCTAACAACATTCCATGGAAAAAACGTATCATTTGTTTCTGTCTGTCTTGCAGTGTGGTTAAGACGATAAATCAGGTTTATTGGCCCTCACACACTTGTAACGTAAGGGCTTGTTTTTCCCCCATTACCAGGAGTTAATTAAATCAGGTTGGGGTGAGAGAATGTGAATTTTTTCTCAGTAAATCATCTTCATCTCTGTAGGACTCACTTCTTTGTGCAAATCTCTTTTTATCCTTCATTAAACGGATACTGATGGCCTTGTGCAAATATTATAACAAAGTGCTGGTGTGTGCACTTTGATTGACTGCCAGTCTCTGCTGTGAGCCATGGAATCCCTCTCTTGTTTGAGCTGTCCAGATACATCCATTTCCAACACTTCAAAATAGGTAGCAAGATTTTTTTTTTTTTTAAACATAAAGAGAAGAAAAAGGAGGAAGGAAATGCTACTATATAAAGTCTTAGTGTTTACAACACTCCAAAGTCCTACTGCATTAAATAAAAAATGAAGTCTGGGTTTTGGACAAGAACACTGGAAGTTTCTGGGATTCCATCCCTGCTCCTGAACACATTTAGTGACACACTTGACGCATGTATGTTTGTTGGAGTTGTCACTGCCAGCAGCACCACATCCACTTAGAGCAGCAGCAATAAGCATACATTGCTGAACTCATTTCAGACTGAATGGTGAGTATGGATTTGTGTTCCTTCTTTTTGACAGGGATCCCATTCCTTACTTGCATCTTTTAGTAGTTTCTTCAGAGTTCAAAACCAGAAATTGTGAAAAAATGAAGTATAAAGCAAAATTTACAATACAGTCTTTTGGTTTAAAAATAGACATGTTTTTGAAAGAAAGCTGGGGCTTAGATTTTCTTCCTGCTGAAGTCAGTAGAAGTTTTGTTTCAATTAGACGGGATCAGTCTCAGGCCTGGGATTTGGTGCTAAGATTCCTATCTGGCTCACCAGTTCATCACACCAGCATGTCTGAAGTCTGTAGGCAGTAAAGAGACTAATGATATATGCCAGTTGCATATTTTTCATGTTGTTTATCAATAGAGGGCCAGACTATGATTGTGTTCCTTATGCAGAATGAGATGCAGGGCTGCACAGCCTCAGGAAAAAAATCACTTAGAAAAAGTGACTTAAAACCCCTCACTTCTTCCTTGTCTCTAGAGAGAACAGACATATTTTACAAGGTGCAGCTGTCCTCTTCCAGTGTGCAGCTCAGATCTGCTCCTGAGCCCTCGTGGGCAGGCAGGGAAGTGTGGTGGCCTTTGAGAGCTTGGTGCTTTCCAGCAGAGCTGCACCAGACCTGGGTCACGTCAGGGGAAATGAGGAGCCCACACACCCTTCTGTGCTGTGCTGTAACAGCGGTGGCATGAATTACACGGTGCCTTTTAGTCTTGGAGTGATTCAGCTTCATGGAACTCCTGTCACAGTAACCACCTCTTAAAAGGACAACAAGCGTGTTTGTTTGATGAACTGCTTAGTCTGCTCCTGAACTAACAGATAAGATCCGGTTTGTTTGTTCTCCCGTTTCTGCCAATTCTACTGGACATCAGAGATTAAGACCCAGACATTTGTTTGTTTGTTTTTACACCATGTTAGAAAAGTATGAAGAAAATATAATCATTTTTATAACTGATGGAAAAGTTGCGTGTAATTTGCAAAGAAGTGACAACTTACATAAAGTAACGGAAGAATACTTATTTTGCAAACCTATTCTGAGGGTCAAAATTTATTACAAAATATGTGCCTTCAGTGGGTAGAACAGATCTTTCTCGACTTTGGAAAACCCCAGGATTTTGTAAGTGGATGAGAGACTCAAGGAGGTCTAGTTAAATGTTTCGTAAAAGTTATCACAGAATCAAAAAAATAAAAAAAATTAATTTGGCCTCCCCACTGCTGTTGTGTTTGCTGGGAATGTTGCATGCAAAACACTCCAGTCTTATCAAATCATTAACATTGATTCTAGTCTTAATGGGACCATTTGTTTTTCATTTGGAGACATTACCAAGTATTTTGACCAGTGTACATAGCTTGTAGTAAAAAGGCTTTTACATAGCAGAGTTCTTTACCTCATGAACAAATTATGCTCCTTCTTCTCATGAAGGGTACATGGCCTCACTCCAAAGAAGTAAGTATTTAAAAATTAAAACAATTTCATAGCTGACACAAATTATTCAATGAAAAAAGCCCTGTTCCTTAAAAAATATTTGGATAATAGAAGCAAACCCTTGTGAACACAATAAGCAAATTTTAGTTAGGCATAATTGGATTTACTTATTGGTTGTACTCAGTCATGCTGGAATTCTTTCTCCTGATGCCTGTGTGCTCTACACTACTTAAGTATGATGTGAGATAATATGAAATGGTGATTTGACGGCACAAGGAAACTATTTGGATGGCTGTCTGGAGTTGCCATTATTGGCTTTAATTATGACTTGCTGTCCTTTGGGTACTCAATGAGCCAAAAAAGGCTTCATATGTGCCAAAGTATTCATTAGTATTCCCCTTTCTGTCATTGTGCTTGCAGAAAGAGTTTATATCTGGCACCTGACTGCAGTTCTTCTTAGCACGGACCGAGATGCTTTGCAGATTTTGATAATCATCTGAAAGTACACCAGTGTCTCTACTTTTTGGATGCAGTAGAAGTTGTTCCTAGGTAACAGTGGAAGAACTCTGACCACTTTCTGATGTAACTGGAGAACAAACAATTTTTGCAGTTGTTCACGTGACATGACTGCTTAAAGAAAATTTTGTGGTACCAGCTGGAGAAAAAAAAATAATTGCCTGTTTTTCTCATCCAGGTTAGGGCACCTGCACTAGGGCTTTGTGAGAAAGTCCTTGTATATCAGCATTTTAGGCACCTTGCCATCATTCCATATAGAACTAATAATGAAGCCCAAAAATCTTTCTGAAATAAAAATAGCCTTTGGAATCCATCTTGGTAATGAAAAATTGTCTATAGCGAAGAATTTTTTTGTCTGCCATAGGGTGTCTCTAGGGTAGGTACTAAACACAATAATCACTCATAAAGAAAATTCCATGAACGCTTCTGACACCTCACTGTGGAGGCTGTGCTGAGAATGGTGACCACTCCTTTGGCATCTGCTCTTGAACAGACTGGTGGACAAGGATGAATTCCTGCTCCAATACATATTTACCATTGCAAAACTTAATTTTAATTTAGAACCTTGTTTGAACTTCGAGTCATGCTTTCAGCAGCCTTTGAAATACTGTCCTGTGGGACACTAGACTGTTCTTAGAAACAAATATTTTAACTAAGGTGGTGTGTAAACAGATACTCCTGATTTTGAAGGCATTTGATGACATCTTCCACTTCTCATCTGCCACATTACAGCATAAACTGGCTTTGACCTAAGTACAGAGTTCTTCTTGAACTTCTACAATTACAGGAGGATGCTCACTTTCATGGGCTGTTTCACAGTCTTGTTCTCCCTGAAACTCCAAATCTTTACACTTATCAGAGATTTTAATCTAGCTCATGGATGAACTTCAGCCACTTTTTAAGCATTCATGCCCAAAATTTTGCTTTATGGGATGAAGTGAAAAGATGCTTAGCCAGGGTTTTCCAGTATCATCCCCTGCTTGGGCAGGAGGAAGAACTTTCAACTGGGCAGCTTACACCTGGGGCTGGTGCAGAAATGGATGAGAATGGAGGATGCTGTCTTGATATATTCTACCCCTTATAAACCCATTCCCTGAAGCCTGGAACCGAGACTGGGGTATGGTGTTAGCTGTGCAATGGAAAGGGTCCCTGCCTGCCATTCTCCTGCTCTGTCATTCTCCTCCAGCTTATCTAGCCTAGGTGAGCCAGAATCCACTGTCGTAGTGTTTCCAGGATTTCCTTGTCTGCTCTTTACACTCAAAGAGTGTGCCATCTTTGGGCTGCTCACTACTTTCTGGCATGTCTACTTCAGCAGTGTTTGTGCTTTGAAACACGTGGTTTCAAAGATTGGTGGGGGAATGGAGGGGACTAAAAGAAACCAAGCCTTTCTGTTCTTTGGTTGCTATTTATTGCAACCAGAGAGTTTTGCTTCTCCTTACAGGCGCGGCAGGTGGTGCTCTCGGTCCTTCCAAACACAAGTTGCACTTCCTAAACTCCAGTCAGGTCAGAATTGTGCCATCCTGCACCAGCTGGCTGGTTTTAGCCCTGTCTGGTTCAGGGCAGGGTCTTTCAGCTTTGAGTGAAGTGTTTTCCACCAGTGAAGAGGAAAGGAGGGAAGAAAAGGTACTCTCTGTGGGGTTTTGGCAGGAAATGAAGAAGAAAGAGCAATACAAACAAAAGTAACTAGTTGGCAAGTACATACTTAAGCACACTGTAGCCCAACCCAGCCTTCTGTCCCAAATTTAAATGGCAAAAATACTAGCTGTGGAACTTATAAGGAAAACGTTGTAGCTATTAAATTGGATGGTTCTGTTGACATTGTTTTGGTTGTGCTGCGTACATTAAGTAGGATCATGCTTGTAATTTCTCACTGCAAGCACCACAAAACTTGTAACAGCAACAATTCTAATTTCCAGGTTTTCCACGGTTTGAGAATAGCCACTTGCTTGTTTCTCAGCTGGGAGATATACTCTGTGCTGCAGACCATGCATTTGTGTCATCCCTTTCATCTTACAAGATCTGGATCAGAAAGGCCATCAGCAGGAGACAGGTAAATTCTCTTCCAGCTGTTAACAAATAGGTAATTGAAACTGGCAAAATGTCATTATATTCTATTTTCTTTTTTTTTTTAAATAATGTTTCAAGTGGAAAACCCACCTCTCAGGATTTCAAAAATCTTAGTTGAAAGTGCTTAGAAAGTAACTAAAAATAGGCAATTCTGAGCAGAACTTCAAAGTTTGGAGAAAAAAATTATGAATACATGCCAAGTACCTCATCACTGGATCTCTACCCAAGGTTTTTGCAGCAGTTTCCTGGAAAGGTGTCATTGCCAGTTCTTTTAAATTTTTCTCATAAATATATGTTCCTGAGGAATTTAGTATTAGGTTAAAAAAAATTAAATCCCCACTTAATTTATTCTAGAGGCATTGAGTTCTGCTGTTCCCAGTCCTCTCCTGTATATGCTAACTATGTTCAGAGATATGGTAAAATATGGGAAATGCTACATTTCACCCAAGAAGTTATTCAAATACACTTGTTTAGGTTTTAGGTTTGTTTTCTTGGAGTGTAAGGAGTAGACACCAATAGATGGTGCTGGTGGTGCATTAATGAGGTTCACTTTCGTATTTGTTTTCTGGTCTGTACTTGGAATTTGTTTAAAAAAAAAAAAGAGAGAACAAAACAAAACAACAAAAAAGAACAAAACAACAAAATCCCTCATGCTAAGCTTTTATCCAAAATGCTCTCCCTGCACTGAACCGGTCACCGTTTAACTTTAACCTGAACTGTGGCCCAGGAAATCCTTCAACATAAATAACCTTGGAAGCTGCCATGACCATTTTTGGAACATGCTGCCTCAATAAATCTGTTACTTTGTTGTGCAATGTTGAAGTGTTCAGTTGTTTCTCTGATTAATTAGGGCAAAAAATAAACTTGCACGATCAATCCAAGCTGTGACACGTTTCAGCCCTGGCTTGAACATGTGGGCAGAAAAGAGCCTTAGAGCCTTCTCCACAGACCTGCCCTGGAATTTTAGGATGCATTGCTGGCTCGGAGTTTACTCCATTTGATGAGATAAGGTGGCTGCTAACAAAGTCTGCAAGGGAAGAGTTTTGGTCTGTCCCAGGACTGCCATGCTATGTTAGCACAAGTTTGACGGAACACAGTGAGAAATGATTCATCTTGACCACTGCCTCCACTAAAGACAACATAACTGAAGTGTTTTATGTAATTGTGTTTATTTTATTTCACATATTACCCATGGAGAACAGCTGATACATTCTCTATATCTTTCACCAGTCTGGAATGCAAGATAAAAAAAGGTATGGAAAAAGAGTTTAACGTTTGACATTCACGATATGAAAAATAGAGGGAATACAATGTTTTAAAATGCCCTTATGCAATATATATATATATATATATATA
>VZTF01001710.1:302417-370859 GCA_013397755.1 Cnemophilus loriae
CCGGCCGGGCCGCGGGAGGAGGAGACTGCGGCGCGCACGGGGCGCGCGTCCGGCCGGGGGAGGAGGGGATGAGGGCAGCGGGGCGAGCCAAGGGTTAATCCCCCTTTCCCGAAGGGGGAAGCGGAGGGGCTCCTGCACCGCCCGGCCGGGGCTGCCCCGGCCCGCTCCGCCCGCCGGGAGCGGCTGCGGTTCCTTCCCGAAAGCGCGGGCAGGTTCAAACGGGGCCCGCGGCCGTGCCTGGGCTCGGCCCCCGCCCCGCGGCCGGACACGCCGGGCAGGGCCGGTCTCGCCGTGTCCCACCTGTGTCCCGCCGGCCGCGGCGCGACAGCCGCGCCTCCCGGGAGAACAAAGGCTGCCGAGGGGGCTCGGCGAGCAGCGGGGTTTGCCCCGTCTCGCTGCTCGTCCATCGCCTGTTGAACGGCGCCGCGTATCCCCTGGGAAGCGCCGTGGCACCAGGGAGGCTCTGCGGGAATGGCTGCTTTTCCTAAAGCCTCGGGATACGTTCTGTCTGCTCCGGGGAAAGGGAAGTGGTGTTGTCTGCTGTCGTTTTGTGGGCAAAGAGAGAGTGGTTTGTGTTACGTAACTCTCCGTTATGGTACCAGCTTTGTTGCTGCAGAGATCTCAAATCAGTGTTCAAACTGATTGGAAAATGAAGTGATTGTCAACAGGTATGTGTTTGTGCTGGCTATTTCAGAACGATCCTTTGAATGTATGTTGTTAATAAACAATATTTTAAACAGTCGAATGCTCCCTAATTTATTTGACTATGCATAAACCAAACAACACTCAAGTTTTGTTACTCAGAGTAATTCTTTGAAGTAGCAATTGCGTGTACTCTGTATCTGTTCATTCTAAAAGTGCAGCTAATAAACTCAGACTATGAGTTTTTTTTTAAAGAAATACAATTTTTAGAGAAATCATTGTATCTGTGTTTAAAGATGCAGTGTCTTACAAAGTTCTGCTAAGGGTCTCTTGGATTTTACTATTCTGCAATTATTATTCTATTAATTACAGCCTGGTTTCCCCTCCCACCCCATTTGATGATAGGTTTGTACTAATTGTACTGTCAAAATTAAGACATGTGAAATGGGGAGTATTTTATGTTAAAACTAGAATACTCTCCTGTGCCTCTCTCCTGTTTGGAACATCTTCCCTGACAAAGTAGAGAGAACCCAGATCAAAACAAAGAAGCAATCAAAAAACCCAGATGTGCTTTTAAGAAGACAAAGCAAGTAGGCTGCTTACTTCATGGGCATGATCAATCTGACTGAGTACGTGAAATGAAATTACAGATTGCATTGGAAAGTTTTATGTCTGTAAAATGTCTTCATCTGTAGCATTTAAGAATGCGTTTTAACTTCCCGTACAGAAATTGTCTCATGGATTTTAGTAGAATTGCTTTAATGGATGAAATTGAGCAGATTCAGAAATAACTCCAGAACCTTAATTTGAAAAGGTCATGCCCAGAAAGTAACTGTTTAGACTTTATTATTTAAATTACTTGTTGCTACTTTAACGCTTCATAATAAAAATGCTTGAAGGAACAACATTCTGTTGAAGACTAGGCATGCATTGTTTTCCAGATTCCTTTACCCCCACATGCAATCCCATAATACATGGAGTACTGACCTTTATTTTTCTTATAAAACTGTAGTTTTTTGATGCATTTATTATGCTTCCTTCTATGTGAAAAGCAGAGACAAACATTTCTAGGATTATAGCCTAGCTACCCTTGAAGCTTTTCTATTTTTAAGTATGTTCCTTTTTTTCTTTCGTATTTTTTTTTTTCATCTGCAGCTACCTTCTGGCTTGGTTTTAATGTGCTTGATTTTGAGCGTAATTACATTTTGTAGTGTGTTTGTTGTTTTTTTTTTTTTAACCAGGTATAATCTGTGGAATAGCTTGGTGTAAACAAGCAAGCAAAAATGCTGTACCCTTCCCCCCAACCTGTGTGTTGGCAGCGTTTGGATGATAAACGCTTGTGGTTTCTACGGAAGGATGTTTATAGTAGTGACTGCTCTCCCAGGAAAGCCCCACTGTGTCTGCTGGCTCTCCTCTCACTGCTTGTATGGATTTATTTACATGTGCCAATATCTGCAATGCCCCCTGAAAATCTGATAAAACTGCTGATTTCCTGGGCAGGTTATCTGGCTTTACTCAAAAACATTCGCTATAAGTGTCTAAAATGCAGTGTTCTTGCAGGTTAGGAGCTGATTTGTAGATTTTTCTTGTTTTGGAAAAACTTTGTTATTGATGCTACAAGTTTTTGTCTAGCATAGTCTTCAGGGGAAGTGAACAGTTTTATTGTCCTCGAATAAACCAGAGTGTGTCCTTCGGGAGTCAGACATATGAAAGTCCATTCCTGTTCTGTTGTGGGCCTGTGTAAATTGATGTTACAGCAGTCCTAGTGCTGCCGTTCCTATTGTGTTAAATCTTCCTTTGGTTTCCAGCTTGCTTTAGGATGCTGACCTGTCCAAAAGACCTTTCTTGCTGGGTGTTTTACCTGTGTTGCTGTATTATTTTGCCCCTGGATTACTTTTCTGCTGATTTTTCAAAGAATGTTGGCTCACCAGGATGTCAGATGAATGCCAGTATTGGCATAAAGGAGGGTCAGGAGCATGCCGGAAGACAGATCAATGCCTCCTGAATTTATATCAGCTTAAATGGTCCTAGAGCCTTGGGCACAAAGATATTAGTGAGGTGCCTTAGTCTCCTACATGCTCCAAGGAAACTAATGGGAGCCTTTGGATAATTTGCCTAACAGGCAGTTTATTCATGCTTGGCAGGATGCACAGAGGCTCTGCCTGAGCGCAGAATGAGCTCTGCTGCTGACAAGTGTCAGTAGAATTGCAGGCACTTGGGAGCTGAGAAGTCTTTGTGTTGGAAGAGATGACCTGATTCACCTGGCTTTTTCTGTGTTTCAGGTACACTGGTCTGTATTCCCACGTAAATTGCTTAGTCTGTGTCTTTCACCATAAAACTAAGCTTAGCTAGATCATAATTGGAGGGCTGTTGTGTATTTTAAGAACGTGTTCTGAGCCATGCACAGAACTGCAGCAGCAGTAGCTGCTGTCAGAAGTGCACGTTAAGTGTCCTGACAGACTTGGAAAAAACAGATTTATAAATCCCCTAGCTTTACTAAACCTCTTTTTTTTTTTTTGTTCTGACAGTGAAAGCATGAAGGATTTCAGTGATACACACAGTAAAGCAATCTGCCTTGGTGTATTTTGCCTTCAGCTGAACCTTGGCTAAGGTAGATAACCACATTTTCCCTCAGCATATCAGCACAATACAAAGCTGTTACATAACTGGCTACAAAAGGCACTTACAGAAGTCTCTGAAAGGAACAAAGGTGCTACCAAGTGTAGGCACTCTGGGTTAACAGCTAGAAGAAATCCCAGGAGGCCTTACTGTTTATCCATTTTATTTTTTTCATGGATTTTGAAGTGTGTTTGATGTGCTTCACCAAAAATTTGTCATTTAATATGTCTGAATAATGGAATGTGGATGGGTTTTAGGAAGAACACAGATGTTTGCAAAGATCACAGAAGGGCATGAGAAAATGCCTTTTTGTTTTGTTTGGTTTTGGCTTTGCTGGTATAAGCCCTAATCATAAATCTATCCCTAGAATTTACATATAGTGATACTTGGAAAAGGTAAAAGAGACAACATTCTGCGTCCTCCTTAGCTCAGCAGCTGGAAGGTAAGGATAAAGAGGAGAGGATCCAAAGACTGGATTTGATTAATTTGCCCATGCATCCGTAGCAGCTTTCTTGTAGGATGCAGTTTTGTACCCAGAAGTTAAAGGAGAAAACCTGTGAGGTTGAGCAAGATGTTTTCTGTGAGGTTTGGTCGCTCTCAGAAGACAGAGGAATGATTTGTTCTTGCTTTTGTGTGCAGTTGCAGCGTGTAGGACAGAAGGCTTGCAACAGTATAGCAGTTTTATTTGGCTGTTGTCACAACTGATAAATGCTGGTGTAACATGTGTAGGCTCTGTTGTGGTTGTTTCTGTTCTGATTTTTATCAACTCCTCTTCAGGGAAGCCTTTATTGTGTAACATAGCTTCGTATCTCGGAGGATTTTGAAACAAGACAAGTGATTGTTGATGGAGTGGGAGAAGTTTCTAAATGGAGTTGTCTGATTCTTTTATTTATTTATTTTTATCCTGTGAGCAGATTTTGCCTGTGAAGAATATAATATCATGAGGATTTTCTGGTGTATTTGCTGTATATTTGGAGTTGGGCATTCCACTGAGCTAGTGTGTGTATAAGGAGTGGATGATTTCTTGATGCCATGGCATGCAATCTCTGTAAAACAGAAAATGTAGAAAAATAAGGGACTAAAGCTGTTACTTCAGTGGCTTTCTTATCTGTGCTGCAGCTTAATTTGATTCAAATGCAATCCAGGGAAATCTCAAAGGGATTAAAAAAGCAACAAAAAACTAAATCCTTGTTATTGTGGCAGGAGAATTCTTGTAGCTGTAGTGGAATGAAGCATCCAGTGTAGTGCTGGAACTGGAGCAGAATGCAGAAGTGTGACTGTGTATTGCTAGGAGATGGCTGCAGTTGGCTGTGGCTGGATAGGGCATGGCAGCCCAAAAGCCTTGTGAGCAAATCAGTTGCTCCACTAAATGAAATTATCTCTTCCTCCGAACCTTGTGCTTTACTTTTCAAATACAACAGATTCCACAACACTATGATGAAACAGAATGCATATTTGCATTGCATGTGGTTTTGTTTGTTTGTGTGATTTTGATTGTGGTGGTGTTTGTTTGTTGGGGTTTTTTTTTGTTTGTTTGTTTTGTGAGATAAAACTCTCTTGAATGTCTGCTTGGAGGACCCCCAGTATTTTTTGGTAGGATGTCTTCATAAAAGGTATTCAAGCAGTTTTTTCTAGTACACAATGTTGACTAAAAATTATTTTGATTTATGGATTTGTTATCATTTTGGAGAAATCTTAAAATCAATAGAGATCATGTAAATCTTCTTTCCTGCAAATGCCTGTAATGAATACTTCTAAAGAACTTGGATTTGAGACTCTACTCACTCAGTCTTGCCGTTATAATAACAACAACAATAAAAATACTTTTTTTTCAGCCTTTCATTTTAAACTAAAACATTCATGGAGGCTGATTGTTTTTCTCTGTAAGCTATCTTCATTTGTTCTGCAATACGAGGACACAGATTATGTTGAGGAAAGTAGCATTTCCTATCTGTATGACTAAATTGCACTCAAGGAACTCTCTCTCCCCTGTTCTGTCCTGGATTAACTTCGTGGATTATCTGACAAAAAGACACTTTTCCTGCAGCCTGTTCATGGAAAACAGTTTGTTATGCAAGCCTGAATACTGTGGAAGCCCTGGCCTTCTATAACCACAATCATATTTTTCAGTGGAGGGACAATGAGACTGACACTTAACTTCTCCAACGTCCTAAACATTACAGTCTTGTCTTACAACAGTGAGGAAGAGAATTATACTGCTGTGGTAGTTCTCTGACATGAATTTAAAGTACCAGCTACCTCCCCAGCTACTGGTGCTTACAAAGGAAAACCACAGTCACTGTGGAATCATTTGTAAAATGTGTAACAGCAGATTCACAGTTCAGCCTTGATAACTGTCAGTGAAAGTTGAATCCTGCAAATATATACTGGTGAGTAGGAGGTTTTCCTTTGGTTCATCTCTCCCTTTATGTCTCTTTGCAGTAGCATGAGACTTGCAGGCTCCTTGCTTATATAGTGAAAAAAATTATTTCTAACAATAACATTATCAGTATTGATGAGATTAATTTTCTTCTGCTTGGTGTTTTGGGAATTATGCTCCATTTATACGTGTTTGTTGAAATAAATTACTCCTGTGGTGTCAGTGGTATGTTCTGAAGTCGAGGACAATCCAATTAGTGTTGATTGGGATTTGGCAGCTAAATCCCTGCTCACTGAGCCAAGAACATGCTGGTTATTGCTTATCTGCTAGTGACTAGATAGATCACGATTTCATGTCTCTAATATTTACAGTTCTCAGTTTTCAGTCTTCTGCAAATTAAATACTATGAAAAAATGCAGTCATTGAACACAGTCTGAATTCTTTGTTTCCTCTCTAGTGGTGTTGTGCTCAAGGTGTCGAAGTAACCACAACATTTCTGCTGAGCTGGACGTAGGTGCCAGGCTGTCACTCCTGCAGCCAGAGCCAGCAGTTGGTGACAGTACAGTCTGGGGTTGTGTGTAGCTGTTGTGGAGGAAAGCTAAGAGACAGAAAAAACAAACTCGTCATAATTTTGGATACAAATTCAGGATAGTTGCATGCAAAACCGCATTGGGCCATGGGAAACATCAGTGGA
This sequence comes from Cnemophilus loriae, assembly GCA_013397755.1. Taxonomy (NCBI): domain Eukaryota; kingdom Metazoa; phylum Chordata; class Aves; order Passeriformes; family Corvidae; genus Cnemophilus; species Cnemophilus loriae. The sequence continues at coordinate 308,753 of VZTF01001710.1, forward strand.
TAAAAAGAGACAAAGGAATGTTACTGGGCTTACAAAATCAATCACTCAGAAAGAAATTCAAGGGGGAAAAAAATAGAAGGTAGGAATAACGTCCTTATCATGTCCTTTTACTGTGGTTCATGTGTTGTTTCCTAGGATTTAAACTCCCAGAAAATCCATTATCTGACACTTGGATAGCTCTTCAGCAAAGTAGAAAATGTCTTTTTAAATGTTAGAGTGCTGGGTTGGGTCTGCTGGAATAGTAACTGGAAGGAAGATGAGACATTCTGGCAGAGGATTTCTCAGATACTTGTGGATGCAAAGAGATGGCAAGTCTTCTTTCTGGAACCTTGACTTCATGAAGTTGTGGAAGGTTGTGCATGTGGAAAACGGGTTTTGTTGAGCTCCTTTTGCCAGATGCCATGGATAGTGATGCCAGGAATATGGAGCGTTGTCAGACTCTGCAGTGGGCTGCGTGTCACTTCCTCGTGGTTTAGGAACCCTTCTCCATAAGACACTGGCCACTCTGCCTGCTTACTCTGTTTGACACATCCTGGTATTTTAGAGTGCTCTCTGTGTTCTAGGTTTACCCCAGAAGAATCTCTGCCTTATCATCTCTCTCACCTTCTTCTTCCTTCTCTTGCTCTCAGTATCCGTTTACTGATAAATAAGAGAGTTAACTCTCTTTATCTGCTCTGTGGTTTTCTGAGATGTCCTCTTGGCCACTCAGTCTGATTTTGTATGGTTTTCATCTTTAAATAAATGAATTTCAATTCATCACGCGAACAGCAGGGCCAGGTTTTGTCCCTTCTGTAAATTTTGGGTCTAAAACAGTGTTTGGTAGAATTTTAGTTTAGGCAAAAAAAAAAATCCTTTTCTCCCCAGTCTTGTTTCTTGGAAGCAGGAAAAGTATTTGGTGTGAAGTTTTACTGAAATAATTGAGCTGGAAACAGATGTTAAGCGTTTAGACTTTATATGGTACATTTAGTTTGTTTAAGTAAAAAATAATTGAAAATAGTTACAGAACAAGATAGAACACCATTAGTGATGCCTATAGCTGTTAGCTATTTGTGTATCTAAAAATTATTGCCCTTTTGTTTCTTTTGTTGCATCAGTTAGAGCCCAATAAACCTTTTAGCTTGACCACTGTATTGTTGAAGTCTTCCACAGTTTAAATTCGTACATTTAACATCTGTATTTTTGGACTGGACGAAGAAATGCAGACGTTCGTCCTTTGTGACTATTGTTCTCTGAACTGTAAATCTAATTCCTAAATGGCAGTAAGAATAAGCTGAATGTGTGACTAACAAAATACTCAAGACTCAAAAGACGAAGTTGTGATCTTGTCATAAATTCAACTGTAATCGAATTTTAATACTTTAAATATTGTTGAACGGGCATACTGTACCTTTTAAGAAAGGTTAAATTGGGGAAGCTGTGTTTTTTAATTCTATTACGCAAACTGCTTTTCATAAACATGCAAATTGCAATTGCATAAAAATAAAAGGAAGCCACATGCTTTGTTGCTGCAGAGCTGTTTCTTCATAATTAATCTATTTTCCCAGAAAAACACATAGTAGTTTTATGAAGCTTGTGTGATGACTGGGCTGTTACTGGCCTATATTGTTGGTATATGCTATTTTTAAACTAGGTTTAATACAAAACATTCTAGTAGAACTTACAAGAGGATTTCCATTTTCTTTCTTCTTGTTTTGTAGTTTGTGAAGAGGGAAGTAGTAGGTTTGATATTTTTTAAGAACATAAAATTGTTTAAAGAAGATTTCAAAGAAAAACTGGTCATACTTTGCCTTCCTAAAACACAGATTTAAATCCACATTTTCCCCCATATTTTATTGGGTAATTTAATATATTCAGAGTCTTTCTCTTTTAGGCTGCAGATTCTTAGAATCATCAGTCTGTGAGAGTTTTTTTTCTTCAGTGTATTTTGTTCAGTGGGCTGCCAGGCAGAATTTGGTTTTTGTAAAGTATCTTAGCCTGGGGCCTCTGGCTGAGCCATAGGTTGTGCCTGGCTGCAGCTGAGGAACAAGCTGGAATTCCCTGTTAAGGGAGGGAAAAGCTGCTGCCTGAGCGTTGCCTTTGGGATTCACCCCACATTTCTTAGAAGTGCAATTATTGAATTATTCTTATTTTATGCCTTTCAGGAGCTGCTCGCCTTTGCAAAATAGGAAGCTGATTAGTGTGTGTTTCTCATGATCAGCAAGTTTCAGCAGTGGTAGAAAGCTCAAGGTTTGGAATGGATGCTTTCAGTGGTATTTCCAAAACAAATAAGATAACGAGGCATACACACAGAATAAAAGGATGTTTTCTGTGGTAATAAATATTCAGTTTGTTTTTAGAAATCTATGCAAGTGTTCAAAGTGCTGCAGAGGAACGTTTCTTCCCTAGGTATTTAATGGTGACTAGAACTGAAATGCTTATTTTCAGTGATAAATTCTGGTTCAGCTTGCTAAAGTGAGTTCAGATAATGCCTGTGAAGGTCTCGGATTTGCCCTGTAGCTGGAGGCAGCTGCCCCTGCAGCAAATTCCAGACACCGGTGCCAGTTCTGTGCTAGTCCCACTCACGAGCTGGGGTTTTGACTCGAGCTACCTGTGAGCATGACTTCAGCTGAGGCACCTGGATTTGTATTGACGCTATTGAGGCACGAGGCGTATGCTCCCTTTTCCAGCTCTGAGGGGCCGATTCTTTCCAGCAGGGAAGCAGCAGAGAGAACTGGGACACCCCAAAGCACCTCAGCAGGTTGTCCCAGGCCCGCAGCTGTGGTGGCACTGCAGTTCAGCAGGACAGCCAAAGCGAGTGGCGTGTTGTTTCAGCTACAGGCAACTGGAAAGAAAACAAAGCCATAGAGAGCCGCATGTTTGTGATTTGGAATTCAAAACTCTTCTTTCAAAAGGTTCTCTTTCCTGTTTGATTAACGTGCATAAATAATGATACCAGGTTTGCCACTGAGTAAGCAGCGTCTGTTCAAGTTGTGATACTTTTGTAGGGTTGTTGTTTCAGCACTGTGTTTTCCAAATATTTTGTTTATAGTGTTTATTACTAAAAGAGATGAGATCAGTCTTGTGGAGGCTGTTTTTTATCATTTTGTTCTCTTTTGCCACATGGCATCTTTTTGGAAGAGGCAAGAGTGTCACTCATTTTTTGTGGGAGAGTGGTCTTGAACTCAGAAAACATGCTTTCTGCCTTTCTGACCTTGTGAGATGTTTTTGCATTCTTAAAAAATTGTTTATGTGCTTGTTTATGGGTTTCTTTTTTTTTTTTTTTTTTTTTTGATTTACAAAAATGTGTCCAGTGTTTTAGTAAACAGCCTTTTTTGGAAAACTGCAGTTCAAGAACGTGTGGGTTCCCTGGTCTAGTCTCTAGGCATAGGTATTGATAATCATAGCTGCTTTTCTTGCTGAAAGCCTAGTAGAAGACAGAAGGGAGCAGTTTACATCCATACTTAATTCTAATAAAAATGAGGATTGTTGCTCTTTACAGTGAGATAGGATTTGAGAGGCCTAACTCAGAAGACTTGTTTTCGTAATCTGTTGTTTTCTTGAGAATATGCTTACCTTTATTTGAAGTTAGAAAACCCAGAGGTAAGATTCAGATAAAAATAATAATAACAATAATATTTTTTTTAAAGAAGGGCCTTAACTGGTCTGCACCCATGGTTTCTCTGTTGTGGAAATGTTGGAGATGTTTCATTTCCCAAAGCTGTGATGGTTAAGGGTAGGATACTGAAGAATAAAACCCATGGATCTCCTGTCTTTCTTTGTAACTGAGTTATGTGTGTTCTGTTTATTCTCAGCCAGTGTTCATAAAGTTATAATAAAGTCCGTGGGTTGAGTCGTCTCCCATGCCTAACTTCTTTTCTCCTTCCCCTCCCTGAATCCCCAAAAATCACTAATTTCTTCTGGTTTTAGGTTTCATATGAAACTTAAGTCATGGCTACTAATAAAATACTTTGAAATTCTGAAGCAGAGGACTCAGGATATAGTTCTGTTTAAAAATCCCCATATGAAGTTTAGAAATGAGCAGTAGCTGCTGAGCAGTAGGAAAACCTCATTTCTTACTGCCTAAGTCTGGTGTGTACTCCCTACCTAGTCTTAACTGTTCCCTTAAAGGTTTGAAAACAGATTTGCAGAGACCGAAACATCAATTCTGTGTTTTATTAGATTTGATTTATGGTTTTGTGAAGACTCCGTATCTTTTTTTGTTCTTACCCATTGGGTGTTTACCAAGATGAGCTTTGGACTTTAGTGATCTTAATGTAGTTGTACAAAGCACCGTGTGCTTTCTACACTTTTCACAGCAGATGGACCAAGATTTTTGTCAACATGGTCTTGCCAAACTTAATTAGCAGCAAGTTTTCATATCTGAATCTAAGATGTTCCTGATTTAATAGTAAGAGTCTCAAGAGTTATGTATAGATTAAAGGATCGTAGAATGGTTTTGGTTGGAAGAGTCTTAAAAATCATCTTTCCATGGTCAGGGACACCTTCCACTGGGTTGTCCTTCCTATGTTGGGGTCCCAGAGCTGGATGCAGTACTCCAGGTGAAGTCTCAGCAGGGCAAAGTAGAAGGAGAGAATCACCTCTCTTGACCTGCTGGTAAAGGATGGGTGCAAGTGGTCACTGTTCATAGGCAAAATTGATAGCATGGACTCCCAAAATTAATTTTGCAGACCTTTTTTTGTTCAACTTGTAAATATCAAGTAAAAAAGGGAGGTGGAATACGTAATGCTTGAGACTTGCAGATGATTAAAAGAAAGTAGTTAAAGTAATTCTGCATAGCTGAATCTAAAGCTTGTGGTGAAGGGCTCCAGACAGAGCTCATAATACTGAGTGACTAGGATGTTAAAATTTTGGATGAAATGCAGTTTTGATAAATACAAGCTAAAGTACATTCAGTGGCGAGAAAGAGCAATGGTCTCTAATTTAGCTATTGTCACGCAGTGGAAAAGTTCTTGGAATTTGTTGGGACAGCTCTCTGTAAAACTTCAGCTTAGTGTCTGGTATGGCATCAGTAAACTTAGAAATAAACAGTGTGGAATTGTGAAAAAAACCCGCCCAAAACCACTGTGGTGTTGGGACTTGCAGCTTAGGGGCCAAGGCCGGGTTAGGTGAATCCTAGAGGTCCTGTTCAGCCCTGGTTTCTGTGGTCCTGAACCTTAAAGACTGGACAGGATCTCCAGGAATTGCCTGATCCGTTCTTCTCTCCCAAGGCACAATTAGCTGTAGCCTTTGCTGGCTGGGGCAGATCTTAACTCATTCTCAGAAGCCCTCAAAAACAGCACTTTCACAGCCTTCTCTGTCAGTCTATTCCAGTGCTCCTCTGGCTGACTTTTAGGAGACTTTTCATAGTGTTTGAGTCATGTGGGTTTGGGTACAGTTTTCAGCCTGTTATTACTATTCTCCTTGAAGTGTGGTGACCAAACTGGATGTGGTAATTTACATGAAATCTGACCAAAATACAGAGTGAGACTGGTACTTGCTGGTTTTGTGGGCAGTTCCATGCATTGACATCACTCTGAGCTTTTTATTTTTTGTTTTTAGCTTTCAGCTTCACAACGCTGACGGTCACTTTGTGGTCTGCTTTAACCTCTACCTCCCTTTTACCTAAACCACTTTTTGGCCATCCCGTATATGTACAGTCAGGTGTTCTGGCCTAACTCTGCAGCTTTGCACTTCTCCTTAGTCACACTCTTAACATTTTTTCGTAGCTTTTTTCCCCAGTCTTTCAGGATCACTTTGAATTCTTATCTTGTCCTCTGCTCTGCTTCTTATCTGCATTTTCAGAAAAGAAATAATTTATGTATATATATAAAAAATATTTTGTGTATATTTGCTTGTATATTAAAAGAGCAGCTGCAGTTATGTTCTGTGTTTCAGCCTGCAGCAACTTTAATCAAAACCAAAACAAAACCCACTCCAAACCAAAAACTGAGCATTGGACCTCACAATGACTCACATATCATGTCTGGGAGGTAGAATTAATGCTGCTGTAAATATGATTGAGTGTGTATAGTGAATAAATTTGCAGAAAGTATATTCAGTTGATGTTTGTAGGCATACTAAATTTTGAGTTGTTTGGGGTGCATTTAAATAGGGTGATACTTTAAGAGTCAAGGACTTTGAGAAACAAATTAGCAAATTATTTCCTAAACAACAGAACTAGTGACGTATTTCTGCACTTTCTTGTCTTTTGTCTGGAACGGCCCTGTTAGTGCTGCTACAGACAAGGAACAGGGTGTCTTGCATACTAACTTTTCTCCAAATCAGGGTCTCTGTGTATTTATTTATTTGGGCTAAAGGCCATTGGTCACACAAACTTTGTTTCTGTAGGAAACCTCTCTGAAAGTAGCAGTCTTACTTGTGAGGACACCATTTACTGTCACTTAGGAGAATATTTGCCTGACTTTGTGGCAGACACATTACAATACGCTCCAGTTAAGATTCTGGGCCTGCCACAGCCTCAGAAGGGAGAGGTTATGTTCTATTAATTAATTACAGGCCCACAGTCAAGTGGCAATTAAATAATTGTTTGCTAGGAGATGGATTTGACTGTTTTCTTCGTTTGTGCTCTCATTTCAGACAACCAGTTCCTTTGGTTTCTTACAACTGCAAAATATGGGTTGAGGATTTAAAAAAATATTATTTTTACTGCTAATGGTGCATGCACTGGAAGTGCATTTGGATGTGCAAAATCTTGGCAGTGTAGCTTATTTATGGGGCAGGAGATGGTGGTAAGGAAATAGGTGATTTAGCACAAGCACAGAACCACACTTTATTCTTGCATTATGGTTTTCAGTGAACTCTCAACCTTGCTGAAATACCATAATAATTGTTCAAATTGACACATTTGTATTTATTTTGGGCCTTCCTGTTCGATTTTTTTGTGTCTTTTTCCAACTAGGTAAGTATTTACCAGCATTTGCAGTACTTGTTTGTGCTTGGAGATCAGGTGAAATAATGTGCTATGTGAGCAAAATGCAATTCACATTATGCAAAGTTCAGCTTTAGTGTAGACTGCTAGAGTTAGAAGAAATACAAATACACAGTAACACTTGTGATGTTTCAAAGTTCGTGTCCGTGGATTTAAAAGGAATTAGCATGCAGCATTATTATTTTTAAGCATTCACATTCTTTGTGTTGATCCCCACTTAATTTAAGTCGCTCTGGTAGCTGTGTTCTCCGGGCAAGGAGGGAACGAAATACTGTTAACCTTTGCAAGCCAGAACACAAACAAATAGTGCTCAGCTTGGGGACAGCTGAGGGTATTTCAAACAATGGTGTTAATTTTGATTGCCTGTTTGAAGTAGACTCATGCTTTTTGTTCTCGATTCGGAAGCAAAACATGTTGCTTGGAACTTGTCTGCAGCTGTGAAGAACAAAGTTTGTCATGCAGGAGTTGAGCAAGATGACATCATGAGATGACTGTGACTGCTGTGGCAATGTGCTCGCGTTTGCCCTTGTGCGAGCGTGATCACTGGCATGGATTTGTCTCATTTGGGGTCAATCAAGCAGGCACTGATGGAATTGCATTCTGTGGATATTTGCTTGATCCCTTGTTCTGGGCTATTGTTATTTTGGCCTGGAAGCCACTCTACTCGATCTCTGTTCCAGTGTGTTCCCCAGGTAAGTCCTCCTGTCTTCAGACAGCAGAGCGTTCCTGCGGGGCTGTCAGCGGGTAACTCAGGGTGTTTGTATGGTGACACACCGGCTCTTTGAAATTCGGGCACGACAGAATGCCAGTAGCTGTGGAGCCTTGCTCACATCCCCTGCACATCCCCAGCTTGTGGAGTGCTGGAGCAAAACGTGCCTAAACCCTCGGGGCCAAATTCTCCTGAGAGCATCTAACGCTGCTTTACAATCTTGGCTTGCACACACCAGCGTGGGGTTAGCTGGTACGTAGGGTGACCAGCCTGAACGTTGGCATGGATGCCGTTCTGGCAGGTGGGTAAGGAGCTGATTTTTGCTAAATACATATGGGCCGTAAGATATGCTCAGCTTACTGGAAGCTCTTTGTTTTTGCTCTGTTTTTAGTCTATAGTCAGTCCAGACAAAATATTTGGCCTACCAGGATATGTGAATCATTCTTCTTTGTAAAGCATCATTTATCATCTGTGTTCTGAAAGTGTTGTGTATGAGGAAAACATTGAATATACTCAGAAATTTTTATTGTTAACGCGCGTTTTTACAGCTGTTGTATAAAAATCTTGCTTTGGTGAGATCAAAATATTATTTAATTGTTTTAGCCTATTGGAATCACAGGAAATATACAGGGTGGGAAACTCCCAAATGACTTGTCACTCCTCATCACCTGTAGGTGAGCAGTGGCACGCAGACTTAAATAAACGGATCTTGGCAGCTACTTAGTTCTGGGAAAAAAGAGAAAAGTTGCTCCCTCATCCTTTATGATTGCTTATGTGTTGAGTAGAAGAAAAGCTTTGAAACTTCCTTAATCAATGCAAAAATGTATGTACAGTACAAATCCGTTGTTAAGGATTGAGTGAACAAGTTGAAATCAACTTGTGTTGATTTTTTTGTCCTTTTAGTCTTGTTTTAAATGAAAATAAGCCTGGTTTTAAAAGAAACTAATGCATGTGAGGAGGGTACTGTCTAAAATTCTGTGTGGGCTTTCAGTGAGCATCTCAGTACCCAAAGATCTGTCGCAGCTGCTATGAAGGTGAGGGAAAAATAATGTAGTAGAGAGTTGAGATGACCTTCCAGTCACAAAATTCTGTAGGTTTCAAACAAATTTTGCATCAAGTATGATGTCAGGAAGTTTGATAACATGTGATATATATGAATGATTCCTGCTGGGGTGTGAGCATGTATGGATCCATGTTCCAGTTCCTCTCATTAAAGGACTGTGGCTCCGTAAATGCTTAGAGGCAGGAAGCATTATAGAAAAACAATATTTTGAATAACAATAAGGAATGGAAAAGGGCAGTGGAAGAGGAACTGCAACATTACAAACATTGTCTTTTAGAGATAAGTGTGCAGTGTACAGAGGAAGAATCCTGGGAAGGTAGTGGAGAGATAACTAAGGGACTTGGAAGTGGAGGCAGCTTTTTATTACAGGGGATTGGAAAGTAGATCAGGAAGAAGTGAACTGCAGAGCTAACATCTTGCATGTTGAGATTTGCTAAGTAGTATTTACGGGTTGGGTTGAGATGTGGGTAGCTTGAGCAAGCTCTGAAACAGGAATTTGCAGTGATGTGTGATATGGAACTACAAATAAAGACCGGATTTAAGGCTAATGTGAGGGAGTTGGAGAAATGAGTTGCATGTTATCTCTGCAGCACTGTCACTGCGTGGGCTATCAGAAAGGCCCTTATGAGGAGGATTCCTTCTTTACACATTTCAGATTTGAGGAGGATTGTTTTGATTTGAGGCAGATGAAAGAGAGGTGTCTGTGAATGTACTGCTTTCAACAGAAAGAAGTGAAGACAGAAGAGATTTATCTGTCTCTACTGCCTGAACTACGTTGTTCACAGGCCCTCAGCTGAAAATTTCAGATGAACTGGCTTAGTCATATATTGCAAGAATATCTTGAACTTACCGAGGTGTTAACTTTTAACACAGTTGGCAAATAGCATCCGAAAGTAATTTTAAATTTTTGGAGGTCATGATAATTCCCTAGCTCTAGAGTGACAGTGTGTCCAGTGTAAAACAGCATTAAGTTACACTTATGTTGCAATTTAGCAGGAAACGTGGATCTTTCACATAAGATCTGGGTCAAGTATGTATTTCCTTTGATTCCAAGCAAGTGCTTTTTACTAAAAATCAATGTGATTTTTTTGATATTATGGAAGTATTTCTTTTATTGATCAACTACCCAACCTTGAAATGATTTTAGATGTGATGATTTTACTTCAAAGTGTGTCACACCAACTTTAGCGAGTTACACTCTGCTGTTTATGTGGAGTGTCTTTCTGGTATTGAAAACATCAACCCACACTACCTCTAAACTTACAGTAGACTTAGAGCTTTGGTAACCTTCACCTTGAAAGTTTCAGAAAGTTCATTGCCTTCTGTATAAAGAATGTTATTTATGAAGGATTTTTCCGTGTATTTGAAAGCAAGATGCATACTGTAATGCATGCTTACCTTGGTTTCTGGTTTCTTGGCTTCAAGAAGGGACTGCTTTTTTGCTGCTGTATCTTTTACACAGATGTCCCTTTTGCTTAATTTCACTTTAATCTCCTTCATGTGCACTTTTGATGACAAAGAAGTAACAGATCCTCCTTTACAAAGCATTTGGATACTTTACTGTGTACCAAAGCATGACTTTGAACTCTGAAAAATTAGTGTAATGAAACGGCTGAGTTCCAAAGGTGTCAGAGTTGAGCTTGAGAATAAACATTCTGCATTTTCATCTGCTCTGTGCAAAGACACTCTTTTGGAACATGAAATATATGATTACTATGTGTGAGAAGATGCAAAGCGCTTTTTGTTTGATATAAACTCTGCCATAATGCTCCATGTTCTACTTTACTCCAGTGTTTATGATAACACTTTGTATTATTTGGTAAGGAGGCATAAAGAGCTTCTAAAGAAACATCACAAAATAGGCCAGATTATCTCAAGGATAAAATTGATTAAAAACCGGAATACAAGCCTTTGCCTTTTCAGTCATTAACAAGACATGAAGCCCAAATCCTCCAGTGGAGGGAAAAAATACTGCTCTGTCACAACAGAATTTGGCATTTGGATATGGAGAGGTCTGCAGAGCCTGTGAGCACAGTCCAGGGCAAATCCTGCCCTCTCAGTGGGATAGTACAGTGGAACAGCTGAAGGAATATGTCCTGGAGGATGTGCCTGCAGAGGGTCTCCACTGTGGGTGTTGCCATGGGGGGATACAGTTTGCCTATGGAAGGCTCTGCAGAAATACCTGGAAAATCTGGAGGGAAACTGATCAGTTCCCACTCGGCCTATGAACGTGCAGCTCTGAGGTAGCAGATGTACAAGGAATTCCTGTGTAGTGCCATAGGGAATGTGTAGAAATTCCAGGTGTGCGTTGTGTGTTGCTGTAGGTGAGGATATCGGGGTGCAGGGGGAGGTTGCTGTGACTGTTCAGGGTGGTCATTGCTCTGGTGGATTTGCTCTACAAATCATCTCATCCTGCAAGTAACGTGGTTTGAGCTGGGGCGTTCGTGCTGCTGAAATACAGAATACATTCTGGGTCCATTATTTTGTTTCTGTGGGGCTGCCTTGTTAGGTCTTGCAACACTGAACTGATGTTTTGTCCTAGTGGGGAACATTGGAGGAGTGGCTTTGGCCTCTTCAGTATAAACTGAAGGTCATAATTAAACTTTTTTCAATAGTTGTTCTGTTTGGTTATGTTCTGGTTTGAGTCATGAAGGAGTTGCCGAGTTGCCTTTTTTTATTTGTTCTGACGGACACAATAGAGTTGGGGTCTGGTAGGATTAGTAAGGCAAGAAAAATTCTTGTTGAAGATATATCCAGGAATTGGATTTGGTTTTTTCTGGTTTTTTTTTTCCCCTGGAGGAGAAAGATGCACTTAAAAATAAGTCAGGATCCAGACATTTAGCACAACTTTTATTTTTTCTTCTTTTGAATTGAGACTAGTTATCCTAGTTCATAACTTCCTTTCCATTTTCTGTAGCAAATAATGTACCTGCATCAGAAGAATTGCGGGTTTGCCGTTTTTTTTTCCAAAGCAATGGCTAAACATTCTAAATTTTCTCTTAATGCAAACATTATGGGACTTTTTTTCAAACATCGGAAGTTGATTTTTGACTTTGAACGTACTGAAGTTTGAGTACTCAATCTCCAGCAAGTTCTTTTCTCCTCTGCTTTTCCATTGACAATCAACTTAACGAGAAAGTCCATGAGGCTAAATAAATAACGACAGGTACAAATCCAGGATAAGGGTAATAGGATGACGTGTGCAATCCTCAGAGCTGCTTTTTTGCACATTTCTATTAAAATAAGTAGTTATTAAGTAATACAAGTCCTCAGAGGCCTCCTCTGTGTGACGTGTATACAGCACTTGAACGTCACGGTGATGCCAAAGAATATAGGAAGTTCCTATTAAAAATTAACACCATTTACTGTATAACAGGGCACAGAATGTACTGTAAAGCCAGGGATACAGTTTCACGACTGCTGAGTTTTCAGTGTATTCTCATTTGAGACTTCTGAAAAGCAGCTTTTTACCGTTGCTGATAAATTATTTCTGTATGACTGTTTTGCTAAAACAAAAGGATGGCAACAAATTACGGATGCTCAATAGTAGAAGGTCTGTATCTTCTCTGTCTTCAGGTGTTCTCAATAATTGTCCAAATACTTTTATTCTTGTTAGAAAGCATTAAGTAACTTCCCTCTGCCTCCACTTGAACAAAAGTGAACCCCAAAAGCCAGCCTTGATAAGCTACACGAAACCAAGGGAGACCTTGAAGGCGAGCAAATACACGAATACCACCACAGAAAATCAACCAAACAAAAACCCACAAACCACCACCACCACCAACTCCAAAAAACTGCCTGAAACAAAACCAGGAAAACTCCCTAAACAAAGAACCCCAGGCCGACAGGAATTAACTTCTTTCATTTTCTGCATGTTTTCTATAGACGTTTGGGGCCTTCAGACCCGCAAGTGGATTCTGTCATTTCACTGGTTGAAGTAATGGGTAGAAATAGGTTTGATAGTGTTTGTGTTCAGCCACTTGAGGGGGTAATGCATAGAAAGCATGAGGATGAAAAGGTAACACCTGCTTCTGCCACACAAGAGGGTTTTTACCTCTGTGTCAGGAAGACTTTTTGGCTAAATGTTGTTCAGTGATAGGGCAGCGACATGCAGAGCGTTGTGTCACATTGAACTTCTCTTCTGCAAGCTGCATAATAAAAGTATGTGCCTCACTTGGTGCTCTGTACCCTGCATGTAAATTGAAATAGTTCTGTGTTTTTGGGATGGGGGAAGGAAGAAAGCCATAGAGACAATATCTTGATTTTCTTTTTTTTAATTTTTTTTTTTTTTATGTGTGTGTGTATGTATGAGCTGCCTTTTAGGGAGTGTTTTGGATGTTTTCCTGTTTTATTTCACCGTACCTCTGAATTTAAATCTTTCTCACTTCTGTTAATTTCAAGTTAATGTGTTTTATGAGTGTATTGTGCGTAAGTAGGGCACAACCCAAAACCTGGCTGGAGTACATGGAAAATTACTTCAGTGTAAAGACAAATGATTGCTTTAGAAGTTGTACCTTTGAATATTTGTGCTGCCATATTAATTGTGGTTTTGTCATAGTAATTGATTTGGCGTGACATAGTAAGTCTGTCAAGGGCCACCTTACTTGCTATCCATAGCACTTCTAGGATTTAAAGAAGAAATTCAGAAGTCAGTGGTGGATTTTTTTTCCTCTCTTAAATTCTTTCACAGTGGATGAGAAAGTAACAGATGAGGAAGCTAATCTAGCAAGTTTTTTTCCTGATTAATTTAAAGCTGCTTTTATTCAGTGTCATACCTGTTAGAGAAAAACAGGTCTGAAATTGTAACTCAGACTTTCTTGTTGCAGTGCAAGAATAATTACTCTCGTCATGGGGACTGCACGAAAGTAAAAAGATGAGTAATGAGATGGGTTGGGGAAGATTTCCTTGCGGAAAGTTGAGACTGGGGTTAAGTGGGAAGCGAAGTGGAAAATAGAGGTGTGTAGGTAGCGTGTGCCTGGGGGAACAGGGTGGGTAGGAGCTGTGCTGTTGCCTTAATAACAATTGAAATCAAGTAGGTGTTGTACCTTCAGGTAGCTCTGTTTTATTAGTATTGATGCTCTTCAGGCTCTTCTTGCATTCTGACAGAGAGGTTCTGTTTTTCCCCTTAAGTCTCCATGGAGACTTCTTGGAGTTGAAGTTAGGAGAGGTTATGTACACACAGCGTTGTCTTGTCATCCATAACTTCTCAGTTCTCTAAACTAATCCCAAGCATTTAAGTGTGTGATGGCTCGATTGCAATCCTGTACGTAAGAAAAGACATGCTAGAGAGGAGAAGGCTGTTTGTCTTGGACAGTGTTTTTCTGCCATGCTCATTTTTTGGTGTCAGGCTTCTGACTGATGCCACATGCTGGTTGGATTAGTAAAGAAGCTTGCAGTTCATAGATTCAGAGAGCAGCTCTCGTACATGTTTCAATTCTTTGGCATACTAAACCAGAAAAGCAGATAAGGAAATTTCAAAGTGCTGGTACTATGGCTAGTAATAGAGTGATAAAACGTTTTACTTTGGCAAACAAATTGTTTGCAAGATAGAGTTTTTAGTTTTGCTGATAATACTTATCACGTACAATACCTGCTAATTCTTTGTTCTTGTGGCCCAGGCTTACGTGTTAAAATGCCTTTTATACAAGGGTCAGCGGAAACCATTTTCAGTGTGTTATGTGGCATATTTCCTGAATTCTGAGTCTTAAGTTTACAATCGTTTCTTATTTCAAAAATAAGCCACTAAGATATATATTTCTAAAATATATGCTGTGTATGGATGTGGTTTTGGGTAACATCTGAAAATACTGTCATCCTGAACAAACTAATAGACTGTAGTAATTTTTTTTTTTTCCTTTCATGGTGCCTGTATCAGGTGTTCCAGTGAAAGAGATGTAGTTTGTGTAATTTGTCTGTGTTGTGAAAGGATTTTTTTCTCCTCCCCCAATCCTCCCAGTAGCCACCGGTTATGTAGGGAAGGTTGGAAAAGCAAGGAAAGGATAAACCTGAAAGTGCAGGGCATTTTCCTGAGATTGTAAAAATAATTACCTTAATGAACAAAGCAGTTAAACAAGATCTTGCAGGTCCAGTGAGGAGAAATTCAGAGATGATGATGATGATGATTATTATTATGGAATTATAAAGCTGGAAGCTTTCACATTACATCAGAAATAAATGTCACATAGAATACCTGCTGGTTGTCAGTGGATTCATTAACTTAAAAAGGAGAGATTTTACACTGGCTGCTGCTGCTGCTGTGTTTGGTTGTAGTTCAGTGGTAGAAGAGTTTTGTACTTAATTTGTCAGGTTAAGGAACGCCAAGGGCTGGAATTGTGTTGATGCACAGGAATTTTATAGCTGATGAATCGTGGCTGAAAGAAGCTCTTGTGCTGCCACGCTGTCCCGGCAGTTCTCAGCTCGTGTAAGAGCCACTTGAAGGGCAAGTCTAGGAACTGCCCTTGGGCTTTTTGAGCAGAACATCGAGGATTGGTCTTATTCCTAGCAGGCAAAGGGTAAAGGAAGTGGAAAGGTGGCTTATAACCAAGTTCCACTTGCCCTCTGGTCCTGTGCTGCTGCTCTGGGGCTCTGGGCCAAGCATACATAACGTGGAAGACGTGCTAGTAAACCACATCATTTGAAGATAGAGAATATATGCAATTTGCAACAATTTGTACAGATTGTGGAGGAGGTTGCATTTAAAATGTAGTTTAGAAACAAAGTTATGTTACCGACTTGTTTAACTGTGTATTTTGTAATAATGTACAGTTTGCATCTCAGTAGTCTTTAAAAACACCAGTCGAAGCACTTCCAGACGTGTTAGTCTCATATGTCAGACTGTTCATTCATCAGGAGTTGAAATCTTGCCTGTCTTTTCCCCTACTAGAAAGTAGTAGCTCCCTTGTACAATCCCGAAGGCATTGTGCATTCTGAAGAATGTGAAAGGTATTTCTTAAAGTAAATTCTTTTGTGTCGGAGAAAGTGTTTACCTCCACTGTTTAAACATTTAAACTTGACTGAGGAACAAAATAATATTTTAGTATGATTTGTAGTAAACTTGGGTTGTGTCTTTTTGGTTGTTCTGTACATCTTACGTGTAGGACTGAGATGGTTACCAGTGGAGTATTATTTTCAGTGTATCAGGACCTAATTTTGCCTTTATTCATTATAATGATTTGCATCCTTCGAAGCCACTTTTTAAGTGTTCTGTCTTTGGCATGCTAAGCTACAGCATTAGCTGTTCTCCAGAACGTAATTAAATGATTGGAAGTTATTGCTACTGAGGGAAAGAAAACATCTACCGTTCATCCAGAAATAAAACATTATAACAATTCAAGCCAAATAGGATACATAGCCCCAGGCTATTCTTTATAAAATGTCTAGGTCAAATGCCTAAGCTTTAATCATGAAACTTGTTGGTATGTATGGAGATATTTACAGATATTTCTGTGTTTTTCTCTTCAGACCGGACTTAGGTTTGAAGGCTTTTTTTACTGTTACTGAAAACAATAAAACACCGTGTTGGTATGCATTAGTTTAAATATATAGCATATTTATGTAATAACCCAGCTTTTATGGGTTTGTTTTCTTACTTTTGTAAAATGCTGTGTGATGTGAAATATTCTGATGCTTTTACTCATGCAGAAAAACTCCAGAAGGGCTGCTGAAGTTGAATCTGTTGCAGTTACTGTGCAAACTGGAATTGATCCAGTAGAGAAATCCTTGAGGTAGTCCATCAGAATCCATGAAGTTGCTAAAAAAATGCAGTATTTAAGCTAATAAGGAGTAATTGCATCACCTCTAAAACTAAGAGTAGCATAATGTAGGTGAGAACTAAAAAAAAATAAATTAAAGCTTGAAATCATTTGGAGTTAAGTCCATTCTTTTTTTTTGTGAACTGAAAAGAAATGAAAAGTTTCATTTCTTAAGGTAATGTTTGCTTTTAAACCTATGGCAACCTTCCTCTAGAGTGTGCATTGTCTACTTCAAAGCAGTATTAGATCATTCATTCTTTCGTTAATGAATCACTAGAATTATTTGTTTGACAATGAATCACAAAGCAGGTCTGAATGAAGCTTATTGAGGAGTGTATTATTATCAAATTTGCATCACAAATGCTGCAGCATGTATTTCATTTGTGTTCATTGACTTACTGAGCCTGTTTTTCCCTGCTGCTCCTTTCTCCCCACCCTGCCTCGTTTTAGCTCATTCTCTGAAAGGACAGCTGGAATTCAAACCTACTGCCTTTGGTAGCTGTTTCATTTTCTTTTCTATTGCTTTTATGTGATAATTTGCCCGCCACTTCTGTAGATCAGAATCTGTCCTGGCTATAAAGTGCATCATTTACAAACAGTATTTCTTACAAGTAAGGTTAGAGGTAGAAATGATTACACTGAAATGACCTGGGTAGATGTTCAGAAATCTATGAAATGCAGAATTTTACAGCATGAAATTAGCTAAGAGTGTAGATACTATTTCCTAAGGCACGTTAAAGAAAATGTGAGGTGCTAGTGCCTGGAAGCAGTCTACACTTCTGTGTAGTCTGTGGAAGTGTATTATTCAAGTTCAGTTATTATTCAGGGTAGTTTCTAATACTGCATTTCTTTGGTATCATAAGTCAGTTTTCATGTGTGTCAGATTTTAATTACAGCTGTGTTTTGACTTTCAGTAAATTCTATGTTATCTTCAAGAGCTTTCTTCTGTTCTTCAGACTTGCAGTTGTGTCCCTGTTGTAACAGCATCATGGGTGGCATCTTGGGTGACATTAACAACACATCACATCTCTGAGAAGATGACATTATGAACGTGTTGGTCCAGTCAGTAAACCTCAAAAATATGTTTGTCCAGTCAGCTCAGCATCTCCAGCTGTTTCTGAATGTACTTGATTCTTGATAGAGGAAAAATGGCTAAGTGGAGTAGTGCTTGTGGAGTGATGACCTAGAAGTTCATAATGTGTTGAGTTTCTCATTTCTCCTACTTCATTTTGTATGGTTCATACAAAGTTTTCATTTCTCCTACTTCATTTTGTGTGGTTCATAATGCTCTGGGTAGTTGGCTGGAGGATGTTCTTTGTGGAGTAGTGGGGGTTTAGAGCTAATAACGCATTCAGAAGAACTGCAAAATCTTTATTTGCTTTGGTATTTGGTTGAGTTTGTTTTCTATTTTGCATGATTGTTTGGTGGTTTTTCCTTTTCAGAAGAGGAAAAACATTAAAAGTCAAAATAACAGAAAAGATTCAACACGATATAGAATTTATGGGTGAACAAAAAGCCAAGTGTATATGTATTATGTTAACAGGCATTTAGTTTTGGTTTACTGTGTGACAGTGTTGGAGTTTGTGTCTGAATAGGCATTTTTTTCCCTGAAAACCTGTGAGCTGAACAGTGTGCAGTCAGGATGTGCACCTTTTTTCCGTGCCCATACCCTTCCTTTTGTTTCTCCATGCACTTGTCAGGATGCACAGGATGCAGCCCTTGGGATGTAGAGCTGTTTCTTAGTAGATGTGACATTTGAGTTTGCTCTCGCTGGACAGTGTCAAGGAGCACAGCAGCAGCCTCTGCTGCCCTCTCCTGCTGTGCTTTGTGGTTCTGTGCTTGGAAAAGTCAGTAACTTTCAGGATGGAGCCAGGACAAAATGGGCTTTCAGCTTTGGAAACTGATAGGGTGCAGAGTTCCATGCACTCTGATGCTCCTCTGTGAAATGGAGATATTTATAGCTTTGTACAGGTTCCCCAGCCTCCTCCTCAGTGTTAATCTTGGGCTGGGGAGAAAGTCCTCAAACACATTATTTAAATTAGCATGAAGGTGAATAAAAACCGTGTGAAATTCTCAGGGTAGTTGTGATGGTGGTGTAGTTTCTTACATTTCAAGTAGACTAATCTTGTATGTTCACAAACTTGTAATACAGTTTTTCGTATTCCTTGGTCACAGGTAGTAAATCTTTACTATGTAAAAATATATAATAATATATGAAAACTGGTATGGTAATTCCTTGTCTAGGAATTAATTGCTCTGAGGATAGTTGTTGGGAGCACTAAGGAAGGGATTAAAAGTATGTCGTGAAATAAGAGCCATGTGGGATTTTGTATGTATGCCATTAAATGGTTTAACAGTATTTTAAGGGCTCCTGTTTTGGATAACAAATAGAAACACAGTTTGGAGAGAGTGTTTGAAAACTCATTTAATTGAGCATTGTATAAATATGGACTGAAAACAGCCGGGACTTGGATGACATTGTACAGGACAAAGAGTACTTAAAGTGCAGAGCTCTGTGGGAAAAGTAGTGTTTACTTCAGAAAGCATGGGCTGCCAGTTTGATAAATAAAGTTTAACTGGCGTAAATTGCTGTCATAGAAATCTCCTTATGTGAAGGTATTACTGGAATCTAACTGCGTAGTGAAACCTGTCTGAATATACGAATCTGAGATGGCGAGTACCTGTTGGGTCCTTTTTATGCATTTGTCCTAGCCAGCTATATTACAAAATGTTTTATTTATCCAGCATACTTTTGGCTTTCAAGTTCCAGTACAAGAGGCTGCAGCACACTTTCCTAATTCAGAAGGCATGTGTCTCATGTGGAAATTGGTCTGACAATCCTGAAAATAAAAATACCTTGTAAGTTGTTATCTCTCCTCTGGGGAACATTGTAGGTGCATTTATGATGTTATCAGTGGCTGTTGGCAAGTGCATGACTGAGATCACAGGATCATGTTCTTCCCACAGCGCAGACAAGTTTGTTTTCCTCTGTGCCGCAGGTGGTGAGGACTTCTCCAAAGGATTTAGGAAATCTGTGTATTCTACAGTAGGTGTTGAGTCATTAGCTGGGTGTCTAGTGCACACTGAGTGACTCTAATTTCCTGAGTCTAATTTGGGTCAGAACTTATTCTAGAAGAAAAGAGTTATGATGTTTTAAAAGTAAAGCTCGGTAACGTGGTGTTTAACTCAAGGTGCTTTGCTGCGTAGTTTGACGGTGCCTGTTGCTCGGAGTGCTGTGTCCAGTTCTGGGCTCCTCGGGACAAGAGACACAGAGCTCCTGGAGCAGGTCCAGGGGAGAGTGACGAAGCTTATTAAGGGGCTGGAGCATCTCTCCAATGAGGAAAAGCTGAGGGAGCTGGGCCTGTTCATCCTGGAGAAGAGATGACTGAGGGCACCTCATTATTGTCTGTCAGTGTCTGAAGGGAGGGGTCAGAGGATAGATCCAGGCTCTGCTCAGTGGTGCTGAGCAACAGGACAAGAGGCAAGGGCAGAAACTGATGCACAGGAAGTTCCATGTGAACATGAGGAAGAACTTCTTCACTGTGCAGTGACCAAGCAGTGGGACAGCTTGCCCAGAGAGGTTTTGGAGTCTCCCTCACTGGAGACGTTCCAGAACCACCTGGACACGATCCTGTGCCATCTGCTCTGGGATGGACCTGCTCAAGCAGGGAGGTTGGCCCAGATGATCAGCTGTGGTCGCTTCCAGCCTGACACATCCTGTGATTCTGTGACAGCATTTGGGATGTTTAGGACAACCCTGAAACTGAAAAAAATCCACGCTGGATTAAGGTTGTAATGTGTAAGGAAGGATATCTTGGAGTAGTTCGATGTGGCACTTGCAGCATGCACGGGAATTCTTGCCTCTTTATAATTGTGTTGATCTGGAAGGATACATTTAAGAGCAGTTGGAAGTAATTTGGCAACTTGATGCTCAGACTGTACTACACGTGCAAATCCCACAGGATTTCAAAGTTTGCAGGGCTTTTGCACTTCAATATCCTTTTGCATGTAGTGGCAGGGCTGGATAATAGCACCGTACTTGAGTTTGGAGGTTGCATGTTAAAAACAGTGGTGCCTGTAGCCCCAGGAGGTCTTCAGTGATAACCTTCTAGGGCAGGAATCTGTGAAACAATGCCATACTGGTTTGCTCTGATTTTGATTTTCGTGTTTTAAAAACAGTGCCGCTTCCAGCTAAGGATTTATAGTGGAGTTTCAGTTTTGTGATAGACATCTGAATAAAAGCAGTTGAATACACTCTCATGTATGTGATTCTAGGTAAGGATTCTGAACACTTCCTTAACGTTTCTATGGAGTGTTATGCTTTTGGTGTATGCTGAATCCAGTTAATTGCAATTATTGTTGACTTGTACTTGTAGACATTCTGGACTGGCCTACAGATGAGATAGAAGGTGTGCTAGAGCCAGAGCCAGTAGTGGGATTGGATATGGTAGTTTGTCTGCAGACACGAATGCTATTTTTTTTGTTCGTAGATAGCATAATTTTAATAGTAACAAATCTGGAGTGCTACAGTTCTTCACCGTTTTGCAATATGTGCATATGGGTAAGATACAAGAGTGAAGCAATCCTTGCTTTTCCTAGTCATTAATCATTTATAGCACTCCTGTGGTTTTTTTAGCATGTTTGGCCTAACAGCTTAGAGTTTAAGATTATTCTAGCCTAAGTTCATGCTCTTTATGTACAGGTGATTCCTATTTCTGGAAGAATTTTACGATAAGTTTTTCCACTGTTGAACTCCTTCCTGTCCAGTGATTTTCCTTTTAAACAGTTGCAATTTTCATTTAGGGAGGTAAGAGTGGAGTCTTGGCTTTGGTTTCTTTCCTAGACAAGCTTTTTTCCCCCTCGGTTTTCTTTTTTTTTTTTTTAAATTTTTTAAAGTGTTCTCTCTAGTGACTGCAGCTTGTCACTGATAGATAGGCAGCTCTCCCAGATTAAATATTTAAAGTTTAGTCATGTTTAGTCATGTAAAGCAGATATTGCTGGAGTGTGCCAGAAGGAAGGGATTTACTCTGATTCATCTGGTTCTGTTTCAGTATTGAAATTCTTGTAGGGTTCAAAAATAAGAACAAAAGGTAACAGAGAACACCAGTACAGAACAGGTGTTCCTGGTTGTAATTTTTTGTCTTTTGTTCCAGAGGGGTAAGAATCCTTTTGGGCACAGTTGATAAAATTTTTCTGTAGAGTTAGTATAGCAGGAGAGCTTCCTCAGACCTTTGACAATATTTCTTTTATAATGCATTTTTCATTTTAAGTTCTACAGAATTTGTAGTTCTGTATTTGAATGTGGCTCACATGAATTTGAACACACCACTTACACTTACAAATTTGAGAAAAGGGAATATTTTCCTTGTGCGGGCTCTGTAGATGGAACATTCAGGCTCCATGCATGGAGAATGAGAAAACACATGGACACATTAGCTGGAATGCATCTGGCACGGCTCTTCCTTTGGGAGATGGAGTGTTCCATAGCTGTGAGTTGTTTTCTTTTCAGAGTGGCAGAAAGTTGTTCCATATTTGTTCTTTTTCCAAGATGTTCTGGCTTCCCAAATTCTTCTTTTGCAACTTGAGAACTGACTCCATCTTGTACTCCACATGTGTTGTGTCCCTATTTCCACAGAGATGGAAATGTCAAGATTCTCTCCCATTCATGTTTCATCGAAACAAAAGCGGGCAAGATCTTTACCTTGGAAGATTTTCTTCTTGAAAGGGCATTGAAGGGCCTCTGGATGTCACAAGTTGACATGACCTAAAGTCTGAGCCTTTAGCACTGTCTTCAGTGTCAGACAAGTTTTTGTCAGCCAACTCCTTGGGTGCTGCCATCTTAACAAGTCCATTTTGATGATCTTCCCTCTCTGTCTACATGATAAATTTGACCACTTGTTCAGCATTGGGTAATTCAGTAAAATCCAGGAGGACAAAGTTAATGTACGCTCGAAGCGCTGTGTTCTCATGCCTTGGAGGGCATGGCTGCTTGTGGCAGGGAAATGGAACTAAGAAGCCAGAATTGTGACAGTAGCAGTTGTCCTCATTCCCTGTGGAACAAGAACTCCACAAGATCCTGTGTTCCTTTTCTGTGGCTACAGACCACGCATTCAGCCAGTGCACATTTGTACAATACACTTTCACACAGAAAAATAGTAAAAATTTACTTTTAACAGGTTTATCTTAGCTTTTGCAATGAAATTTCCTCACCTTCATTGAATTAGTATCTCAGAACCTTTCCAGTGGTCAGCGTCTGTCAGAACCATTATTTTATTCTTGGGAAATGTGTACTGCAGTGATTAAACTTGCTGAAATAAATAGAGGATTGTACTCAGGAGGAGTCCCTCAGTGTGGAAGTGGAACCATGCTTTGTGGTCATGTTGTATTATCTGCCTGCAGCCTGGATATCGTTGCCTGTAAAGGAAATCCGATAAACCTCCTGAATCTTCTGTGGTGGGTTGACCCTGGCAGTGGCTAAGCCCCCACCCAGGTGTTGGCTCACTTCTCTACAGCGATACTGGGGAGAGAATCAAAAGGGCAGAAGTGAGGAAAAGCTTTGTGAGAAACGAAGAAGGCCTTGATGCTGTGCAAGCACTGCGGAGTGACAACTCAGAGTTTGGTTTATTATCAACACTGCAGCAGTCACGTATCTAAAAGACACCATTCAGGCTGCTTTGAAGGAAATTAATTTCATTGCAACTATACCCAATACATTCTGTCCCTGAAAGTCTCCAAATTTTGTTACTTCACTGCTCACAGAGTAAGTGGGGAATACCTGTTTTTCAAGGGAGTGAACACTTGCTTTAATCCTTCTTCTTAGCTAAACCTTCCAGGTTCAGAAGCGTTTGCAGCACGAGGCTGAATTCAGCAAAGGCATTTGTTCCTTTGCCTCAGTGCAGTTGGGCTGTCAGATTATTTCACGCTGCTTTCCTGAAGTGACCAAGCTGTTCCTCTTTGACTTCCTGCCCACTGAAACCAGACAGAATTACTTCTTCTTCCAAGTTGTCTTCAGGGCATTTCTTCAGTTGTTGTTAGGAGACCTAGATGATACTAGTCTGTGGAGTTAGCTGTTGTGCTAAAGCTTAAACACTGTACCAGTGCAAGTTGTGGAGTAACTGGATGTATTCTTGATTCCTGAGTGAGGAGAGGTCTATTTCCTATAAAACTGATACCAGTCTGTAAGTTTGGTTCTGCGATTGCATACTCAGCTAACCACTATGGTAAATCAGTATGTCGTCCTTCTGAAATAGATGACCTATTTATCTTATGTGACTCATTGCACCAAATGTTACCTCAGATGGCTTGAAGTATCTGGAATCGTTCTGAGTCCTTCTGGCAAGCTTTCCTTTGGTGAGTGGGTCAACATCATCCAGATTTGTTGTGATAATACTGTTCAGCACTTGAACTTCCCTGAATCCTCCAAAATAGTGACATCAGATGTGTTTCGTGACAGTTGGGAAGCTCATTTTCAGTGATGTTGTGCAAGGTCTGTGGTCTTGGTTGGAAGAGACATTTTACATCAATGCTGTGGGGCTGTGCACTCTTGGAAATGGGTGGGCGTCCTCACTGCCTAATACCAGATTGACAGGTAACATAATGCAGCCATTTCTCTTTTAATAAGCAAATTGGGTTTCGGGATAGGTACATGGAAATTCACTTGCCAGCAATTCACCCAAGTGAAGCTTCAGACTCTCATATGTAAATTTGAGATGTCTTGTTCCTAAACCATGAGCAGCAGATTCTAATTAAAAAGTAGAAAGTGAGGTATCAGTCTGTTTTTCTTCCTACAGCAACTGGAGGCTCTTCTGCTCCTTAATGAGTTTGCAGCCAAACATTCTTGGATAAGGTCCCAATTACATCAGGGTGTCTGGCCATGTTTATGTTCTTCTGGTTCCACTGTTGCAGATCTTTCCAGCCCAAGGAAAGACTGTGTATGTCACTGATAATCCATTTCTTTTTATATAGGTGAGAAAATTTTGATATTTACACCTTCTGCTTTTTTGTTTTGTGTGAAAGAGTAGAGAAAATTCAAGGCCTTGCTTAGCCTTGTGTTCTTTCATTTGTATTTATGTACCTTATTTTTCAAGACTGGTTGAAAGCATTTCTTACTGTGTGTTAGAATGTTCTCCAGACTCACGTGACAAGGTATTCAGCACTGCATAGACACTGCTTAGGCTCTGGTTCTTGATAAGTAAACTTCCTGCAGAGTTATTCCATCTCTGTTGTTTCCTGATATTATGTGTGGAGTGTAGACGACTGTTTCAGTCCCAGTAATTTGCCTTATTCTGTGTCAAGTAACTGAATTGTGAGGCTTTCTGTGAGTTAGAATTCATATTAGGTCATTTAATTTACATCCTGGTAGGAATTCAGAGGCATGTAAGAGTGTTCCTGGCTGATGTTTTCTTCAACACTGCTGCATAACCAAAAATACTCTTGGAGAATCACCATGTAGTGCCTGCCATAGCACTGAATTCTTCTCCATGTTCTATATGTGGCCTGCATGAGAATACCACAAAACTAAAGAGAATTATTTATCAAAGAATCTCTGTTATTAGGCCATAGTCGAGAGCAGGTTACGGGAAGAATTGTTTTCTGTGGCAATAGTATTAATTAATAAAAATGGCTTTTGTAAGAGTTTATCTGTGTGGGGACAGAGGGACTTAAACCCTAACTGGAGATATTGCAGTTGGACATAAGTAGCTGTAGTGCTGTCATTTTTGGTGTTCAGTAATTAATCTTTCACTGAGTATAAAATGGGGATGTCCCTGTCTTGACAGGTCATCTGTCTTTGGCTAGGAGTGTTGTGATACTATGATGGAAAGTATTTTATAAGTTGAAACATTAATTTTGTGTTCTGACATCTGGCACAAGGAAAATGTCATTTGAGAGCAGCTGTTAGGCTGAAGAGAAATTAGTAGTCAAGAACTCGAAAATTAAAGTCTCTCTTTAAATATGATGGTCAAGATAATGACGTATTTAGTGGGCGAAAAAAGGAAAAGTGGGAGTGATGAGCAATTAGCTTCTGTCTCTGTGAGTCTCCTATGACAGAAGAGCCTCATGGATGCTTTTTCTTACATCTCTTGGTGTGGCCACTGCTGGATCATACCCAGTTTTCTGCCCTTAGGTTCAGGGCTGCGTCTGCAGTTGGCGTGGGATAGGTATTTTATATCCCACTAATGAAGCACCCCAATCAACACTGCAACTGTTGTTATGAGATTTGAAATAAAGCTTTGTTTTTCAGGAGCTGTAGTAGTAGATGATACAGATGTTACTCCTGTATATAAAGTTACCAGAAGTAAAACATTTCAGACCTGAAGCTGATAGATTCTGTTCCACTACTGGATCTGAGTGTGCATGTGCTGGTGCAATTTGGCTAAAAGGATCCCACCTGTTAAAGTTTGTAAGGTCAAGCTAATCTGGGGAAAGTGGAAGCTGAAGGAATGTTATCTTATAGTTCCTTCCTACTTAGGAGTACCTAAGCACTGCATATTAAATCTGAACCTTATATTTTTACTTCCTTTACTTTCTACCTTTAAAACAGTGCATTCTTGCATTCCTTCCCCTTGACTCTCCTTAAGAATCATAGAGTCCTAGAATGGTGTCAGTTGGAAGAGACCTTAAAGGTCATCTATTTCCAATACCCCCACCATGGATAGGGACACCTCCCACTAGACCAGGTTTCTCGAAGTCCCATCCAACCTTGAACACTTTGAGGGATGGGGCATCCACAGCTTCTCTGGGTAGCCTATTTCACCATCCTCACCGTAAAGAATTTCTTCCTAGTATCTAATCTAAACCTGCTCTCTTTCAGTTTAAGGCCATTCCCCCATGTGCTGTCACTACACGCACTTGTAAAGTCCCTCTCCAGCTCCCTTGTATCCCCTTTGGGTACAGGAAGGTGCTCTAAGGTGTCCCTGGAGCCTTCTCGTCTCCGGGCTGAACAAGCTCAGCTCTGTCTCTGTAGGACAGGTGCCCCAGCCCTCTGAGCACCTTTGTGGCCTCTGGACTCACTCCAACAGGTCCATGTCCTTATGTTGGGGGCCCCAGAGCTGGATGCTGTATTCCAGCTGGGATCTCAGGAGAGCAGAAGAGAGGAGCAGACTCACCTCCTGTGACCTGCTGTCCACTCTCCTTTTAATGCAGCCCAGGACACGTTTGGCACTCTGGGCTGCAAGTGCACGTCGCTGGGTCATGTTGAGCTTCCCAGCAATCAACACTCCCAAGTTCTTTCTCCTCAGGGCTGCTCTGAGTCCATTCTCTGCCCAGTCTGTGTTTGTGCTTGGAATTGTATATATTCAGTTTAAAACAGGAAAAAAGATGTCTGCTTTGTAGCAAGGATTAATCTTCAAAAATAGAGTCCAGATCTTCTGCTGCAAATACGTGAACTTGGTATAGTTAGAACTGTCTTCTGATGCTATGCTTGCTTTTCCTCATGAGATGGAAGAATCTTTCCAGAATTGTCTTTTTTGTCTCTCAGAACTGTCCCCTCTGCTCACTTATCATGGGTCTGTGTGTTGGTGAGCCCCACGTTGAAATGCAGTTATCAGCCAGCTCTGGGAAGTGCTTTGCTTACTCTTTTGCAACATTGCATTCCCTGTTAATTAGATATATCCGACTCTCTGGTGCCTTTGAAACAAGTCAACGCTTGAGAAGACACATTTGGTCTTGTACAGTGACAGTTTTTCTCATCAGCAGAATTTTCAGGTGATAATTCACACTGGTAATCTAATTTCATCTTTTTTTTGGAGATAGAAGGCGGTAGGGATAAGATTCCTCTTGCAATCTGAGTATTTACTTGAAGTTCTTCTGACAGGGTCTAAATGATGTTACTCAAACCATTGTAATTCTTCGAGCAAAAAATATTTGTGTTCTGCTTAGTGATTATTAACGGGGAAAGTGTGTAATTTTACACAGGTTTTGAGAACCCAATTGCTTGTCGTTGTTTCCACTTTTTATTTTGAGATACAATAGGCATGAAACCTTTGTCTTTCCTTTTGGAATGTTCTTTTCAATCCCTTTTTTGAGACTTTTTGTTTCATAAGATGAAGAGAGCTCTTTACTTTTTGACTGAGTTTGAACTCTATGATTCCCTCCCTCAAAGACAGCCACTTGTTCAGACCATTGGATACAAATGTGAGCTTCAGGGGAAGTCTCATTGTTTGCTTTAGAAAAATGTCTTTGTCCAAGAGTTTACACATCTTTTACAACACAAGACCCAACCCCAAACTTTGTGTATGCTGATTCCACCGTGTATACCCAGCTACTACTACTCTTACTCTCCCAAACAGACCAGATCTAATATTATTCTGTTAGCATATGCATCAGTTTTGGAAGAATTTCTTGAACTCGAGACACTGTCTCTGTAAACTAATTTTTACCTACTCAAATCTTAGAATAAGCAATAGAAAAATTAGTGTGATGATGGACTGAATTGAATAGCAACTGAGTGATATATATTGTGATTTGTATTCCTGCTTTATTGTAAATGCGTTTATTGCTGAGAGCTGAAGGGAGTGGAGAGAAGCTGGTGGACTGACACAGTGTGCACTGCAGAAACCTCATTTCCTTAGGAAACCAGCTGGGAAAGGGTGAAGATATCCTGTTAGAGCCAGAGAGCTCAGGGGCAGGAGATGCTGAGAGCACTGAGCTCTGACGAGTTTTTGGGGAGAAGGTAGATCCAGCAGTAGAACTGTACAAGTATTCAAAGCTTACAGTACAGTAACGATGGTGCTGCACACCAGGCTGCTGTGGAGCAGGTGTTACAGAGACAGGAAAAATTTATCAGAGCCATAGACTGAGATTCTGGGTGGGATCAAGGCCTTTAGGAATTCAGGCTTCAGTAGCTTGTTGCTCACCACATGCTACTTGTCCTTCCTCACCTCATCCAGATTTTTAAGGGTTTTTTTGTAGTTTTTATTCATCGGTTTTTTTGACTTGTTTTTTTTTTTTCTCCTTACTTTAAGTTGTTATGGAGCGTTTTTTAAAATGAAAACAGAACCGCAATATTAGGAAGCTTCTTCAGATTTTTTGAAGATGATATAGTCTGCAACTTTCCTATATTCTGTAGGCTCTGAAAGGCCTTATTAAAATTCTAATTTCCTGATCAGATATATGGGTTTTCCAAATGAATAATTTATTATGGTGCTGTAGATGGCACTTAAAATGAAGTTACTTTGAGCATCATTTTATTTTTTACTTTGTCGCGTGACTCTCATTTTCCCCCAGGGTGTCATAAGAAGGAATCTGTCTTTGTATTGGCTTTATGACCTTGTTTATCAGTGTTCACACAAGTGTGAGTGAGAAGGATTTCAAAAAACCCCTAAACCATATTATTAACATTTTCAATGGAGCACAGTAGCATATTTCCATATTCAGTTGAATGGGCCTGAATTTTGTTTATCTGTATCGTGCCCTTCATAGATCATAGATTTTTCTGGCTATCACCGAACATGATTAGACACTTCCAGAAGTTATTTTGAGGATCCAAACAAATAGTGTACAGTCAGTAAAATGGTAAATGTGAGATTCCCACCCCATGGTCCCAGATTATCTCTGTATACTCTGCTCCTTGGAAAAAAATTACATAATAGGAAAAAAACCCAAACCATAGTAGAGGCTAAAACATGACTGGACTTAAAATAAAAAGTAAACCAAGTGTTTCAGCATGTTTAGGGTATGTTTTAAGTATTGCATTTAGACCTGAATCTTCATATTCAGGAATCCTGTAAATAAATACTGATACAGAACTGTTATAGGTAGTCTCCCTTACCTATGATACTCCTCTAAAGTGATTT
This sequence comes from Cnemophilus loriae, assembly GCA_013397755.1. Lineage (NCBI taxonomy): Eukaryota > Metazoa > Chordata > Aves > Passeriformes > Corvidae > Cnemophilus > Cnemophilus loriae. The sequence goes on from VZTF01001710.1 coordinate 337,998, forward strand.
AGAAAAGTAAGTTTTAGCACATGAACAGACTTCTTTAAGAGAAAACGTAGAAAGCCTTTTCATGAAGTTGTTTCTTTGCTGGATTTTAGAGTATGAATAACTTTTCTTTATACTCTGCAAAATCAGATTACAGTTACAGCTACTTACATCTCTGGAGTGTAAATATCTGAAATCTGATTCTAACCTTGCCATCTGTGTTTTGTTAAAAAATCAACCATACAAAAAGTGAAAAAAGGTATAAGAGAAGTATTTGTGCAGGCTGGTTTTTTTAATGTATTCAAATTTTGGGTGCTGACATGGGTGCTGACTAATATGTTGAAATAACAATATTGAAAATGTAAAATTGTTTTGGTAAAATCAGAATCTTACAGTTATGTTCAGGAAATTCCGAAGTGGAGCTTTTTTTATTCATGTGGTATATCTGTTAAAGATAATTCCAAAAGATAGTTGCAGAAGGAAGATAACTTACTGAAAGTAATCATATTTAGTAAATAGGACAGGGTTATTTTTAAAGCTGGGCAGTAAACATAATTTGTTAGAACTGAGAAGCTGCCTAAATTTTCTTTTTTTTTCTTTTTTTTATTTAACATTTAAGACATTGATTCAGAGGACAAAGCTGAATATGGTTTTGGCATCCTGATTTTTATACCTTCCCTGAAAATAAATAACAAATATTTTCTCCAAGACAGCTGGGAAGTCTTTTTCAGTTCCATGTGTTCAAAAGGCTGTTTGTTTAACATAGAGTGTTTATTTTGAAGTCTGATCTTCCCTTCATATGCAGAAGCTGGCAGAAGTGATTTGTTTGCAAACAAGAAGGGGAATTGTCGGTGAGCAGGGAACTTTCTCCCTGCCAGCTGCCCAAGCTTTTTTCCAGTTTCTTGAATATTATGCCAACCGTTGGGTAGGGAGTTACCTGAAAATTATTTAACATTCACTGTTGTTTTCTTCTCTGTTATTTCTCTTCAAGGCTTTTGCAAAATCGCATTACTGTGCACCCAGCAAAAATACAGTGTTTGTCCAGGAGTGTGTTACATCCCAAACTTCTGTTTGGAAGGAAGAGTCTTGAGGTGCAGCTGTTACAGCCAAGCTGCATTAATTGTATCAGCAACTTATCCAGATAAAATACTGTGGGAATTGGAATCGTGGTGAAAGGTGGAGGATGATGGTGTGAAGGGGGTTCTTCAGGAGCAATTGGCACTTTCACAGCTGTAGGCCAGAAAAGCTTTTTAAAGGACAGTTTGTGCTGTTGCAGAAGTTCCCACACGAGCTCTTAAAGATGAGAGATGCAACAGCAGCAAAAGCAAGTAACTTTTTACAGAACTTTGAGAAGTGTCAGTGAGTTCATTGCCACTGGTCACTAAGGTTTTGTTCTCAAACGTGGCTTTCAGCATGAGGCAGCACTTTGCATGACTGACAGTTTTCCAAGGATAGCGCTGAGTTCGTGGCGTTCGGCACGTTTCTTCAGAAGGGTTAGATGCTGCTGGAGTCTTGGCTGACCAAATCACTGTGTGCACCCTCAGCCAGTGCTGCTGTGCTGTAGCACACTGGGCAGCATTAGAGGGACACTGCTGCAGCAGCTAAATAGGCCTCTAACCTGTGGTGATGATTGTAACATCCCTATTTATTCCCTCTTCTTCCTTCTCATTCTGCTTCCCTTTTCTCCATTTCCTTCCTCTTCTGCTTTTTATGATGTTTATCTGTTTTCATTTCACTTGGCACTGATACAACTTCAGTGGATGAAGTTCATCCCTAAATGTGAATTTCCCCTGGAAAATCTGTTTTAGAGGTTTCCTGAGTACCAGTGGCTAACCTCCTTTCAACAGAAACGCCACTGGATTTAGTGGAATGAGGTTGGCATGTTTTGCCTTATTCCCACCTCTCCCTCCCACTTAAACTGAATTAAAATACAAGCTAGGGTATTTTCCCTGCTTTATTTACGAAGCACAGAAATGGTTTCTGATAGCCAGGAGCAAGGAAGATGTTGACCTGCCTAGAAGAATAACTACTGCAATAGTAGGGAGGATGATCCGGCAAGTAAAGTGCCAATCTGAGATTTGGGTGGTATTGATTGAGCCTGTTTCTTGTACTTCCTTGGGGTGTAGATCCCTTTCTCCGTGCTCTGCAAATTACAAAAGTACCAAAATCAAATAGATACCAAGACATTCAGGATTTTGGACCATCCCAAGAATTTCAGGTAGTCCTGACTAGCAGTGCCAGTACATTTGGGGAAAGATTGAAATGCTACTTTTTTTTTCCCCGCTAAGTTCAACAAATTTTTCCTGTTTACAAAGAAAAGAGCCTGAGGATCGCCTTATCCCATTATTTGTTGCATCCTTGATAATATGGCAAGCCTCCAGAACGTCTGTCGTTCGAATTCCCGGGATTGTTGCATGCATCTCTTTGACCTGATTAAGATGAGCTGACTCTGAGTTGTGCCAGTTGTACAAATAGTGTCCGTGGTCATTGTGGGAAGCCCGTCTTCACTCCATCGTCCTAAATGTACCAGCATTTTGTTTAACCTTTTGTGGCCATTAGGCTGCAATAAAGTCTTTATTCTCTTGAATAAATCAGAATTAAATGCTCTTTATGTAAACTTCCATGTCCAGGCTACTTCAGACTTTATGATGCACAAGGCCTGGAATGTGCAGGTGGGGGCTGGACAGATTTTTTTCAGAATTTCATGTACTTTAGGTCTATCAAAGAAATATTTTTCTTTCTAGGCGTTTAATATTAGCTCTCCTTGGCTTCTTGTTCACTTTCGTTTCAGCTCTGACTTCTGTAGAGGGACTGAGTTAAAATGGGGATATCTTCTGTAGTATTTTCTGTCTTCTGGCATCAAGATTTCTGTAGTGATGTGTTTAAAGGTACAGGGAGCCCTCAGGTACATTCCCCTTCCCAAGATGGAACATGAGTTGTCTTCATGCTTCCATGAAAAGCATTTCCAAAACACCTAACAGGGACAAGAATCCTGAATAGTTTAAAACCTCTGCAAGGTTCAAGTTAAGAACCTTGATATGAAAAGGATTTTACTTAACAGCAGATTTTAGTGATGTCTTTAGCACTAGGTCCTGTTTTGAAAAGGATCAGAGGTGCTGTGCTCTGCCACCTGTCTGTGCATCTTTCACATTGACAGTGTGTTCCTAACTCTGAACACGTAAAGTTGTATTTCTGAATATTTGAAATTATTTATTACCTTTACATGTGGGATCTCCAGTGGTAGTTTTAAACTATTTTCCATGGCATAACTACCGATGTGCTTTCTCTGTGATCTGTTGTGTGTTTCTTCTTCAGGCTTGAAAATTATACCTTTTGTAACAGATTGCCACAGTGCTTCCATTCAAAGCTTTGCATGTTACTAATACTTAGTGCTCAAATGCATTTTTATCAGGGGTTTATAAGTGAAAAGACAGAGTTTATCACAGTCCTCATTAATTTGGAATGTAAGTTGCATTAACAGCTCGCTTCTGGAATTTCAAGGGCGAGCAAGAGATGGCATGTGACCTTTCATGGGGAAAGATTTATATAAGAAGGGAGTTTAGGGGACTAGGGTTCAGGAACCAGCAAATTATGCCAGAATTTTAATGTGTTGCATGTTTGTACTGTTTAAAGAAAAAGATGGGAAAAGGAGAGGGAGAAAGAGGGCAGATCAGAAGAAGTTAGCTGGGGAGAAAAGTTGCTTTTCCCTTAGTAGCTTAAGGTATAGACTGCTTGTTCAGAATTCTTACAGGCTGGAATTTGGGGTTTGGTCTTGCAGTTCACTTTGTGTATGTACTCTACAGGGACAAGAATATAATGTCTAAAAATTTGAAGCCTAATTTATTTTGTGGTCAACTTTGATTCTTAATGGATTAAAGAGTTAAGCCATCTTAAAGCTTGAAAAACTATTGGATGAGGGTGATAATGATTATTATTACCTGGCATCTTTAGTGAAAATGAAAATGCAGTTCATTGCTGTAGGTGTAAAATTACAGTTTTGAAAATGGCTGCAGTGTCCTTACAACTTTTGTGCTTCACTTTATATGACATAACTTTACTACAAAATGAAAGAAGAAAATTGAAAAATACTTCAGTTGAAATATAGGAATAGTTTTGTTTTAGTAGGAATGACTATTAAGATAACAACATGAGTGTTTAATAACAATAATAATAATAAGGGCAGTAGTTTTGCTGGAAGTATGTGTCTTGTTACTGCCAGGCATGTTTTGTATATATAATTAATAATGAGATCAATTCCTGTTTTACGTGGAGCATACTGTTCATGTGCAGTGATTGCCCATGCTCTGCTCACACACACACACTGGATTAATTAGTTTGTTGTCTGAGTGATGTCTGTAGTGCATCTGAGTTTAAGTAGTTTCAAAAACTTCCAGAAGCTTCTGTCTGATGGGTTTGAATTCAGTGAGCAGTGCTAGCCGTGGGCTTTCCACTGTGTTTTTGGGCAGCTTGCATGTTCTTTGAAAGCACACCAAAAACCCATTATTTCATTGATGATAACAGAGGTTCTTCCTGGTGGCTGTGGCTATCTGAAGCCATTGACACTGGAATAAATTATTTTTCCAGTTTATACACAAGGTGTCAGCGTTAATGAGTGACAGTTCACGGAATCACAGAATCAGTTTGGAAAAGACCTTTGAGGTCGTCAAGTCCAACCTCTGACCCAACACCACCGTGTCAACCAGACCGTGAGTGCCACATCCAGTCATTCCCTGAGCACCTCCAGGGATGGTGCCTCCACCACCTCCCTGGGCAGCCCATTCCGATGTGTAATCACCCCTTCCATGAAGAAATTCTTCCTAATGTTCTTAAAACCTCTGAAATCTTGGTAGGTCTGCAAAGCAGGTACTATCAGGCACTAACTGAGGAGGTTACTGCTGGTGTTCACTGTGTGCACGTTTTTAATGTGGTGTCACATCTGTTTAATTAGCTTTAGTTAATGGAAGTCTCACTAGGATACGGAGGGAATGTCCTTTTAGTGTTAAGAATTAATAAAAGGGGCTTGAAAGAAGACTAGATACAGAGTGAAGGGAATATGGTCAAAATCTGAAGTTATTAATGGGAAAATCTGAATCACCTTTTTTTATCTTTTCCTCATGTGGCTTCAGTATTTCTGCAAAGTTGTTGGTAGTTGTCAGTAGCATATATTGAAACAAGTGATAGTTGTTGAAATCCCATGACCTGATATTTTTCTGTTTCTTCTTGTTGTGCTAAAGCAGTCAAGAATGCAAATTCACTTGGGTGTTGAGCTGCAGCCACCTCTTGAATAATCTGTTATCTTCAGACACAACTGCTCTGCTGAAAGTTGGATGATTTAATAAAAGTCAGCTGAAGGCAGATGGTGTCCACACCCCCTCACCCCAAACCATGGGATTTAGGGACTTACTGCAATTCTGCTGTTATGTTGCTGGTTGGATTGAAAAATGTCAACAGAGAATCAACAGTAATTGCAGTATAAAGTATTGGGAAAATGTGGTGAGCATACAGTACTGGATTGGGTTTATTATTAAAGGAAGTGCAGCTGCTGGGTCATCTCTTTCACAAGAGATTCTTTCAAGTGCTCCTGGGTCTAAACTTTTCACAAAGAAGGCAACTTGCAGATCAGTAACTTCTGTAATTGAACAGAATAATTTTATTTATTTTTCAAATTTATCAAATTACAATGAATTCTTACCTCGTGATTGCAAACGTAGAAAACTGAGATTCTGAAGAATTGCCCTAAATTTGAAGGAGTGCAGATTCATTTAAAAAGGCAAAATCAACAATCCCCCCAAGCCAAACCAAATTTTAGTGGGATGGAAAGAGTGTTTCCCATCTATCTGTATTGTATTCAACTTAAGAAATCATGTGAAATAGTTAGATTTTATGCATTATAAGTAGATTTCTAAATCTCTATCACAGGACTTTTCTGTGGAAGGATTAACAGTGCTTTTTCTGTTGGTGTTTTGCTTTTATTTTTTTACTCATACCTGATGGATGTGAATACTTACTTTTCTAATGCTCATATCTTGAACACAGAACTATTCACTTCCCTTTTTTACCCTTTAAAATGTTGCATTTCTATGATACATCCTTCATGCACCGTTCCATAAACTTTTTAAAAATTTTGATCTTTCTCTGTATTTAAGTTGATGGTTTCATGAAAGTTCCATTTTACTGGTGTGGGCCTTAAGTTTGACTGTTTAATACCTGGAATGTTTGTGAGGCTTCTGTGAGCTGTTCTGAAAAGGATCCTGTTCTAAATTTTTTGAGAACTTGGATACCAAATCTGTTGTGCCTGAACTAGAGGTAGACAGAAAGCATTCTTGGTTTTCAGGTGTTTTCCCAGCAGTGGAAACAGGCTGGATCTGGGGACACGAGAGACATGTTGCTGCACCTCTTGGAGGTGGAGGGAGGTGCTCCATGGGATGTGTGGAGTGATTTCTCTTTAATCCCAGAGGTGACCTGAAGTTCAAGTTCAGGCAGCATAAGAAGTTCAGTCTGGCTTTCAGAAAATGTTCAGAAGCACATCATTTTCTTCAGGTAAATTCCTGTCGAGGTTTAGAATCCTTCCTGAAAGCAAAATGGAATTACATGCAGTGTAAACTCAACACTGGTGGCCAGCATTGGTGGCCTTCTAAGGAAAGTAACCTAAACCACCAGATAACCTTTTGATGTGAAGGAGAGGATATTAAAAACTTTTAAAAAAAGTGTGCATCTCTTAATTATGAATTAAGAGCTTCCTATACTGTAATGTAGAGAGGGTCTTTGTAGCAGTGAAGTAAAAAGAGAACTAGAAGGATTGATAGCTTCAGAACGTGATGAAGTAGAAGAAATTCTGAGCTACTTTCCTGGATGTCATTATTTATAAGTGTAGTTGGTAGTGTCAGAGGTCTCAGTCTTTTGTGAACTGGATTCAGAGTTTAAAAAAGTCACCTGTGTTCCCACAGAGAAACTTTGGGAGCTTATACACAGCAGGGACTGTTTGCTGCTGTAATTCTTTGATACTTCCTTTTCCAGGAAGTCTGGATATCTCTGTTCAGCTCGGTCCTTCTGCCCTTTCTTGCTGTTGGCCTCTCAACCCCAGGCTGTGCTCTGCCTGGAGGGTGTTTGTGCTCGCTGCTGCCTTGGATGCATTTGTTTGCTGTCTCTTCTTTGTGCCACCTGCCAGCCCTAGGACAACTGGAGGAAGAAGAGATTTGACAGAGATATGACTTAGGATAAGCAGATAACATGGTAATTTGAGACTTTAACTCAACAAAGGGAGAAGTTCTGACACTGAGTCAAAGAAGGAACAGCCCCCTTGGGGTGAGGAAGAGAGTAGTAGTGACTGTGGAGTAGGTGACTGCATAAAGGAGTGGAAATGCTTTGATAGAGTACATGGGGGGAACACTTGATTTTAAACAGTGGGATCAGTGACTGGTGACCCTGCTCAGTTATTACAGTCTATTAGATAGAGAGCTCCCTTTCCTTACAAAAACTGCAGCTGTAGCCATGTCTGTATTTGTTCCTTGGTTTCTGGCACATCCTAGCTCTGCTTTCTGAGCATCTCTGCAGCTTGTCTATAATATGATACTTCCTTTGGCTTTTAACTTGCTGATCTCATGCTTAGAACTCACATCTAACCCCGTGTGGATGCAGCTCTTCAGCAGGCTGCCCTTGGGAATCACAGTGTGTGCTGCCTTGGGGGTGGGATTGCTGTTGGGAGTTTACTCTCTGTAGTTCGAATGTCCATTGTACCAAGAACATCTGTTCCGAGATTATTCCCGAGAGACAGGCACAGAACGTTAAGTGTAAATATGCACAAACTGGAGGAAATGCTGCTTACTAACCCATCAGATTGGTTCTGCCTAAACATCTTATAAGATGTATTGTGGGTTTTAAGACAGCAGCAAACTCAAACTGTAAATTAGCAGGAAGCTTAGAGGAAGCCTATTTTTTTTCACTGTAACACTGATTTATGCTAGCAGACTTGAGTTGTGTCAGACTGAAAATGGTTTTTTATGGTAAAGCCAGGAGAGTAATGTATTCATTGCTGCTGCCTGGGTGTCTGCAGAGGAGGCAGCACATATGGACTGCTACTACTAATACATAAATTAGACTGCTCATAATACTGAAGTACAGCTTTGAGAATTTGACAATAAAATGTTTAACAATTTTAATGCTCAATCTCAAAATTTTGTGATACAACTTTAGAGAAAAGATGATTCAATTAGATATGATGGGTCAGCCATTGAAAGATCCTTTAAATGGTTGCAAATTTCATCTTTGCCATTGATGTATAGACAGGCTGAAGAATGAGACACCCTGGAGAGCAGCCCTGTGGAAAGGGACCTGGGGGACGTTGCAGTTACGACTTCTTCATGAGGGGAAGGGGAGGGGCAGGCACTGATCTCTTCTCTCTGGTGACCAGTGGCAGGACCTGAAGGAATGGCCTGGAGCTGAGACAGGGGAGGTTTAGGTTGGATATTAGGGAAAGGTTTTTTCAGTATTTACTGCAGGACTTCAGAAGGTGAAGAACAAGATTCCTGTTTGTACGTGCATTCCTGTACCATTCAGGATGACTCAATGCTACAATTGTGGTGTATTTGTGGGGTTTCTAAAATTTATCTATAGCACTGTTGCTTCCAAAAAAAGGAACATGTAAAAAAAGAAGACAGTTGCATCAGAAAAGTTATCAGAAATTACCAGCTTTTCTTCACATCTTCCTGTGTGGAAAACCACTGCTGACTTGTCCAAGGAAACCAGTGAGCAATACTGGCAAGGAGCTAGTGTGTCCTGGAAAATCATGTGGAGTTTTAATCTGTAGATTTATTTCAATCTATAGGCTTCTTTTGGAAGACTGCTTCTTGACAAACTTTTGCTTTCTTTTTTAAATATCGCATTATCCGTTATATTAGTTTTTAACTCACTGCTGTTTGTAGAGAGAGACCGAAATTATCAATAATCATTTGTCATTTTGAAAACATGCATGAGAGGCAGAGGCTGGATGCAGCTCGTGGCTTCATTTCATGCAGTGATTCCCGGTGTTACTGCTGGAAAATGTTAAGATTGTATTTATTATATGACTTGCAAGACACATTTGAGAAGCCTGTTCTGCCTCTTGTGGTGAAAAACTTACTAATATTGGGTATATTTTGAAAATATTCTCAAATGTATGGTGATTTCAATTCTACCAGTTTGCCTTTAAGTAATTGGATTTTATCTTTCAGCAGGACCAACAGAAGGTTTGGGGAAAATAATACAAAGATTTCCCCAGAAGGACTGGGAAGACACTCCTTTTCCACAGGGAATAGAGTTGGTAAGTTTGCATTACATTTTGCAATTTTTAGAATTTTTTTCATGTGCAGTTGGAAGATGCATCTGCCTTCTGTAATGATCTGTATTATTTAACCCAACAGGGAATGGGTAGAAATTATGGGAGCAGAGGGAATAGATAATAGGTTTAAGAACAATAATTTTGGCTAACAGAAGATAATTTGTTCTGGTATGCACAGCTAAGTAAATATTCCTAGAATATAGAAAATGTCTGCTGCAAATTTAGAAACAGTGTATTTAGAAGAAATGTTTATTTGTGCCCCTGTGTTTTTGTGAGCATCCTTCAGATGGCGGATAACTTTTCACCGTTGTGTTCAAATAATTATAAATTTGTGTATTTGTATATTGTAGATTAAAAAAGAAATTAATATCCCAGTAAACTGGATTTATTAAAATGGACATCAAGGCTGGTGTGCAGGGATCTATTTTAAACAGAATTCCCAAGGTGCTGCTTCTTTCCCTTCCTTGGTCTCTTATTGTGGGATGCAGTGAAAAGGTGTATCTTACTCATCTGGATCAGGGATTCGCTCAACATCTGTCTCGAAAAATCCTGAAGAGAAATGAAGGACTGTGGTCATATTCTGAAATTAGGTTTCTGAGAAGACAGAGTGAAACTTTTACTGCCGTGAACTTAGCAACTTCTGGGACAGGATGAGCTAGAGGAGATGGGCTATAGGAAATGTTGCAATAGGAGTCTTTGTACTGTGGGGTAAAATTGGCTGCAGGGGCCAAAGACACCGACTCTTGGCTGAGTTTATTGCACAGATACAGCAAACGGAGCAGGCTTTTGCCAGCCTGGTACCTTTCAGGCAGCGCTCAGCTCCTTGCTCCATGCCACTGCCACGTGCTGTGCTCTCCAGGAAGGAGAGGGAAGGGGATTCTGGCGTTTGCCGCGCTCTCCCTGCCGCACCAGAGGCGCAGTTGCTCCCTGAGCTGGCGGACGCGGCCGGGCGCTCGTTTTCTCTGGCTCTGCGGTTTCATTTCTTCACAGCCTGGCATCAGCCTGGGGTTTCAGGGCTTGCCATGCCCTGATCGCTGGGGTGAGCAGGCTTTCTCACTCACGTGATGGGGAGTTGCAGCCTTTGCGGCGCACTTGCATAACACCGGGTTTGGCAATGCCGAGCTCTGCTGAAACGGGGGAAGCTCTGAGGTTCAGCCAGGAGGGCTGATCTTGCCTCAAACAACCGCAGAGGCTGAGTCATGGTGAGATTTACTCTGTCATACAGATCTTCTTTACCTAGTTCAGAGAAAGCAACGGGTCCCACTGCCTGTGAAGATGTGCAATAAATAAGCACAGCTTCTCTTAAAGCGGTGAATCTTAATCTGTGCCCAGGTGTTATCTCCCATTTAAGTTTAGTTGTAGGATTTTAGCACTACAAGAAACACCTTTCTAAAGGAAGATTTTTTTTTTTGAATGGGACAAAACATTATTTCTGTATCAGTTCTCGAATGACTCATTAGGCAAAGCCATTAAGACTTTAAACTTTCCAAATAAAACAAAATCTGACAATTTAAGAACATCGATTCAGCCAGTTGGCAAAATCAGTCAAGTTTTGATCTGTTTTCCAAGTGTGGTAAATAAAATTTTAGTTAATGAAGATTGAGGAGTTAGAGATACTGCAAAGATCAAGTACTAAAGTAAATCACTTATGAAAGTCAGATTTTGGCAGAAGTTTTTTTCAAGGTTTTGGATGAGTCTAACGAGAATCAACATTAATTCATGGAAAGGAAAGAAGAAAAGCTGTGTTACTATGTTCTGTTTGTCACCTTAAGGGCAGATTTAATGTCTTTAAGGGGGTAATAGGCAAACCTGAAGGAAAAAGAGATGGGGAAAAAAGGTAAGAATAGAATAGTTGACAAATGTTTATGAGACTGAAGAGAGACATATTTATTAATAGCACTTAGTTCTATGAGAAGTTTGAGTTAATATCCTCTTAAATGTGCTTCCTCTCTTTTGAAAGATCTGTATGAAATTGTATGGTTTTTGTTAAATGGAAAAAAAGCAATGGTTTGTATCTGAAAAACACGTCAAGCTCTCTTCACTGTGTTCTCACGAAGGAAAAAGGCCAAAGCTTTTCATGCTTTATGATAGGATTGAAGGGAGATTTGATGTTTGAATCTTGTCTTCTGTCAAAGCTGGTTCTCCTGCTGTGAAAACCTTCAGCTGATTATTGGTGATGATCTCAGCTCTTGTGTAAAGTGAATTCTTTGCCTGAGAATTTAGGCATTTGTGGGATTTTTCTAGTTGTTTGGTTGTTTTGGTTTTTTTTTTTCAGATAAGATAGGTTCAATGGGGTAATTTGTACTGGCATGTAATGGGTGATACCTTCACAGATCACAGGATCACAGAACAGCCCAGGTCGGGAAGGACTCAGAAACGTGATTTGGACCAGCCTTTCATGGGAAAGGAGGCATAGCTGAGATTATCTACCACCCTGTCCAGACTCATCTCAAAAACCTCCAGCAGTGAGAACTCCACTGTGTCCCTAAATGGTCTAATAGTTATTTCCTATTCATTTTATGAAAAAAGACAAGGGGGAAATAGTGGAAAAGATTTATGCACGTCCCTACCCGTCAAGCTTTGGTGCTTTAAGATGGAAAATGCCTTCTGGGACCCATTGTGGTCTCTGGAAGTTGTAGAGATGCCGTTAGGCCAAGCTCCAGCCAAAAACTGATAGACCAAAATCCTCTGAGAGTTTTTGGGAGGGCTCTTCTCTTTGCCCAACCCTGCGTGCCCCCTGTCCTTCTGGGCTTGAATTCATGTGATCAGATTTTCGAGACGTAAATAAAGGCAATATAAAGAGTGGAGTTGTGTGGGTAATTTTAAAGTTAAATAAGAAAACCACATGAAATAATATTTTACATTTCTTTGAGCCCAGTTTTGATAAACAGGCACCCATAGGACAAACTGGACCTACTGGACCTGCCTTTGACTGAGTGAAAAGGGATCATTTTGAGAACATCTTCTCTAGGAATGATGACCCAATTTCACCTTTTACTTTGACTGTATTTGTAGTTTTGGTAATTTGACACAAATATGTAGAGAATTGGGTCATTATAAAACGTAATTGCAGTTTGAACTTCACTGGAGAGTGTTGTATTTGGTGTGTGTGTGTGTGTGTGTGTTCTGGATTAAAGGATTAAGAGTTTCTCAAACTGTGTCTATTTTTATGTGAGCAGCATGATAGCTGTGCTCTGGTCATAAGTGCATGAGATTGGGAGTAAACACATTGTCCAAAATTCAACCAAAATATACTCTATTCATTTTATTCCAGTCAAGTACTTTCATTTGTCTAGTTCAATAAATTGTGTTTCTTCTGATTGTCAGTGGTGAGCAAAGCCATGAGTCTCTGCCGAGGGAACGATGCTGTCAGTAGATGTTGCTCAGTGTGTCTTCTTACACCTCCTACTTGTCTGCATCTCCTCAAGTTACCTGAAGAGATTTTTCTTAACCTTACACTCTTTGCATTTACCAATTCACTAAAGGCTTCACAGCTTTTAGCTTTGTTCTGTTTACAACTGAATGCAGACACTTGAATGCAAATTGCTGCGAAACATACCTGAAGTCTTTTGTAACGGGTTATTGATAATTACAGTAGCTACTAAGGGCCTGAAGACTCCTTTACCATTTCGTTGAATTGTGTGATGTAACTGTGAATAAGATACAATATTTCTTAATATTATATATCATACATATCGAGTGTTACTTCAGAAGCAATAAAATGCTCTTCTTCCATTTGCTAGAACCTTTTGTGGGCTATTCAAGAGGAAAATAAGGAACAATTTCAGTTTAGAATCTGAGCACCTTCAGTTTGCTGACAAATAGCAGTCCATCTGCAATTTATTGACAAATGCAAGTCAGAGTGAGTTTCTTCCAGTTTCATGGAAGTAAGCTGACTTTGAGGGGTAAAGAGAGATGTACGCTCATTCTTAGAGTTAATAAAGTATTTGGCTTAGAAAAGCGTTTCAATCATTGGTTTTTGAAAGAATGCAGTTAGAACATACCAATCTGATAGCTGCTCCCCATGATATTTTAAATTAACACGTCTGGGTATCCTTCTCCCTAGTCTGTCTGTTTCTGAGAAGTTTTTTCAGATACAGCTTAAGTGTAAAGATAAGCCTGTAAAGTCAGCTGAGACGTATAGAGCAGCGTGAAATTAGGACAATCAAACTTCTTGTTCTTGCTTGTGGAAAGAATGCTTGAGAGTGTATGTTGGTTGAATGAGTTAGCTTTACATTTCTGCATATTTTTCTTATTTCTAATTCAGTTTTAATTCCACTGTGTAACTTTCTAGACAGCGTAATTAGTTATACATCAGAGGAAGCTTTGGTATGTAATGTTACACTGTAAAGTCATTTTTGTCCCAGGGCTAAATTAGCTAAACTAAGTGTCATCCGCATTACTCAGTGTGGGGAGGCTGATCTTAATGAGGCCAATGAAAGTCATACCTCGAAACAGTTACATTGTCTTAAGTTTAAACTGGATCTAATGTGTGTCTGCAGTTTGTGAGTAGCAGGGAGGGAAATTTCCCACTGTAACTGGTAGTGGTATTAGCAGTAGTGTCATGGTTTAGTAATTTGTATTTCAAGTATGTGCAAGTATAGAAATTAACATGTATTTCTAGACCAGGTAATCGCCTATCCAAATAATTACTTAAATTATAAAATTTATTTTTAATTGGTAAAAAGTGCTGTTTAATGCAACCATTTGAAGATCACTTACGCAAGTTATGAGACTAAGAGAGAAAGAACGGCTGCATGTATCCCTTTGGGATCTGGACGGTTGCCTGCTTCCTTCTAAAGGAAGAGCTGGAGTTGTTGGAATCAGCTTATTCCTCCTTTGTGTACAGCCCCTGCATTTCTGCACCTTTGTTTTGCTTCGGGTATGAACCCGTAAATGGATGTAGAGTATGTCTTTTATGAAAAACTGGATTCAACTTTCAAATTCCAACTAACCTGAGATACAAAAAACCCCAAATAAATGAGAGTAAGGAATGGTATTTTCAAAGTATAATTTGTATTCTGACTGATCTAGTTGGTCCTGTACAAATTTCCACTTCATTTTGACATACATAATTTATGAGTTACAGCTCTACCTCTGAGATCTTAACCGATATTTACTTCTGTTGGAACCTCACAGTTGGAATGGGGAGAAAAAAGCTATCAAAAAAACCCCACTGAAACTCAGCTCATTTGTCTTCAAAGTTGCACTCAATTGAAGACATTTAGAAGTAGGCCAGATTTTAAAGTAGAAAAGTTTTACAGTACTCCAAAACTTCTGGAAATTTCCACTGCAGAGTCTCTGGAAATTATTACACATTCAGTCAAAAGCAATACTTTTAAAATTCAAGGGCTGATCTCCTAGTGTTATTTTTGTTTTGCCACCTTGGTGTAAGGCATCTTTTCTGAGAAAAAAAAAAATCTGATACTTGAACATTTCACTACTTATTTTAAATAAGACATAAGAGACAACTGGGGTTGCAGATTAGACAGTTAAGGCCTGAAGTGATTAAAGTTTTAAGGGAGTTAATCTTTAAATGCTTCAGTCTTAGCTAGCTGATCTGTAAGCCAATTTTTCTCAAACATTAATGCATTTAAGGACCCGAATAAAGAGTTGTCTACAACATCCATTTAACCTTCAGTGCACTTGGTCAGCTGCAGAGATTTTGGTTTGGTGAGATGTTTTTTGCCCCTCTTTCCCCTCAGACTTTTTTTACCTCTCAAGACTCATTACATGTGTAATTCTTCAATGAAAAACTGCACAGCACAGCTCAGTGTAGCATTTATAAATGCATTGTGTTGTTTTTATTCTTATGTTACAGAACAGGTGCTTTCAGCACTTAGTAGAAAACAGATGACAGCAAAAGTACAGCAGTTTTTTTTTTTTGGTCAGAGTGTTTCTGGACTCAGCTTATATTCCTTTAACTTATTAGCCTCCACATCTTCGAGTGCCATAAATGTGGTGTATTTTACAGTAACGTTTCTGCTGTGCTGTAAACCAGTTACGTTCTGGTTTTAGAATCCCACTGTTTTTACTGAATGGATGTTAGCTTCTGGATTTTGTAGACTAATGTGATAAAATAATTTGATACTGATATCTAAAGACGTGCAAGTAGTCCTTGTGTAGCATAACAGTCTTACTTGACTAAGTGCTGTTAAAGGGTTCAGTTAATATGCTTTATCCACTTTTTGTTTTCAGTTGGAAAAATAACCACATCAGAGCATTACAGGCAACATTTTTGGTAGAAATGGTAAAATATTGAAGTGACACCTACTTGGAATTTCAGCTCTCTTTCAACTCTCTAATCTTTCAGTGGAGTATACTGAAGTGTAACCTTTTTTGCATCTATTGAGGTGTTTTAAGATCCACACACTTCCATTTTAAGTTAAATTCTTTTCAGATCTTCTGGAGGAGAAAGCCGTTTATACAAGCTTTCTTAAGAAGTGCAGACATTTTTAGAATCACAGAATTATTTGGGTTGGTTTTCTTGGTTCTTCATATCTGTCATCTCCACAGATAATACTTGACTGCATGAGATGGTCTTGTCTACCTAAGCTTTGTGTGTGATTCAGTGTCTTTCTTACCTCTCCACAAGTTTTTCTCATCTTATTTAAAAATTAGAGGAAAGACTGCAACATGGACTTCTCTCTAAGTCTCTGCCCTGGGGTTTTTGTGTAACAGTCTGCAGAGCAGATTCTGAGACCCCCAGTTAAGCCACGAGGTGTTGCAACATTTACAAAATTCTGTGAGTGTCTTGGTATTTCCACCTTACAACTTACAGACTTGTCTGTGATAAATCTTCTGGGAGACCCTGCTTTTCCTGAAGGTTCCGAATTTTAAATATTAAATGTTTTATGTTGTTCCTTGTTTAAAGAAAAGAAAAAAGCTCTTGAAATACTCTGGATTAAAGAGAGAGAGCAACATACATCTCCATCACATGATATGAAAATGGGCTGTATCTCCAGCAACCAAAACTGAAGAGCAGAAATCCTATTGTTTTATATGTGAGAACAAAAATTACGGGGGAAAAAAATTATGGTTTTAATTATTTTCAGCTTTATGAATAGCCTGGTTACGGATGTGCTTTGTGTTTTTCCAAAAATGTGAGTTTATACTTGAAAGTTAACTTGGATGAATGCAGCACATGATTGTAGAGTGACACATGTTTTTGAATAGCTGAGCATGTCCTTAACATCAGAGGAGGTTCTTTAGCCTAAGTGGCCTGTTCCACTTTGGACTAATCATCATTGAAGATTATTTCAGAATAATTCTATATGAACACAAACCCATATAAGTTGGGCATGCAAGTAACAACAGAGCAGTTTATCTGGAAAGACACAAACCAGTGTACATTTCTAAGTCAGTTAACCTTCTGGGTTTAGAGCACTGTTTTTGTGTTGACCCAATCTCACAGAAATGAATTGAGATGTATTTGTGTGCTCTGTAACATCCAGATCTGTTGTTATACAAAGCTCCTGTTTCCAGTTGTTCCCTGTGCCATGTGCAGATGACTGTACCTGAGTTAGTCGTGTACAGTGTCTGCATTTCTCCCTCTGTTGTCTCCACAAACAACAGTATTGAGCTCGGCATGAATCAAAGAAGTTTAGCTTTTGAATAAAGATAAGCACTATTCTGAGATGGCCAGAGGATAAACTGTTCTCCTTGTCCTTTGAGAACAGGGTGAGCAAACGGATTCTCTCAAAGGAGATTCAGTGTAAATAGTAGTAAATTTTTAAATAGATGGAGCTCATGCTATTTAGAATGAAAATTTTGAGCAATATTATTTGTTTCTGATGGGGAATGACATGTGTGAGGCTAATAGTATGACATGGAAAGGGGAATTGCTTGGATAATCTCCTGAGATTTTTTTTTGGCTTTTTTAATCTGAAGAGCAAAAGCCCCAGCTCTCTGTGTGCCTGCTTGTTCGCTTCTCTGCAGAAAGAGCCATGGCAAGGTACCAGACTGGGACATCAGAATGGTGGTGAGTGACAAAGTCTGTGTGGATTACCATGGGAAAGGAGACCTGGTCTCTAGTCAGGTGTTTGCCCTCGCTGTTGAGTACAGCAAACTTTATGTCACCATTGGATCATCTTCCTGTAACTACCAGAGAGGAAGAGAGAGAATTGGACAAATGTAACAATCCAAAAAACCACTAAATTACCTCAGAACCACTTTCCAGTTTGTTGTTTAAAATTCCTGGGTTTTGTTTCAGTTCCTTATTACAGATTATCTGTCAGCTTTCTGTAAGAAGTTGGAACTTCTTTTATGCTTGAAGTGCTGTAATTTAGACAGTTTTTTTGACTGACGTTTCTGGGGTTTTTTTGTTTGGTTGGTTTGGTTTTTCTGTGTGTTTGTGCAGAGAGCTGAGAATTTGTGTGGTTTTGGAGAAAGCCAGCAAGCAAGAGCGTTGTGTGTTGAATTTCTAACCATATATCCAGTTGTCACAAAGTGATCCTTCCTGGGGTTGTGCAGAGGAGCAGAAAGGCAGATGATGTGCATCTAATCAAACACAGTCTATTGGGCTGGAGACAAGATTGTGAAACTTGAACTGGGTCGTTGAATGTGTTCTGGGAATCCAGAAATAATTTATCTGTGAAGTTGGTTCCTATGACTATAAATCACTTTGGAATGTTTTCTAATAGTTCAAGAAAACAGATTAATGGCAAATAAAGGGTATTTTACTTTTTTTCTGAACAAATTTGTTAGTGGTTTGTGTTTTGTTAAAGCTGATACTTTTCATGCTGAGGATTTCTAATCAGTAGTGCTTGTAAATCATGATATGCCCCCAACTCTCCAATTTGACTGACCTTTTAGTTTGTACTCTACATAAATTTTGTTGTGTTTTGATGCAGGTTTCTTCTGTTGGCTTAAATCATCTTAGTGGTTTTAAAGCTTGGCTTCTTAAACTTGAAAACTTTTTTGAAGCATTTATACAGTGTAAGTGCT
The DNA here is from genome assembly GCA_013397755.1 of Cnemophilus loriae. Taxonomy (NCBI): domain Eukaryota; kingdom Metazoa; phylum Chordata; class Aves; order Passeriformes; family Corvidae; genus Cnemophilus; species Cnemophilus loriae. The sequence continues at coordinate 356,236 of VZTF01001710.1, forward strand.
TATTCATAATAAATTATAAAAGGTGTGTCCCAGTCGTGTTCACCAAAGAACAGAAAAGATAAATAAATAAATCTGAAGATGATACTTCCCAATTTTGTGCATTCTGTGGGCCACAGCTCATTTTATCATTGCATTATCCAGTTTGAAGCCAAACAGAAAGATCAGTGTAGAGACTTTTTGCTGTTCCCCTTGGTGTAAATCTTGATTTCCAGATGCCATGCAGGGCAGAGGGGTGTGTACTCCAGGCGTACACCTGACACAGCACACAGCACCCATGCAGGCTTGGGGAGAAGGCAGCTGATTCCAGTGTTTCAGTCTCTGACTGAGGCTGTGCCGTGCAAAATTCCTGAGAAAGGACTTGGAGGCTTATTACCAAATCTATTTATTTATTTTTTTTCTCAAAAGTAGCCTGTTGGCCTCCAGCACCACCACTAACTGAAGTCCCAAACAGAGCTCAGTTTAGGAATCCTGAGGTTGGGACGTTGTTTTGTTTGTTTATAAAGCAAACACTACTCAATATTGTTTCAGTACAGCATGTTGGTGCTGGCTTTTGGCTCGTTGCATGGCATTGGCAGAACCACTTTGAAATTTTCAGTTTTTATTCTACAACCTTTTTGGACTCTTGTCTATATCCCAGTAACATGTAACAAATTGTTTTCTTTTATACAAAACATGGCATTTGTAGGTGAGGAAAAGAAGAAGTTTATGAATGGACTTGGAGGTTAGAAGATATAAAAGGTGGCTAGGCTATTTAGATGGCCTTCTTCCTCCTTTAGTAATGCGGTATTGCATAATTTCTGGTTCTGATCCTGACTTCAGTATGGATTTGGTAAATGACTATGAGAATTTTACTGAAGAGATCTTATTTTAAATAAAAGTCAATAAATAGTAATTTGCTATATATTTGTTATAACAAGAATTTGGTTTTGGTCATAATAAGGTAAAAGAGTAATGAAAAAAATGTACTTTTAAATACAAAATACAGTTTGTATTAAGAGGAAGAAGAAAAATATAACTGTATTCAGATGTGATTTGTAAGTGCTTATTCTAGGGCTAGTCATCAAGAAGAATTTTTGTCTTTGAACTTCTCCTGAGTGGAGATCTGCCACAAGCATGGCTTCTTGTGATGAATTCCAAGTGTGGAACCAGTAGTTTTGCCAGCAGTTTAGCTGGACTGCTCCTAGCAAAACCTTTTCTTCTTTCTCTGTCCTGATTGCTCTGTGGATGTCAGAAATAAACCAATGCAGGCCAAAACCTTCAGAAGTGGCAGATTTTTAAGATAAGTGTTAATGGTGCAACTGATCCATGGAGTGTTAGAACTTTATTTAATGTTGCTAAGAGAGATCTTTCTCGGGTGCGCTGGGTTGCAGTGTCTGTGTTTTTCAAGGACACAGTGTCAAAGCATCACTTGAACAGGTGCTTTTATTTAGCTGTCATGGATACCGGCATAAACTAAAAAGGAATTTTATTTCTATATCAATAGTAGAGTAATAAATGAAGCGTTTCAACTGGCTGCTAGTATGAATCTCTGAAGCTGCAGCTTGCAGATTTGGAGAGGAGGCAGCTCAGGCTTTACTTGTGGCTAATGCTGCTTGTATGGTGATCCTTGCACAATTTGTAGTTCTTGCTCAGCCTGCAATTAATTAAATCTGAGCTGTGGAGTGAACCTAGGCAAAGAGGGAGAACTCTGGCACCCAAGTCTTCTCTTGGATGGTGTTTGGAACTTGTTCTCAAGAGCTTCCCTGACCGGATATCACAAGTCTTGCAGGTTTGTATCCTCTCAAATATCACCTGCTCTCTGCATGTTTCCTTAGAATAAAGCAAATTCTCCCTGCTCCCCCTCCTGCCCTTCTTGGCTTTATGTTTCTAACTAAGGTCCTACTGATGCTTTTGAAGAAACTTTTCTGTCCAGAATTTGTCATACAGGTGTCCCCACATTGCTTACCCATCTTTCCTTTACACTGGCTGGTTCCTTAAGCTTGATGTGAAATGATCTTTTATTTATGTCAACAAAAGGAGATCAGAAAAGCAGATCATGCCCTAATACTGACCAGTATTGGTTATCCTCAAGTCAAAAATGTCTTTTTTCTTTTTTGTTGAAAGTATATATTCTGATTTGAATCTCTGCCAAGTTACTTGGACAAAAGCAACTAGTGTATATCTAAAATCAGGACTAAAGCAATTTTAATATAATACATAATGTGTAGTCACACCTCCTACCTCCAAATAAAATGATCTGCTGTTTTACTGAGCTGCTAGTATTTCTGTTGTCAGTCTGCCATAAATTGTGGGGAATTTGATATAAGAAATGGCTTTAACTTTCTGATCATGTCCCTCTCCCTCTTCTCCCCTGGTCTCTGTGTTTTCAGAGCTGAGTTTTAGCTCTTTATCTAAGTAAAGGCAGTTCAACACAAATCCATTCTAGTGTGTGTAAAACAGACTGGTAGGACCATTGGATTATGTAACTACTTTGTGTAGATTCATGCACTGTATTACACTGGATTATAATCAACCCAGATATTCTTTTGGTAATAAAATGCCCGGTGCAGTTATGATTTTGGTGCTTTTTCTTAGGCTTACCTGTGAGCTAGGAGTGCAGGAAGCATTATTCTAAAAAAATGTAAATAAATTCAAAATTTTGATCCAAGAGAGAAGATCTGTTTTTCAGTTTACTGAAAGATCTATGGTATAATATAGTATTTTAAAAACAAGCAATACTGCTGTTATATACATGGCATATGCAGAATCAACCTCACTTCATTTTTCAGCTATATTGTTCCTTTTTTGGCATGTCTTATAGCAGTGGACAAGAGAGTTGTTCATTAAAATCATGGCTTATAAACTTAGAATGAAGAATGAATTAGATTTAATGTCAGAATAGTGGGATAAGAAGTGAGTACTAAAGTTACAGCGTGCATTCGTGACCTCAGTGTTTTTAACATTCCTCGAATACCAGATTTGTCTAGTTCTCGGCATCACCTCATGATTATTTGCTATAACTGCATACCAGAAAACCTTATTTCACAAGGATTTTCCTGCATTCTGGCCCGGTAATATACTTGTAGAGACTTGTTGGCATTTGCAATTTTGAAGATTTGTTGTTGGACTATTTTTATATCTGGTTCATGTCTTGTATATTGGATTTGATCTGCTTCTCCCAAAAAGCAGAGGAACTGGCAAAACCTCTCAAAAAGTGGGTGGAGAGTACATTCCCCCCCTCCCCCCAATTTAAATATTTTGCTCGCGTGACCAGTGTGTGTTCTCAGCAGCCACTTCTGCATGAGCAGCTTTCCAGCATCCACAGCGAGTTATTGTATTGGCGCTGCGGAGCAAAAATACTCCGAAAAATCACTTGCTGGTTTGGGTTATGGCTGAATCATTTATATAAGCATGGCTGAAGTTTTCTATTTTGAAATTCAAGATTTGATTCTTGTTACACTTTTATCAACACTGTTACTTAGGAGGATGTGTTTTGCTCATTTCGTGTCTGAATGTCTTTCATGCAGAAGATTAGCAGCGTTTCCAGCTGTTGGAAAACTGTGACTATTGTAATAAATATATATCTACAATTTTCTTTGGGTTTGGGTCATACAGTTGTGAAAACTTCACATGATTTGGGAAACTGTTTTGTTTTTACATAACCAAAGAGCGATTAAGTGAATGGAAATACATTAAATAACAATAATTTTGTGAAGTTTGGTGAGGCTTGAAAGGTTGTTGATGTTAGTTTTTTGTACTAGTGTGCCTTAGCTGAAGAAAGTAACTATCTGAGTTGCTATGCCCGAGAAGAATGTTTTGCAGTAATAACTTCTCTGGAATCATACGCAATTAATAAATAATTAAATATATTTTAGCTTGGTTTAAAATGAAGGCACATCAGTGTTAAATTTAGTTTATTCTGGCTGCCACAAACATAATTATATTTGTATTTTGTGTGGCAAAGGCTAAGTAGATAGTATTCAGTGAAGTGTTCAATAATACATTTTCCAAAATGTTTCAGTTTGATCCAAGGTGAACAATGATATAATTAAGGAAAATGTAATCAAATGTCAGATTTTTGTGCTGACTTTGGCTTTAGACTGCAAGTAGTATTGTGTGTAAGAGTTCAGCTAAAACTGCTAAACTCCAGCCGCTGAGTTCAGACTGAGAATTAACAGAGGTAACCTAAGTGGGATGTTTTTTATTGAACCATTTCTTGGGTTGTTGAAATGCAAAGGCAGAAGCAGTTTAACCAAAAAAAAAAAGAACTTATTCAAAGGTTTTATCTGTACCTTTCTTTCAAAACTCATCATTAAGCTTTCAAGAACACTTCAGAATTACAGAAAACAAAAGATTTTCATTGGCTCTCCTTCCTTTTTTGACTTCTTCTTGCAGGATCTGAATACATTCAATGGTGCAAGTATTTTTAACAGTCTGTATTTCTAGTTTGATGATGAAAAGAAATGGTTGGACAGGGTTACCTGAAAAGGAGTATTTGGTGGCATGTTTTATGTTTTGTCTGGGTTTTTTAAATGAAACATTTTGAGCTTATCAGCCACTAAATAGACATCTTTTCTAAGTATCCTAATTTCATTTGTTAAATACACAGATGGCATCTATGCTGAAACATTTTAGGGTGTGTAGTATGGGATAATAGTTGACATACTTCTTATATTATTAAGGTGTGTCATTATTACAGCATATGCACACCCACTTATGTCTTATTGCTTAAATATGATAGTGCTTATAAGCTTTCCTTTTAAAGTATGAATTTACTACGGTGAGTTAGGTAACAGCATATTTATGTGCACCATTTCACCTATTATGGATAATGCCTTACGTGTCTGTTGCAAGAGCTACACTACGGTGGAAACCGTATTTAAATGAGGGGCTGAATTTAGTAGTAGTTTCCAAAGGGCGTTCAAAGAAGGAAACTTAATGACTCCTGTCTCTTCAGATGACTGACTTGAAGCGTGGCAGAAAAGAATGTGCCTTTTCAGTTTCAGTTTTGCAGTATCTGATGTCTTGCACTGAACAAAGTAAGAATGGGGTGCTCAGGAGTTACCTATTGTTTTGTTTTAGTCTGAGTTACCCCCTTCTCTGGGTTTTCTTGTTTGAGAGGGTGAGGTTCTCTGTGCCAGCACTGATCCAGAGGAAGAGGAGAAAGCCAATTACCTAATTTGAGATGCAATCTAGAAATGTGTAAATAGATTTGCGAAGTGCACTTAGACATTTCAGACCCCAGTAAGAGAGACAGTGCACACAGGGGGTGTGTGCTTTCTGCTGTGACTGCAAAAGCAGCGTGGGCAGCAGGTGAGGGAGGGGGTTCTGCCCCTCTGCTCTGCCGAGACCCCACCTGGAACACTGCATCCAGCTCTGGTTCCCCAGCACAGCAAGGACATGGAGCTGCTGCGGCGATTCCAGAGTACACCACCAAGATCATCAGAGGGGTGGAGCACCACTCCTGTGAGGAAAGGCTGAGGAAGCTGGGGTTGCGCAGCCTGGAGAAGAGAAGGCCAAGGGAAAACTTCTTCTGGCAGCCTTCCAGTGCCTGAAGTGGTGCTACGAGAGAGCTGGAGAGGGACTTCTTAAAAGGGCGGGTAGTGATAGGACAGGGGGGAATGGCTTCCGACACAAGGAAGGTGGGTTTAGATTGGATGTTAGGAAGATTCACTATGGGAGTGATGAGGCCCTGGCACAGGATGCCCAGAGAAGCTGTGGATGCCCCATCCCTGGAAGTGTTCAGTGCCAGGTTGGATGGGGCTCTGAGTAACCTGGTATAGTGGAAAGTGTCCCTGTTCCTGGACAAGGAGTTGAGACTTGGATGATCTTTAAGGTGCCTTCCAATCCAAAGCTTTCTGTGATTCTGTGACTTGCTGTTTAAATTTCAACCTAGTGGCAAAATGCTGACAGTACAATTTCTGCAAGGTTGTCTTCTTACTTGGCTGTGTGTGCTACCTTCCTCTTCCTAAAGTGTCTGTATTACTGCTGTGGGAACCATATGAATTTTGGAAGGCTATGTTTTAAACAGGAATTGGCAGTGTAACAGATAAATAGGTTTAGATCTATTCATTCTGCTACAGCTGGAGATATTACACTGTTGATAGTTGAGCTAATGTGGTTAAAGTGAACCACATTTCAGGTTCCCTTTCCTGGGTGGTAACAAGAAGTCTGGTATTGCATATGCATCTTCAGGATTCTTTTTTCATGTGCTTTAGTTTCCTCATCTCAGTTAGGGAACATGTAATGTTTGTTACCCAATTGCTGGGTATTGTGAGACCCTCTCATGTATGATCGTAGAAGACTTTAGTATTGACTGTTCCAGATATTTTATTGTCCCCAGACTTGACAAATTTACTGTTGAACTTTTGTGATATGTTCAGAAATTATCTGCAGAAAACAAACAGAAAACCCCCTAAGTCAATCAGCCTCTACTACACATGCACAGAGTCCCGCAGAGATCTAATTTGCCTCCCTTGGGAAAAACCAACCATTTATTCTTACTTTTGAAAATAGCTTATTACTTCAAAAGACAACTGTTCTCCTATACCATGACAATTTAATTTGATTGAGCGTTTTTTTGGTGAATGTTCTGGCTGAAAGACTCTTTACTAAGTGACTCTATTGTGTTGAGTACATCCATTTACTTTTGTTGAAGAGCTGTTAATAGATGGATGATTTATGATCTAGCTGTAGAGAAGCCTTTCTGATTCTTTTCCAGTGTAATTTATTTTTCTGTAGGGTTACTAGTTCTGTAATTTGACGTCTTCTGCACATTTGCTACTTGCAAGCAGAGATTCTGGATAATGCTTTTATAAACGGGTAAACCATTTGCCTACTTCCGATAACTGTATCTTGTCTTGTCTTCTGAAACCCACAATTTACAGTTCTCTGCTTTTACATTTTGATTACACAGAACACTTGGAATCATGCTGTCTGATACTTTCATTTTCATTTTCCGAAATCTTCTGTATCTTCCCCTCCAAAATACAGTTTTGTTCTGGGAACTTCCCCAGGAGCCTCTCTAAGGAGCTATAACATAGAAAGACTTCTTAGAGGGGTTTTTTCAGTCCTCTTTGAGGGATTTGACCTTTTCTCTTACTTTATCCGTTGTCATCATCAGTTTTTAGAAGCTTTCTCCTTCTGATGCATGATGAAACGTATCTTAGTGGTAATTGAGAGGATTGTCCCATTCTGCTCTGCACTGGGGAGGCCTCACCTCGAGTCCTGCGTGCAGTTTTGGGCACCACAATATAGAAAATATATAAAGCTATTAGAGAGTGACCAAAGGAGGGTGTGAAGATGAGGGGTTGGGAGGGGAAGCTGTTTAAGGAGCAGCTGAGATCACTTGGTCTGTTCAGCCTGGAGAAAAGGGACTGAGAAAAGACCTCACTGCAGTTAAAACTTCTTCACGAGGGGAAGAGGAGAGGCAGGCACTGATCTCTTCTCTCTGGTGACCAGCGACAGGACTCACAGGAATGGCCTGAAGTTGTGTCAGGGGAGGTTTAGAGTGGATATCAGGAAAAGGTTCTTCACCCAGAGGGTGGTTGGGCACTGGAACAGGCTCCCCAGGGCAGTGGTCACAGCACCAAGCCTGGCAGAGTTCAAGAGTGTTTGGACAATGCTCTCAGGTGCATGGTGGGACACTTGGTGTGTCCTGTGCAGGGCCAGGAGTTGGACTTGATGAGCATGATGGGTGGGTCCCTTCCAACTCAGAATATTCTATGATTTGATGATTCTAATCTTCATTCCTTAGCAGGTGTCTCTGCCACGTTTCTCAGTCATTTTCAAAGGTAGTTTTATATGTAACTTGCTGGAGTTAATTGATTGCTTTCAAAAGGTAATTATGACTGCTGGGTGATGCACTCTGACAGCAACAGGCTTCAGACTCATCACCACTTCCTAGCCTAGGAACAGTCAGGTCTACGTGAGGTTTATCACATTGACTTCCAACAAACAAATTGCTACAGGTTCTTGCAGATATCAGTTATATTCCTACTCCCCTGCCTTTAGAACTTGCTTTTCCTTACAAACTGGGTTCATTCCTACTCTGAGAGTGTCCTCTGTGGAAAGAAGGTCAAGGCTACTGGTGGGTAGGGTCCTATCTTGGAATAGTGCTCTCTTCATGTGAGACTTCTCTGTACTGAGAAAGAAGCAGAGGCTTGGAGTGGGACTGTGTTGTGTGGCCTGGCTGGCCCAGCACAGTGTGACTGACCTGCTGCTTTCCTGGCAGAGGAGCAGCAGCATCACATTCCAAGGAGCAGTGCCTGGGCACAGCTCACCAAGGGAATTATGTAGGCCACCACTGGGATGTGGCAGGAGGAGGAGGGAATGGTTATTGTGGATGCTGATCTTTCAGTTTTTATGTACTTTTTATGTACTATGTCAGTTTTTTTCTTGACTTTTCAGTTTCTGTCTGATACAGGAACGTGTAATTAAAAAGTGTTGAAATGTTGAAAAAAAAGAGTTTTAATGAATTTTTCCAGGCAGGGATTTTGTCTCTAAACTTTTCAATCAAGCTGGCAAGAGTGTGCTTTCCTAAAAGCCTGTGGCCAGCTCTCTTGTGTTCATTTGGAACAGAACTCTGGAGCTTGGGCTGCTTGTCACTGCCTGAATTTTCCTCAGTAGGAACAGCTTTGAAATTCCCATATTAAACCTCCCGTGGTTATCCTTCCTCTTTGAAATTAGTTTGTGTATGTTTTCACTGCATGTTGTATATTTGTACCGTGTTTACATTTTCTTCAGGTTTTACTTGAAGATAATGTACTTTTCCTGAAAATACCCGAGGCGATGAAAAGGATGTTAATTTTTTCTTGCACTGGTAGGTATTTCAGGTATTTTCGTAAAGGAATATCACAGATATTTTCATACCAAAGTGGGAAGACTGTACATGGTGCTGTTAAACTTGAGTGCTTGTCTGAACTTGTTTGTACATCCTCTTTGGGATGCAGCTGTGCCACACTTGTGGTGGGAAAACAAAGAGATCTTACTTAAAAGCTGTAGCAGTATTAGGGCAGAAAAGTACTGTTATTGGGGGCTTTGAGGATTTAGTGGGGTTTTGTTTCTTCTTTTAAGATTTCGGGATCTAGTTTCACTGCCACATGCCATAAATTTTGCACAAGACTGCAATTTATGTGCAATGTTTTCAACTACAGTAAACATTATTAATAACCTCATCTAGAAAAGAATTAAAATGCTTTGAGGTCATGAACCTAATCCTTGGAATGCCATAGGTCACAGTTAGAGTTGACTTTAGTCAGTGTGACTGAATGAGTATGTGTATGAATATATGTAAAATAAAAATCCGACAGTTTTTTTCATATATCCCTTACTTTTTTGAATTTCTGGGTTGTGAAAGAGGCAGTGACTTTGAATGTTTTATTGTGTTTTTACCGTGGCTTTTAAAATGCATATAAATAAGTAATTGCATGCTTTAAATGGAAGCAATGTAAGTGCACGGAGTGCTCTTTATAGTTTTGTTTTACATATACTTTCTCAATATGTTGTATTCAATGAATACAGTAATTTATTTGCTATTCAGAACAGTAGCTGATATTTTATATTTAATTTGATTTTATTTTGTATCAAGTCAATCTTGGTCTTAAATTCTGTTTAAGATAAAAATTTGTATAATACTATGGAGCAGGGGGAGAAGCTTGTTAAAGGTTGTTATATGTTGATGTACATTTCCACAGGGCTTTGTGAACGCTTTCATGTGGATTCATTGGAAATGACCAGACAGTATTTTTCTTAGATTTTTTTTTTTTCCTTTCAGTTGGCAGTATTTCCTTCTAACATTTTTTTTTAAGATTTTCCTTTACTGAGGATACTGTTTTTCTATTACAAACCCACAAACCTCCTGGCTCTGGAAACAATTATTTCAGATGAGATGGTAGAATTATAGATAAATATGAACACTTCAACTTTTTCTAAACTATGAACACTTGATAATTTACTCCTTATGCATTTTGAAAAGTAAATTTACTCATTACTCTTGATAACTCTTTAAAACATCATTATTAGCATCAGTTTTGCAAATAGGCTAACTGGTATTATGGGAGTCAGTCATGAGTTCTGGGGAGCATATTTTTTGTATAGCATGTAGTGCATTCATGGCTATAAAGTTTTCTCTTGTGCTTTTTCTGTTTCTGGTGCTGGCATTAAAAGCATACATTTAGTCAGGTATTTACTATCTAAGTTTCACTGTTTTCACTGTCTCATTGCAAATACCTGACCAGCTGGTGCTCCAAACCATATCTTGGTTGAAATGACTTGACATTTAAGAACGTCTCTGCTGGAGGAGCCAGTAGAAGTTGGTTAGCACCAGTTACAGGAAGAAACCGTGAGGCCCTGGCTTCCAGCAGATACTGGAATCTGGTACTGGAAGATGTGTGAGCCGATACACTCAGGGGCACGACTGCCATCCAGAGGAGCTTGTATAGGCTGGAGGAGTGAGCCAGGGCAAGCATTACGAAATGAATCAGGGAAAAATGCAAGGCCCGTGTTTGGGAGGGAAGAACCACGTGTCGTGTTTCACGTTGGAGACTGGCTGGCTGGGAAGCCTTTCTGCTGAAAATGACCTCGAGGTCTTGCTAGACAGCAAGCTAAACGTGAGCCAGAGTGAGCCCTGGCAGCAAAGATCTGCAGCAGCATCCCAAATGGCATTCAGAGGATCACAGCCAGGAGCCTGAGGGAGCTGATTATTGAAGCCCTTCACTCAGCGCTTGATAGATCCCATCCGAAAAGCTGCATCTGGTTTTGGGCCCCCCAATACAAGAAGGATGTCCATGAAATGGAGCTGTTCTAGGGGAGGGCAGCCAAGATGGTCTGGTCAGGGCCCAGAAGACTTGTCCCATGAGGAGAGGCTGCAGGAGCTGGAACTCCTGAAGAAGGGACATCTTTGAGATGACTGAACAGCAGCCTCCCAATACCTACTTGAAGGTAGGTATCAAGAAGATGGAGCCAGCTTCTACTCGGTGGCACCTGATGGGAGAACAAGAGGCAAAAGGTATAAATTGAAGTAAGAGGGGTTGTAAGCCAAGTGAGGGAAAAGCTTTCATCATAAGGAGTCAAGCATTGGAATAAGTTGTCCAAGAGACTTTGTGGTCTCCATCCTTGGAGGTTTTCAAGACTGGCTTTGTAAATCCCTGAGCAATGTGGTCTGAATTCGGTGTTTATCATACTTTGAGCAGGAGGTTGGACTGTACAGCTCCTGACGTGCCTTCCCTAGGAGCTCCTGTTGTCAGCAGCGGTACGTATCGTAGTGTGCAGAGGTGGATGAGGAGAAGGAAGAACTGCAGTGAGATGAGATTACGTCTCAGGTAAAGCAGCTACTGCATTGCAAAAGGGTCCTGCTGCTGAGCAAGAGGGGCAGAGCTGCATCCCAGCACGTAGCTCACATTCAGTGAGCCAGGTCACACACATGCTGTGACTAACTTCGTAGTTGATTTCTTACAGGTAAGTCTGAAGAGTTGTTTTCCAGCTCTCTGCCCAGCATGCTAAGGGTGCTTAATCTGGGAACTGGTTCTGGATGTTGTTCATCAGTCTGGCTGTTGGTACCAGCAGATTTCCTCCAGTTGCACAAGAACAAATGGCAGCTGCATTTGCTGCTGTGGCCTGCTTACAAAACCAAAGTGCACATTCCACGTTTTAAAAGACCTTGTTGGAAGTAAGTTGTTTCTAAAAAACGTAGTAGATAGACCCGTTTATTGCAAGATCTCCAATGTTTTGATCCAGCTGGTGGCCTGACAACTCTGTATTTAAAAAAAGATGGAGAAGAAAGCAACTAATCTTAAAATACATTTTTCTTCCTTACTATTTAAGTTATTGATGGGTTGTGGTATGGTTTTCATTACTCGATCCAGTCACTTGGTCTGTCACTTTCTCATGTGTAGAGCCAGATATGCAAGATGTTTTCTTAGTAATTTAGTGCCTTGATTTTGTGGTATTCGTCAACAGCATCTGTTTTATAGCGATGTGCATGTTCCTAGAAACCTGTAGAAGCAGAAATGCCACTTCTGGCTTGCCAAATCTCTTGATCAAAAGTTATTAAAGGCCTGGAAGTTCTTCCCAGTAGACCAGCTATCAGCTCTATCTAGAAACAGAATATATGCTTCATTAACTTGAGGTTGCTGTTCTTACGATAAATCATTTTGATTAGTCAGTACATGTTGTGTTTGTTGGGTGAGCGTGGTTGTCTACTGAAAAGGCAAAGGTAAAAATGGCAAACTTAATGAACAGTTGGCCTGAATGTGTTTTCACATTTTGCTCTAGAAGGAGTGCATGTTTTCCATGGGAGGTGAGGGTGGTGGTTGTGTTCAGCGTGGCCCTTCTGTACATCACACATGTATTGCCTTTAGTTATGGCACTTAAAATGTGAGACACAGCAGCTGCAAAGACTGGAGAAACAGATTTGTCTGCTTTATTACACAATCATTTTATTTTCAGGAAAAGAAATCCTAAGCAGAAATTGGTTTCGTTTTCAGCATGTCAACTTGTTCATTTTCTTTACCTTTTCTTTGACGGTACTTTCCTCTATAAAAATACTGAATAGTTGCACTTTTCACCCTTCATTTCAATACGTTTGGCCTTCACAAAATGCCTATGTAAAGTTTTGTGGGAATTGCTTTGAAAGATATCTAGATACCTTAAAGATGTAAATTGTGAAGAAGTGTTTTTGCATGTTAAAGTGGAAACCTAATTAAACTGATGTTTTCTTCCGGTTGAAAATAAGTGGATTTTTAATCTGCCATCCTGAAAAAGTGTTATTAAAAGAGGAAAATGAAAGTATCTCGATGAAAATATCTCAATATTCCATTTGTTAGTACTAAAAGATTTCTCTTACTACAGAAAGGAAGTGCTCAGCTTCAGGCAAGACTCTATTCCTGGCTTAATTTGTGTTTCAATAATTTCAGTGAATAAAAAGTTCCAGGAGGGAAATGAAAATGAAACTTAGTCTTGCGCCCCCCTGCCTCAAACAAGAATGTGATTTAGATAAAGGCAACTTTATGGGTAATCTGCAGTTCATGTAAGTATTTTTTTTAAATCCGCTGTGTTTCTGTGCTTTATTCCATGTGAAGTTTGCAGGGCAAACCTGGCTGGGGGTTCAGCAGATAGTTATGCGTGGAGGTATTTATCTGACAGAGACTGCTTGACTTTTTAAACTCTCCTCATTGTTCCAGTGCAGTCCCAGCTGTAATGTGGAATGCGGCACGAGCTTCCGGGAAGTGCTCGAGCACTGCTCCAACAAACTCCTAAATAGGAGGGAGCATCACCGCTGGTGACTAAGGGCAGCTGAGCTCAGCTTAGCAATTCCTCAGTTCTTTTGTTTTCCTGTCCCGCCGTGAGACGTGGTCTTGGCAATGGCTGTCGTGATAAAGGAAAGGAGAGGTGAACCAGCTCCTCAAGCAGGAACTGCGGGAGGCTGTGTTTGTTTCTCTTTCTTGTTTGGTAACGAAATCTGTTGTTTCAGTGAATAAGCAAGCGGCAATGACATGCAGAATTGCACGTTCTAGTGAGACACTGACCTGCCAAGATTCCTTTCATTTATAACATATTCCAGAAAAAACTTTTGACCAGAAGCATCGTGTTACTACTTAGAAAGCTCATCTTAGAACACAAGAATCCAGCATTTCTGAAACTGTGGTTTAACATCTTGGAGTAAGAGGTTGGTGTGATGATTATAGTCAGAAGAGTTCGTTTATGTACTGTGGTAAAATTCAGTATTCTACACGTTGTTTTAGTTACTGCGCTATAAGTACTACTTACAGTTGCAATATTTGGTCACATTGTAGTAAACTTGTGAAAGTTCATTTTGATTTTTCCACTACTTTAGGATCTTTCATGTGAAAAATGGTACCTTTTATTTTTCTTTGCACCTTGAAAGAGGTTATTTTGGTGCTGTTTTTACTGATGATTCATTAGAGTTAAAATTCATTTTCGTTAATAGATGTATCTTGCAGATGCTGAATTAACTCTTTTATTTATGTGAATAGTAATGCTTTCATGACACAAAAAAATTTATGGCTATGTCTACTAGCTGCTTACTTGCTCCTGGTAGTACACTTACTGCTTACATATTTCTAGTGATTAAGAACACAAAATCATGCAGGAAGGACATCATTACTACAAAAAGTACACCGAGTGATTTAATAAGTACTGTACATGTCGGGCTGTAATTGCACAGGTGATTAGAGCTCTGGATGGAGAGTGAAATGGGCACTTTTCCTTAGAGACCATTTAGTGCATTCCTTTTGTATCAATAAAAAGCATTGAATCTTTGAAGTGTGTGCACTGAAAAGATGGTAGAACTTAACCAGAACAACTAATGAAACTGATCAAACAGCAGATTTTTTTTTTTTTTTTTAAATAAAGATAAGGAAGGTATCAAAGAAGACGTTAATGGTTCCAGAAAGGAAAACTGCCCTGTGAATCTGTTCATGTTCGAGTGCACATTCAGAACTGGATCCAGCTGCGCTGTAGATGGAGAGGCTGCTCAGTCCATGCAGCTGATCCCTTTATCTTGTGACCTGGAGTGTGTGACACAGCGGATAAGGGATTCATTCCTCTGTCCTGCATTCCATTTCAGTAAATCCTTCCACACCCGGCACCTCATCCAAAGCACTTTTTCCCTCCCCCCCCCACCT
>VZTF01001710.1:370904-583020 GCA_013397755.1 Cnemophilus loriae
TTTGTCGGTTTTGAAGTTATTTAGGGAAAGCTCAGAAACAACGTACGCATAAAGAAGGATGCATCCTGCTGACATGTTCTTCCTTTTCCAGGAACTGACGTTCTCGTCACGTTGAGTGACACACACAAGGGATATTGAGTTTTTAATAATGGTGTGAAATGAAATAAAATAAAAAGGGGGAGGGGGACTGCAGTATTTGGGAATTTGGAGAGGAACTTCAGTTCCAGTCTAAGGAGTTGTTTCGTTTTGTAATTCGACTGCTCATTAAAATAAGCAGTTTTAGAAAACTAGCTGAAAAAAATACAGAACAAAATTCTCTTGGTTTCACGAAGGAAAACTATGCCTTGCTAATCTATTAATATTCTCTGAGTGCATAAACCAAACAGTGGATACAGCTGAATCACTGACATCGTTTATTTGAAGATTCCAAGTCCTTTGCCAAACCCCTTCAAAATAGGTCAAGGAAATTACAAGGCAAGGGACAGTCAGGAATCAGGTAGTGACCAGGAGAGCTGAAAGAAATCGAAAGGTGCGAAACAAAGGTGTTCATCCCAGCAGAAGTGTTCCTTGCTAGAGATGAAAATGTTTATATGCAATAAATATCAGTTCTAGGATTAACAAAATTGCAGATACTAGAACTATTTATCTAGTTGGGATCAGAAAAAACCCTTGGGAGAATTTTGTGAGTGCAAATTAGTTGGATGAGTAGCAAGGTGGCAGATGAAATTCAGTGCTGATGAATGCAAACCCATGCATAGTGAAGGAAGTAATATGAACTGTGCATAAGCTTTGCTGTGTTAGGAATTAATTTTACAAATTTAGAAGACATCTGAGCAATGTTTTGGACAGCAGAGTTGAAGATCTCTGTCTCAGTAAGCAACAGTTTGTGGAAAAAAAGCAAAAGCTAAGATTTGTTAAGGATAGAATTATGGAAATAAAATGCATGGACAAACAGTTCCCATATTGCCTGGAACCACAGGAACAAGAAATTTGGAAATGATTACTAGAATGACAAGGTAGATGAAAAGCTCATGGAGGTGTATAGTAAATATGTTGGTATGTCTTTCTTAATCTTCTGGAACCTGGTATCTTTTTCTTTCTTGTAGAACACAAAAGTCAGAAGACAAAAATTGGAAGCAATGTTAAATGCTCAGAAGAACTTTTTTTGGACAAGAAGTAGTAATTGGAAGATCCTGTGATGTTTGTAGGAGAAGAATAAGTTCCTTCTTTTCACCAATAGATTATTGCATTTCCATTTTCATAGAGGAAATATTCACAGTAGTTTAAGGATATGCAGGTTAATGAGCAAAACCTTTTTAGTTCAGCAGTAGTAAATTTTTCCAAATCCTTTAACTCAGATAAATTTATTTTTTGATAGAAATTACATAGGTGGGGGAATGACTTTTTTTGTATTTTCTGTACTTTTGTAACAGCCTGTGAGATTATGTGTTTGCAGTGAGGTACCTGTTTGTCAGTCAGGCTGGAGCTGAACCTTGTGTTCGTACATTGCCTTCTCAATCTCTTATTTAGTGCTCATCCTTGTGCTTTAGACTGGTGGTGGCCTCTTAATGTATAAGTCACAGTTTATTAGAGGAATTGTATCTGAGCATCTCTTATGATTAATAAATGTTCTTCCTGCTTGGAATAAGTAAATCAGAAATCCTATTAAAAAATTACAGTGCTGATCAATGAATGAAGTGGTTTTGATTTAAAGCATGCCTATAAGTAAATCCTTTTTAATACTAAACAATCTTGGTAGATGGATGCAATTAAATTTGGGGTTCACAAGATGCAGCAAATACATTAAATTCATTTCTGAGCAGCAGAAGAACTAGTTTAAAAAGGCTTTCTGGCTCAAGTGAATTTTTGTCAACAGGTATTTTTCAGCTGCCTTCTCAGTGCTGAGAATGGTCGTTAGCCTGACTGCCATGGCTATTGCTTGCCTTTGTGGTTCAAAGTTCTCACTTGGCACTACTGCCAAAAAACCAAGGCATTGTGAAGATGCACATGATACTGTCTTGAGGTAATTCTGAGATGTTCTGATGACATCTGTTACTGATGGCTCTGTTGTATGCATTTTTATGGCATAGATGAATTAAGCATTGGTTTGTTTCTTAGAAATTTTCTGTTTTGGAGCAAAAACTGGCTTTACAGCTGTGTCTGTAGGAAATTACTTTGGGATTAGTGTGACTCTGTGATACCTTAGATAAATACTAGAGACTGTGTTTTTGAGAATAATTTCTCATTATTAAAAATAAATGTTGTTCATATGTTTCTAGCAGATACAGGATTTTACCACTTGGATTTCTAAAAATTTATGTCCTAAATGGAAACTTCATTTTTGGTATGTATCTTGGTGACGTTCGTACACAAAGGTATAACTACTAAATTAAAAGCTCGGAAAAGCCATTGCTGCTTGATTTTGGCCCAAGGCTAACATAATATCTGCCAACCTTTGTTTCATAACAAATTTTTTTTTTTCATCTAGTGTGTCTACGTTTGCTAATTAATTTTAACTTTAATTATGCTGATATTTCTTCTATGTTTATCTCTTCTAAAGAAGCTGTAGGAACTCAAAACCTTTGGTTCCGGGAATTGCTGGGAGTGTAGCTGTTGCACACCTAGCTTTAAGGATGGCCTTCACTGTTCAAATCCTTTTGTAATATAACGAGTAGATATGTAAGGAGAGAGTGACCTCTTTAATTTTTCCAGTAATTAATCTAGCAGTGTGTGATAGACAAAGAAACCATTTCACATAAAACTGGATGGAATCAAAAGATCATTCGAAAATACAGACCGAGGTGTTGTAGACCTTTCTGTTCTGAGGCTGAGCAAAGGAACAAGGAGGAGCACATGAAGGAATATTCAGTCAGTCATCAGATGATTGTGGATGATTCTGATAATTACAGAACACTATTGCTCTGTATTTGGCAAGTGGAGTGGTGATGGCAGGATATTGTTGTACAAGACATTCTGGCTGTGAAAGAAGAGAGATTGGTAACTGGTGATATCTCTGTAGTTACGGTCATTGGGTTGTTCCTTCAGTTCCATTATCCTCACATTACCCTGAAGAACCCAGGATGCAATTATCCTCCAGGAGGATAATGAATAAGGCTGTTCAAGTTCTCAGGCTCAGTGAATCCCTCTACTCAGTGCTGTAAAACTGTATTTGATACCCCGAAGTCGGGTTACTTTCCAGAGTGTCTTTTCTGCCCTTCACAGCATGGGTTGATATGTGGAACACTGACACGTCTGGAGCGTGTTTTTGTGAAAAGCAAAGCTTGCTTATCCTGGATAAAGAGCACAGAAGCAGTAGCAAGTGCAGAGATTTGCACTTGGTGCTTAGTGCTCCCAGTTGTTCACCCAGTGCTCAGCAGGTGTAGTGTATCACCTTCCCTTTCCGAGGGCTGGGAGCTGAGAGCTCTGTGGATGCCCCATCACTTAACTCAGCTTTTCAATCTGCAGCTGAGCTGTCTGACACTTCCCTGTCTCAAGGAAGCAACTCGTCTGAGCAGCTTCCTATGCCCCTCATTAGATAGCTTCCCCTGCTTAGGCTGTCAATAGTTTCCTGGAGAAGATTCTGGCTCTGCCTCTGTGCCTAAAGCTGGATGTCCCTAAAACATCAATCCCTTTTAACATTGGTGATAACTGTAGGAAGGGAAGTTTTTCTGCAGGGAGGGAGGAAGTTATGTCAGCATGTTACTGTCTCAGAGGCTACAAGTTAAAAATGCAACAAACCAGAAAAGCCTACCACCAGCAGCCAGAAAAACCTTAAAAATCCTCAAGGCTTTTCCAAGCCTCGTTAGGCATGGCATCAGTAGAACTTAAGGGTGTAGATGCAGTGCATGTGCCAGAACAGGAACTGCTGTGCGAAGATACGTGTGGAGTATTTAACATCTCAGCTGGGCAGTACAAAAGCATTGGTAAGTGATGGGTGGTGAGTGAGCAGGTTAGCTCAGAATTTTGGTGATGGTTAAATGCTAAGAGTGTACAGAGAGTTGTGTTTGTTTGTGTGATAAAGAAATTCTTTTGCTTATAAAGCTGAATTCAATCTATATATGCTTGTGTTTGTTTAAGTCATGCAGGAATGATCAGCCTTTGTGACTTGCCACCTGTTTTGAGTTAGAGGAAATTTAAGGTTGTCTGAAGGCACATATTTTCAGGCCTCACTTTCTCTGGCAAAAATGCAGGCAGGAGATGCATATTCTGCTGTAGGAATACTGACTGGTTACACTGAGGCACTTTCTTAAATTCTTGTATACACTGTATTTAACTACATAGCAAAACTTTCCAGTCTTTTCTGGAAGACTAAATACTTTTCTCTGCAGAGCTGGATAATGTCTTTATGCTGTTGTGAATGTCTGAATTTCAGTTCTGTCGTCTAGAACATCAATTTGTGAATCATGTTCAAATGAGAGTATCACATTCTAGCTTCGATTCAGTTGATGAATTTAGGATATGAGAATATATCTCTGTGTGTAATTTCACATATGTCTGCCTCTTTAATCCACACTGTTATCAACCTTTATTAATGCTAATATTTTTAAGCATTATAATTATGTTTTTAAAAACCCCGTCCTCCTTTCTGTCTTGTATCAGTTTCAGGCAAGAGTGGCTGCTACTAAAAGTGCTCTGCTAATTAAAAATAACTGCTCTGTTTAAATGTTTAGTGTGATTTATCTTGTGCAGACTGGTGATTTGCACTGAGGTGGTCATACTAACATACTCATGCCAGTGGCATACTTTTAAGCACATACATTGCTTGGAGGATTAAGTGTTCCTTATATCGTGGAGCTCTTCATAAAACAAACAAATAAACTTCAAGGTTTGGAATGTAGTCTCTAGTATCACATTGCCTGTTTGTCTCTGTACTGCTTATGCAACTGCTTATGCATTGTGCTTTTTTAGTCAGAGGAATGTATGGTGGTTAATTTCAACTTTTGTTTCCAATTTATTTGTTTTATAAGTATAACCCAATTATTTGTCCTTTTGAAAGAGGAGAAACTAAAGATACATACACAAAAATTAGAACTATGCTTTTAAAAGTCTGACATTAATGTACATGGCAGAACCTACTAAAAATTGTAATTTACTGAATTATCCCATATGTCTCTGTTTTTCATGCTGAAACTTGTCCCTGTTGCCTGGAGAAAGGTATATGTTGTGTCCATCATCAAAAACTGTGAAAAACAGTGTCTGGAGGAGGCAGACTGCAGGACAATCAGTTTTGTAGATGATGCAAAATGGAGGGGTGCAGTTGAATGTAGAGATGTTGTTCAGATCAACCTGGACAGGCTGAAGGAATGTACTGACAGGAACTCCAGGAAATTCAGCGAAAATTTTTGTATGGATCATCTCTGTGAGATTATAGAGCTAAATGAAGCCACCATTCATGTCCAAAACCTCTCAATGCTATACTGTGGCACCTGGTTCAGTTACCAATTCCACGATAAAGTTTTTGGAGCAGCCCATCTTGGTTTCTTTATTTTGGGGTTTGGAAACCCATAAAAATGTCCTGCTGTCCTTCTTCACTGATCAGCAGCTCCCAGAGTGTAGGCAAGCAGCTGAAGGTGCCAAACGCTTTGGCTTCTCTGAGCTTTCCATTCAACTGCATCAAAAGAAGTGTGGCTGCATCAAGAGCACTGTGACCAGCAGGTTGAGGGAGGGGATTCTGCACCTCTACTCCACTTCTGTGAGACCCCACCTGCAGTGCTGCACCCAGCTCTGGTTCCCCAGTGCAGGAAGGACATGGAGCTGTTGGAGGGAGTCCAGAGGAGGCCATGACAGATGATCACAGGGCTGGAGCATCTCTCCTATGAGGAAGGGCTGACAGAATTGGATTTGTTCAGCCTGGAGAAGGCTTTTGGGGGGACCTGACTGTGGCCTTCCCATACCTGAAGGGAGCCTATGAGAAAGATGGAGAGACTTCTTACAAGAAGGAGCATGTAGTGACAGGACAAGGGGGAATGACTTCAACCTGAGGGAGGGTAGGTTTAGATTAGGTGTTGGGAAGAAATTCTTTCTTGTGAGGGTGGCGAGGCCCTGGCAGAGTTTGCCCAGAAAAGCTGTGGCTGGTCCATCCCTGGAAGTGTTCAAGGCCAGGTTGGATGGGGCTCTGAGCCACCTGGTCTAGTGGGAGGTGTCCCTGCCCATGGCAGGGGTTTCGACCTAGATGATCTTTAGGGTCCCTTCCAACCACAACCATTCTATTTTTCTGTAAACTTTTATAAACTATTGGCTCATAGGCATGCTGTGTCCCCATGTAATTCTTCATAGAGACACAGTTTCACCTTTTCCTCTGTTGGGTCTGAGTTTATTCTTTCACTTCAGCAGCTGGAGAACCAGGGACCAGCATGCCTGGTGTTGCATGCTTCATCACTGATAGAAGACACTGTTAATGCTAATAAGTAGAGATATTTGTAGCTGTGAATGGTTCCCATTAAACAGAAAGACTTTTCTATCTCTTGGGTTTGCCTGACTAAAAATAACTGTCTGATATGCAGAATTTATAGTGGTGGTATAATTTCTGAATGTATAACACATTTCTCTTGGTGCTAAAAAAAGGAAGTTAATTTTTCATCTGGTTATACTGACCCTGAAAGTTGCGGAATGTAGTAAAGATTACAGCGAGATTATGACATTCTTAGTCAGGATAAATATGCACCATGATGGTTTTATGCTTTAGTAAAGCCTGCTAAACCTTCAGCAGCGCATTGACAACCATCCAGAGTGAATTTTCATTACACTTACCCAAACAATTTTATAATCTTAGCAAGCATACCCCATCTTGAGGTTTATTTAGATAAATAATGTTTCAGATTTAGCTGATCAAGATAACTGCTTGGGAAAAAATACCTCTTTATGTGGAAAGATTACTGTCCTTTTCACTGCTTTTCTCTGTATTTGCTGGTACTGAGCTCAATAAAAATGACTTTGTTCACCGCTCCACACAGAGTAGGTGCGTGTTTCAGAGACCTGCAAGCCCAGCTCCCACTGACTGCAGAGCCAATTGTAAGAATGCACGTTCTTCCAGCTCAGGGGAAATTCCAGAGCAAACTGGATAATCTCTCCATTGTCTCTTCAACTCTTCTGGCTGTTTGGTGTTTTCTAAATTTTAACAGGAAACTACCCCATCACTGCCAGTTTTCCAGGATTCTTCTGTGGGCTACCCCCTGTAGAGCACCGAAGGCATTTTACTGGGGAAGGCATAACATGGCTTTAGCCTCTCTGGCAGACTTTAAACTATGCATGGTTCAGGAGATTATTTTTCTATAGGCATTTTCTCAGTTTTCAAAGAGAAGCATATTGTTGGGAAAGGCTGTTGTTTTCAGGACTTGTGCCTAGAGGACTTTGCCGTGGTATGTCTAGGATCACTTGGGAAGATGGGAGGTGGCAGAGCTGGATGATTTTGGGAAATTGGACCGTGTTGGAATGGTTCTTTTGGGATGGTCTGCTGTCCTCAGTTATCTAACAGAGATTGGGGTTGTGACAGGGAGAGTGTTTGTTCCTGAGGTCACATCTATTCAGGATTCCAGATATTGGGGTATTCCTGCTCTTCCTGCTGGTGTGTGAGCTTGGAGAGTTATATGTGTGCCTGCTGGGCCACCATGAATCCAGTTGTCAGCTTTAGTGCTGCACAGGGCTGTTTGCATTGCCAAAGATACATGGCTTTCCAAAATTGTAATTTTAATAATGAACAGGAGGCCAGTAGTGAAATTGTAGATTTGAACTGTGCTGGGGACCTGAAAAATAAGGCATGCCAGTTTTATTCTGCATTCCATAAAAAGAATCTGGTAAAGGGGCCTGATTTGCACCTCCAGAGATGTTGTCCTGTTTACACTTTATTCGCAGCAGAAGAGATTCTAATTCCTGTGCTGTGAGTGAAGTTAAACCACCTTGCTGAGAAGTTGAGATTCTTTCTCTTTGTGTTCTTATATCCATGTTTTATTTCATAGAGTTTTATGCCACAGCGTTACTGCTCTGCAGAGCTTTGGTGATTGGTGGCACATTTTCCGTAGGAACAGAACTGTTGCATCTGACAGAGAAAAGCAATTTAGGACAAGTGCAAAAGGATTCAATGGAAATAATGTGGAAGGTTCCATACGATACGCTTTTTGCAAAAAGGGAAAACAGTAATTAAAAATATAGCCCTTAAAAGCAGATTTATATTCAATGAAAATTGATGATGCTACCTAAGATTTATCAAAAAGGTATGTATCTCTCTATTTGCATACCAGTTTCTTACTGTGGCAGGATCTCGGATGTGCTTCCTAGGAAAGCAGAGTAAAAATGCTTTCCTGGGCTGCACAGGTGCTCTGACACTGGACAGCCATATCCCTGCACGGAGCTGTCCAGTCTTTGAGCGTTTGAGTGACTCATTAACTGTGCCCTTGATGCAGTTCCTGTAAAGTGGTCACTGTCCAGCTTCCATGTTAGCCTGCTTTAGGAAGCAGTCCCACCCCTTTCTGCCTGTGTGCAGGGGAAGTGATGCTGGCCTGGGGCTGACTGTGCCCCGAATCCTTTGGGAAGTCTGCGTGTTGTGTTTCTAAATCTGGAGCAGCGGCACGTGCAGTATAGAAATTATTGCGGTGGTTTCTGCATTGTCAGCTGCAGCCTCACTGGGTTTGTTAGGTTCAGATATGAGCTCAGTCCCTGGGAGACTATTCCCACAACATTCACTTTCCAATGCTCAGACTCAGGCAAGCTGTCTAGAATTGGGGTCGCTCTTGAGTGAAATTACTGAGTTCCACCTTAGAGATTGTGGAAGAGTTCTTCCCAAATGGCAATGGTGTTGTTAAGCTTACTGATCTAGAAGAAATTTTGTCATCAGTTTGTAACCTAACGGGGTTAAAAACAGAAAACTTGAGTCTCTGAGTGAAGCTGAAGGAGGGTTGTTTTTTTGTTGGTTTGTTTTTTTCTCTTTTGTTTCTGGGCTTAGAAAGGAACGTAGTCGATTGAATTCACATCTGGTTGGCTGATTTTCTTCATGGAAAAACTCCAAATTCATTGTGAAGATTAGAGTAAGCGTTTATGGGTTTTCAGGATTTTGAATGGAATTTGAAGTATTGTGTTTTCAAGCAGTGGACAAATCAGTTTTCTCATAGGTATTCGTTCATGTTCTAATTTTGGCATTTCTTTGTCTATTTTCTAATTTTAAAAATTGTTTTATGCTTCATGTTGTGTCTTGGGATTTCATAATGTGCTCGCTGTTTTTGCAAAAATGCACACAAATTCATTGAAGTTCCTCATGACAAAAAGTTCTCATCTAAAAATTGTTGCCAAGTTAGTTGGAATCAACATCTTTATCAAAAATAAGCTGCTTATTAATGAGAGTGGAATTTGCAGGTCATAAAAAATTGATGAGTGTGTTAATATGCACGATTTGCTTTAAAAAGTACAAACATGCTATCGTGCGGTTGCCTTATTTTCTTCATAACAATGGTTAACAAATGTATCTGAAAGAGGTCTCGTGAGCAAGATAAAGAAAAATTGGTTAGCCTGAAAAGCGCGTGCCAGCTAAAAATGTCTTTTCTGTCAAGCTTTATTAATCCCCTCTTCTGCATTTAAATTCATGAATTGTAAATTAGATAGGTTTGGGGTTTTTTTGTGCAAATTCCTCTGGAATTTTAGATGTCCAGCATTGCAAAACTTCAGAGTTTTCTGTAGTCTCGGCTGGATGTTATTGACTCGTTTCTGGCATATCTCTGCACCTTTGTTCGTATCTATTTCCTATAAGTGTACTGTTTTCCAAGAAGCTCAGATACTGAAATCTCTCGGTAAATTCTTCTTGATCTTCCTTGTTTGAAAACTGAAATCTTTTCTTAATTACAATTATTTCAAAATATCACCCCACGTATCTTCTTGGGCTTTGCATTTTAGATATTTGCTGTTTTAAAGTGTAAGACTGTAAAGAAGTTGTTGTCTGGTCCATGCATCTCTCTGCTTATATGGTAGCCAAAAATTGTATTTGAACCTTGGTGCTGTTTCATGCAGGCAGACCAATTAGGCTACATTATTTCATTTCAAAACCCAACTGTCTGAGCCATCAGGTTGATGAAAATATCTTAAGTACCTTTGCAAAACAAAACAGTTGTGTGTTAAGGATACACGAGAGTGGAATGCAGATGTTACTAATGTACTTAATTACTCATTTTGATAATCGAGGTGCAAATGGCAGCCACGTAAAATGATTGTGTGCTCATTTTTGAGATTTTAATTGGTTGCTTGAAGACATGTTGTCCATTCTGGCTAAAGAATCACAGAATCACAGGATGGGTCAGGTTGGAAGGAGCCACAGGGGTCATCTGGTCCAACCTCTCTGCTCAACCAGGGCCATCCCAGAGCACATGGCACAGGATTGCATCCAGATGGTTCTGGAATATCTCCAGTGAGGGAGACTCTACAACCTGTCTGGGCAACCGGTCTAATGCCTGGTCACTGCAGAGTAAAGAAGTTCTTCCTCATGTTCAGGTGGAACTTCCTTATGGATCAGTTTCTGCCTGTTGCCTCTTGTTCTGTTAAAGAGAGTACACCTTTGGACTGGAAGTTCATTTCCTAAAGAGCCCTGACAACTTTTTGGCGTTTTTCAAACTATATTGTCTTTGGTTTCAGCAGGATCTTGAATATTGTCAACAGCTTGTTGCAAAACATCTGTAGACCTGAAATCTAAAGACTTAACTGCAAGAAAAACCTTTTCTGCCAGTGCCAACTGTTTTTGTGAGGAAGAAGTGAGGAGGTTTAATTACTATAATATTTCTGGGGCTTTTCCCCCAAGTCCTCCATGCACATCATACAGTCATCGTATTAATTTCTCTAAAACCCTTTGGTTAGCCTTGTCGAAAGAGAAAAACCCTCATGAGATTTTTTTACAGTATGTTAATCTAGAAGCAGAGCTGCCTCAAACAGTCACTCAGTGTGCTTTCTGATTTCATTATAATTTCCACTCTGTGTTGGGGAAGAACATCTCCAGACTTGTCTAGGCCTTGAAGTGGTTCAAAGATGAGGATACTAGCAGAATGATGCTGTGCTGGATTGATGACCAAGTCCATGTTGTGCAAATTCTCTGGTGTTGATCTGGTGTCCCTAAAATGTTGTCACAATCAAGCTATCATAGTTGATGAAATGAACTTAAAAAATCATGTTTTAAAATGATTATTTTCTTTCTGCTTAGAGACTCAAGCAGACATCAACATGATCAGTTAATTCATTTTGGCCATGTTTCCGTATTTTTTTCTTCACTGTTCTGTGGGGATGTGAAGCTTTTATGCCAATAGAGGTAGAGAATCTATTTGCATTATATTACAATACAAAGAGGGTGTTGAGATGTGACCAATGCTGTAACCTTGTTCTAGAGATGGTTGTCACTGCTTTGTCCTACAGTTCTCTCTTTAGAAGGCCTTTTTTTGTGTGGATTTTCCCCCATTAAGATACGTATTAGAAAGTCCTAACGTTCTATTGATTAGAATAAATTTTACGCCAATACTCGTGCTGAAGTAGTGAATCCTGTAGAGATGATCAGGAGTGGGTAAGATCACTCAAGATCCTGGGTAAATCCGGATCATCATCTCCTACTGCAGCCTCTGATGTGTTGAAGGCCATTGTGGAAGGGTCTAAAGTTACTTTCTTTCCTGTAAATTGTGGTTCCTGATGCAGGAGCAGTTCCCTAGAGTTGCTGTACTCAAGGCTCATATCACAACATCGTTTTATTGAGATTTGACAATTTTAAGTCTACAGCAACTTTGCCAAATCTCAAATATCTATGACCCAATTTTTCCATACTACTAGTATTGCAAATGAAAACATTCTAAAAAAATGTCTGCTCAGCATTTCTGAGAATCTGGCCCTGTGACTGTGTTGTCCAGTTGTCGCAATTAGGAAATACCTGTAAGAAGTGTCTTCTCAACACCACACAGAAAATTGGTGGCGGGGCACAGGGTTATGTGCTGGTCCCCGAAGTGGCAGTTGTTCATCTGTGTGACTGATCAAACACATGTGTTGTTTTACCATACAAACACTACCCTTGATTTCTTTTCTGCTTGTGATTGCCTACCCATACCTGTTTTCCTTCTTTCTTAGCAGCAGTGAATCTTCTTTGGAGTGTCTGCGTGCTTACCGCTGGAATTAAGAAACCACCTTTAAGTTCCAGCAGTGTCAACTCTCAGCAGGAACTTCAGTGATGTACAGGAAGCTCAGTGTGTATTAAATGTCAGTGTTTTCTATCCAAATCACTTCACCTCTTCTTTTATCAGATGATAAGCACAGCTTTTCCCTGCTCCTTCACTTTTCTGAAGCTTCTTTTGCTCATTTACAAGTAGCACATTTACAGGTGCTGAATTTGCAAGTAAAGTTGGTTTGCTGGGCAACAAGGAATTGTGAAGTCATCTTTATATTCCATCTAAATTCACTAATTTCTATAAGATGTTTCTAGTAAAATCATTAGCAAGTGGATGTAGTCATTTGTTCAGGGAGTTGAGTAATTTTCCAATCCCAGCTTTCTATTACCGGGAAGTAGTAGTATCAGTTCATACCCTACTTTCTGGAGTTTGGAAAAGTTTCCAAATCAGTGTGGAAATACTGGACTCAAAATAGTTCTCTGGTTTTGCATGGCTTTCCGATACGCTGAAAGATGCAAAGTATGTAGCTGAACATCATCTTGTCTCCTTAAACTCGTCTTGAACTATAGTTGTGAAATATTAAAAAAAAAAAAAAAAAAGAAAAGAAAAGGGGGAGAAGACATTTTATGATTCTGTAATGGTTTTAGAGAAGTGCAAGCCATTAGAGCAATTGAAAACAGTTCTTGTTGCATTTAAGTAGTGCAATAGGTCGGTGACACTTTGCATGCAAAGTTGATTAGCAAAAACGTTAAGTAAAGGGGAGGTATTATGGTGCAACTTTTAAATGCATACTGAAGATACATTTAATGTTACTTGAAGATTTATAGCTTTTTAATCCTAAGAATATTGGCATCAAATCACAAAGTGCATTGTTAAATCTGCATTTCGCTCTTGAAATGTGTCTGGTAATTACACAGCTGTTAGCAAGTCATGGGGTTTATAGAAACAAGGATATGATCCAGGCTTTCTGTTTAGCATTTTTTTTCCTTCTAGTAACTTGTTTTGCAAAATGTTGAGTTG
This sequence comes from Cnemophilus loriae, assembly GCA_013397755.1. Classification (NCBI taxonomy): domain Eukaryota; kingdom Metazoa; phylum Chordata; class Aves; order Passeriformes; family Corvidae; genus Cnemophilus; species Cnemophilus loriae. Next base: position 384,038 of record VZTF01001710.1, read on the forward strand.
CAAGCTGTCATTAATACTGGACACTTTTTTAAGGCCTGTATGTAATTCACAGTATCAAAAGATGTATAATTTTATACATCATTTTCTCCCTCAGCTGCAGAGTTTCTACTTCTCTGTGGACAGAATGTAAACTGTTAGAAACTTGGAAGAGTGTCAGTCAGTGTAAAGATTCCCAATTTTTTTTTTTTTTCATTCCTAATTTAAATCCTTTGAAAACCGAAGTAGTTACTTTTACAAATTTCTCCTTTTCTACTCGGTTATAAGCAAGACATTGTTCTTGATCTTTGTCTTCTGCTGTACTTTTTACTTTACCCTTCAAGCACAGCTTGATTTGCTGTGTAAGATGTCTTGGTGGCTGGTGCTGAACAGTTGGAAGCAAAAGGGGAAAATGGGCAATAGAATGATAGTTTTGAGGAACAAGTGAACTTAAAGAATATTAAGATCAGAAGAGCAACTCTAGTTTTAATCGTAACCACATTTATTGGCTGTCATGCTTTAAACATCACTGTGTCTGGGGATTTAAATTAAATCATGTAGAAATAGATGCATTTTAGTTTAGAGAAAGAAGACCTGCGGTTTTTTTGTGAGTGTTGTAAGACACAAGCTGCTGACATTGCACTGGTAGCTGTGAATACACACTAGAATATGCCACATTCTCAGTGTTGGGGTGTTTTGTTGCGTTTTTACCACCAAGGAAATCGAAGAAGTAAGGAAAAGCTTTTAACGATGGAAATTAAAGATGTTAGTGAAGATCTGAGTTATTTCACCCAAGAATATTAAGAAAGTGTTCTTAAAAATATAAAAGCCTTCAAGCATTTAGCTGAGCACGAGTGCACGTTACTGAATGCAGAGTCACCAGAGCAGTGGAAGAACGCCCGGACTGTTCGAATCCCGTCCTGTCATTCCAGAAGTTGTAATCACTGTTATTACGGTTAGAGGGTGCGGTCAGTGCTTCAGGCACGAGGTCACGAGTCACACTTTGCTGTGCCAGTTTTATGGAGATGGGTTTGCAGACGTGTACAGCATTAGGCAGATTAAATTGTACATAATTTTGTTGTTAGTGTGTGTTGGAAGATCTTTGTCTTCTAATCTACAGCTACAGAAGTACAAAATGTGATGGTGTTGGTTGCTTATTGTTATGATTTTGTGTTCAGGAGATTTTCTGATTTTCTTTCTGCAGCATACCAATTTCACTTTACAAGATGAGAATTCTATTAAGGAATTGTTCATCTCTGAGACTCTTTGGGGTAGGGCTCAATATATGCAAAGATACATTAAATAAAATTTACAATAGTAGAGGGAAAAGATGACAATTCCCTCAGAACTGAGTTATAGCTACAGCATTACTGTCTCTTTGTGCTTTTGGGGGAATGTTTTTTTGGAATGGCAGCTTTCAGTGAGACATAAAATTGAGATATGCCCATTTTAGGCACTAAAGACTTGTCCATGTGAAGGTAGGAGTGTTGCCCACTTTGTTTTCCTCAAATTTCTTTCCCAAGTAATGACATTCTGCCTCCATTTTTCCAGCAGGTTTCCTGTGAAGTGTGTTGTGTCCAGCTTTAAAACAGTTTTGAAATTCCTGAATTGAGGAAAAACTTTCAAGAAGGGAATATTAGTTGCTCTTCATGAATGGGACACCACCAAAGTGTCTGATCAAAGTGAGCACTGTTGAAACTCAAGCTGAGTTGAATTGGAAAAGGTAGTGAAGAGAATTCTTGAGCTCTCCAAATGGCTACAAAAGAAGAAAATGAATTGAAGAAAATCAATACCTGCATCAAAAATATAGGTTATTCTTAAGAGTGAACAAGTATAAGGGTTTGTGAAAAGGCTAAGTAAATTCTTGGTCTAGTTTTTAAAATCTTAGCATGGCTGTGTAAGAGATAACACAAGAAAGGGTTCTGCAAAGGAGCTGATGTAATTGAAGCAAAGAAAGTTGCTGAGCAGGATTTTTAAAAGAATCAGGTCAAATTATAGTACATTAGTTCCTCAGTGTAGTGAAGAACTTATGTAATTATAAGTAGAATGTAAAAGAAAGATATTTATTAGAGGTTATAAAGGAAATGGTACGAGATAAAGAAATTTTAGTGTCAGAGGTAAGTGAAGAATGGGTCAAACAGATGTGAGTCACTGGTGACAGGAAGAATAGGTGGTCAGCTATGGCAGAAAATGACGTTTTCTTGGATGCGGGTAGGAATACCAACTGAAACAGACTGTGGATAATGACTCAAGTTTTGGTCTGCCACTGAGTCTGTAAACATGTTTATGTATCCAGTTCTTACTCTGAAGTGCTGATAGATCTTTGTATATTGTTGATTTTTTTTGGATTAAAGGTGATGAAATAGATGACATGTCTTTGACCTTTCCCTTTTTCCCTAGTGTTGCTTTTTATCTCACTGGTTTTGAACTGTAAGATACCTGAATCAGTTGGTGCATGGAGAGCAGGGGATGTCAGATCAGTACCTGGCAGCGTGGAGGGGGCTGTTTCACAGCTTTGCTATTCCATGTGACACTTGATGGCAACTTCTGTGACTCGGAGGTGCTGCTCAGCCGTGGTTTACAAATGAAGAACACTGGTCTGTGAGCTCTCCCATAACCTACAATTTCTGAAAACATTGTCTAGATCCTGGCAGAACTGTTCTCTCTGTTCTCTCTGCCTCATTTTGATCTGGTATTGTGGTATGTTTTTCTTTCCTGTATCTGGTGCTCATCCGCTTAAGTCACTTTTCTTGTGCATTCACTGTTTAATTCAAATTTTTTTTAGAAAAACAGACATATGGAGGAATGTTTTTAAAATGTGTCAGTTGTTCCATGGTAAAACCAATGACATTTTTTCTGGTTTTGTTATGAGAAGAGATGAGAAGAGAGTTCAGAATTTTAATGATGTTGTAGATTGCAGTAATTGCTTGGGGAAGGCTACAAACATTTTGAGGAGGCTCGTGTGTCAGCCAATCTTTGCTGTAATGGATTCCTTTCCATATCTGCAGGGAACAGAAAGTAAAATGAGGTCTTTAAAAATCACTGCACAGTAACAAGTAAGTCAATGTACTTATGGTTTTCTTTTGAAAAATCCCTCCCCAGGTGAAGGACTTTGCATTTCCTCTGTTGAACTTGATGAAAACTTCTTTATATGTGAATTGATTCTGGTCACTTTTTAAACATCACCTCCTAAAGGGCACTGGAGTAGCAATTCCCAAATGTCAGAAATCAAGCAGATGAGGCAGAAAACTGGCTTGGCTGAACAGAGATCTTCTCTTGGAAATAAGGCGGAAAAAGGGAGGTGTGTGCCAAGTGGAAGCAAGGTCGAGTGACATGGGAAGGATACAGTGGTGCTGCTTGCCACTGTAGGGAAAAAATTCTTGTGGCCAAAGCTCAGCTGGAGTTGAAGCTGGCCAGAACTGTGGGGGACAATAAAAAGAGTTTTTGCAAATACATTAATGGCAATAGGCAGTGTGGAAATAACTGGGCCGTTACAGGATGAGGACGATCACCACAAACAGGGACATGGACAAGGCAGAAGTGTTTATTGCATTCTTTGTCTTTGTCTTCAGCAAGGATGACAGACCAAGGGAGGATGGTGAAGGGTCTGGAGGAGAAGCCATATGAGGAGTGGCTGAGGTCACTTGGTCTGTTCAGCCTGGAGAAAAGGGACTGAGGAGAGACCTCATTGCAGTTAAAACTTCTTCATGAGGGGAAGAGGAGAGGCAGGTACCAACCTCTTCTCTGTGGTGACCAGTGACAGGACCCGAGGGAATGGCCTGAGGCTGTGTCAAGGGCGGTTTAGGGAGGATATCAGGAAAAGGTTCTTCACCCAGAGGGTGGTTGGGCACTGGAACAGGCTCCCCAGGGCAGTGGTCACAGCACCAAGCCTGGCAGAGTTCAAGAAGCATTTGGAGGGTGCACTCGGGCACAATTGTTGTTACTCTTCGGGAGGGTCCTGTGCAGGGCCAGGAGTTGGACTCTGTGATCCTTGTGGGTCTCTTCCAGCTCAGCATATTCTGTGATTCTATGAGGTATTCAAGAATTGAGCTCAATTAGAAAGAAATTAGCACGTAGTTCTGGCTTTACATGGAGAATTCTTTTTGTTCTGAAATGTAGTTTACAAAATGAAGTACAGTGACTTTCTGACCACTTGCAGAAATGCATAGGCCTGTGTTTATGACTTGAGCTCTACACCAGTGTTTTCAAGCTGTAGCAGCTGAGATTTTTAAGGACATAGTTAGTATCCTAGATACCTGGGGGGTAGGGAATATTCTTTTGTGGAGAACAGTCTGTTGGTTTCTATTTTGGTGCAAATCTGTACATAATCAAAAAATCATTCTGGCAGTCTACTCTAAGTTTATCTGTGTGGGCCAAACCCGTTAGAGTATCTGCATCTGTTACGTCTTCTTGTAAGAAAAAGAGTTTCTTAGGTCGCGTGGTGTTGACTAGGAAATATAGAAATGGCAGGAAATTTTTGTAATGTTTTACGGGGTCCTTGAATCCCTGAATACTCTGAGAGATTCCTTTTCTTCTGTGCTGCTGGAGGTTGTACGTAGGACACTGTTGTTTGCCGTTCAAGTGTCGTAGGTCAACACATGTTTCCTGGTATGCAACTGTTGAAAGGGGGGGTTTGCTTGTTTTTTGGTTCTTTTTTTTTTTCTAATGTAACCCATACACGCATTGTCAAAGCTCATCTATTATTCTTTTAATGTTTGTCCAGTACTACATAGTTATTTTCAAATTTTCACTTAATTTGTTTGGAGTTTACAGCAAATACTTTTCATATTATTTTTCTTTCGTATGATCTGTTTCATATTTGGGAGACTTAGGAATGTAGGAAACATTGATGCACCAGGAAACGCTGCCTGCACTAGGGTATTTCTGCTCATCTTGTATCATTCCTCCTGAGACAAATGACTGGGCTAATATTTGTAGGCAGCTTTGCAGTCCTTGCTGCTCAGACTAGACCATCATGTCTGAGATGTTGTCATCGGCGGCGCTTACACCGTGGTCATCATCCTACCGGCATCGGCTACGTCTCGGAGTGCCATTCCAGAAACTCCTTCCTGATAAACCAAATTTCAGTTTTACTGTGGCCTGCTAGATTGAATTTTAGTGTTACTGTGAGTGTATTGCTAAGCTGTATGTTATTATTTCTCTACAGAAATGTTACCGGGCATTTTCTGTTGTTTAAAGCAAACTTTTCATGGCCTCGTAGGTGTCAATGTTGAACTACTAATGCATTGTGGGCCTTAGGTTTCAGTCTCCTTTCAAACCAGACCATAGCAGCAGTGGTTTGCTTGGCTGTGGGTAACTTCAGACAGTTTCAGAGTCTTGTAGAGATGGCTTTTGCCAATATATTAATATTTTATTTTAGATGAGGAGGGAAATAAAAGAGCCAAAAGTAGTTCAGTGTTTCACTGAAAGAGTGTAGAATTTATTTTTAGTAGTTGAGAAAAATCCTGGACGTTTTCAGGTGATTTTTATGTTGCCTGTATCATGAACGAATAAGTAGTCATTCTTTTAAAAGAACAAGCTGTCCTTTTGGATAGCTGTATTGCACAAGTGATGTCCAAGGCAAAAGAGTGTTTTTTTTTTTTTCTTGTTTTACTTTTTATTTTTCCTGCAGATGGCTTCCTCTTGGGTATAATTTGGAATAAAATTCAGTACTGTTGAGTGTTTTGGCTCTTTATTTTATTCAAAGTATGTAAGACATTACAGATGCCTTGAAATATTTCTATTTCCTCTGTATGCTTATGGGACAATAGAAGGGAACCCCCCACGGCTGACTAGTGTTTCTATTTTTATATACAGGAGTACCACTAACATTTGATTAATTTGGGGAAGGAAACATGTTAGTTATTTAATTTTTTCAATGAGACTGTGATCTTTACAATGTAATTTTCCATGTATTAATTCCTACTATTCAATAGCCTCTTCTACTGTGTAGTAATTATTTGGTAATAATTTGACATATATAATAATAACAATAATTTATTTTCCCCATCTCTTGTGCAATTTACATGATAAAGATGTGGTTTCTATTTCTGGTCTGTGTATTTTATGAGATGATCTATAATTGTTGATGTTCAGTGATGTTTAGTTTCAAAGAACAGTAAGGGCAGCCCAGGTCCCTTTGGATATAAGAGACTGGAATTATCCCACCAGTAAAGAGCTAAAGAGAAGGGCCTTTCCGGGCATCCTGTCCCTGCAGAGGCCACTTCTGTGCAGCTGAAGTGCAGTGCTTATATTATGTCTGCACTTGTTAACCCACTTGGGACAGAGGGGGAAATGCATGGTTTTTCTGAACAGTGAAGTTACAAGCTTACATTTTTCAGTTCTCTTAACATGGCATTGTTTTAATTAATTACCAATAACTGGCTTTTATAAGCTGTAAACTCTTTTGCAAGAATTGAGTCTGACCAATTATTTGGCATTAAATTATCAAGACGAGATAGAATTATCTGATCCCTGCCAATCCACTTGAAAAATATTTATTCCTTCATATACAATCCTACCTAAAACTTTCCAAGAACCAAATTTTATGGTATGAAATGATACAATGTTTTGGATATGTTGCACACAAACAATACAGTTAATTTCTTTGTAAAACATGTCAGTTTATTTTTAAATACTTTTTTCTCCTCATTTTGGCTTCACGGAGGAGACCATATGTGATACATCAGCTTATTTAGTCTGACTAGAGTCTATTAATTAGCACCACTGATTTGTGGTAAATGTCCAGCAATTCTAGTTATTCCAGCTAGTTTCAGTTGTGTCCAATTTGATAGAGTTCTTGAGATTAGGATGAAACCAGAGCATCTCCTGAGCTTAAGGGAATTGATTGCGCTGATGATGCTAACATGCCATATGCTACAAAGGAAAACAAACAAGTAAAATAAATCCCTGAATCCCTCTCAGCTTGATTTGGTAGAAAATTCCTTCTCAGCCCTTGATTTGGCATGCAGTGCATAGTCACATAAGCAAGACAGGCCAGCCAGACTTCCCTGTGAGTACCTGCGAGCCCCATGAAGTGCTGGATCGCTGCCCTGGCTCTCTTGCAAAAACTCGGATGTCCAATTAGGTATCCAGGTGGAAATACTGTCTAAATCTCTATGCTTGAATGGTTGAAGCTCTGAAGTATGAGATCTGATTATAGTTGTATAATAATGTAAAGCTTCAAGTGTTATGAGCACATTCAGCCCCTGAAAGTGAAAGAACAAGAGGTTTCATATACAGATTTCCAGGTCCCACATCAGTCTGAGCTGACTTGTGCCGACACACATGGACGAAATAATTTCTTCCAAAAGCTTCAGTTTTACTTGAAGGACTCCAGCTCCAGCTGAGGGGAGCATAATGCTTACTCTGATAACCTGACCCTGCTTTCCAGCTGCTTCACTGACTAGAGTGTGACATCTTATTTTGAGATTTGAATTTTCATGATACTGAATTCTGAATACTTATCTGAAATCCTCTTACTAGCAAGCACCTTATCTACAAATAACCACTCTATAATGTGTTTCTCAGCTCTCTGCAATGAACTCCAAAAGTTGAGCTCTTTTAAACTCGTGGTATGACACTTGTTTTCCAGCTCGAGCGCTGGGGCTTTTTTTGTCTTACTTGGAAAACTCTCTTTTGTATTCTCTACACCATGTTCCAGAGTGATTTTTTTGGCAGTTCTGTGACTGTCCTGTTAGGACATATGGGACAGGACGAGGCTTTTTAGCTGGGAGCAGGGTTGAGTATTAGATAATGCTTCTTCAGTAGAGGTGACTTCACTGATGTGTGTCTCTGGTAGCAAAGATGAGTTACCTTTTCCAGTCTGTCAGCAGGCTTGTCTTTAATCTATGGAATATGCTTTTAAAATGTAATTGCCACAAAGCATCAAATCAAATACTTCTAAGAAGGAAAAAATACGTCCAGGTATACTTATGTGGTTGTGGTTGTGTTTTTTAGCTGCATTGTATTGCTATTACCCTACTCCCCAAAAACCATTTTGATGCCTTGTTTTTTTACAGAAACGTATCAGTCATCATTCTGTTTGTATCTTTGATTTTTATCTCTGATACAGCTTTAAATTACCTTCTGTTAATTTACCTGGGTTGACTGTTGTGCTGAACAAGTCAGTAATTTCCTATGGACATTCTTTTTTACTCTCTTAAAGCATAAAATTTAGGCCTCTGGGAATTCCTCCTTTTGGAATATTGAGTTTAGTGGTGAAGAACTCCTCAGTTCTTTTCTGCTGCATGCAAGTTACTTGAGCCAGTTTGCTTGAAAATACTGACTTTTATCAGAGGTGCTCACATTCCCTGTTCTAAATTTTTCCTTTTTTGTTCCAGTAACATCTTGCAACAGAAGTCTGCTCCCCCTTAAAAACTTGTGATGCTCCGTTTTAATTGCCATGTGGTGGAGAACAGAGAACATGCAAGCTGCAGTCCTGTGGTGATCGTGCAAAACTCCAGTTTAGCATGTCGTCCAAACATGGAGTACACTGGAGAGCTGCCAGAAGGGAGGAAAAGTGGCTACCATGATTAGATAGGAACTTAGAAGCACAAACTTCCTCCGTGCCAAACCTCGCTCAGGTTTCATTCTGATGAGTTTTGGACTCTCATAGCGCAGAAACTGCTAAATTCAGCGATCCTACCTGGAGGAAATAGTCGCTTGCTCAAAGTAGCCGTTTCCTGGCATGCCAGCTGTGCGCATGGAAGCATCTGCAGTGGCACAAAGCCCTTTTGTTTACAGTGGGGCTTTTGCCAGACATGCTCTCTTACCACACCCGTGAGAGATATCCTGTAGCGTAGGCCAGCACTAATGCCCACTGGCCATAATACGGGCCCCAGTGTTGTGGGAAGAGAGGACAAGTATGTCTCATGTTGCTGATCCCAGTTTTCTGCACAGGAAACTGAAACTCAGTGGAAAGCACCAAACTTTTCAGCTGTCTTTTCATGTTACATATATTACTGTGTTCCTGGTGAGAATGCTGACAGGAAATGCATTCCATATTTTTCTTAATTAGCGCTGTGGAAACGTAGAATTCAGTAGTAGCAGCCAGTGTACAGAACTTCATTGGTGGGATATGTTCATATTGCAATCCAGTAGTTTGGTATTTTTTTTTTAGCTCCCAGCCTAGTCTTTCACTTATATAAGATGTTTCTTTGTGAGATTTTTAGTGGCATTTAATTTTTCTGTGTTTATGTACTTACTCTTCTGTTTCCTTGTAGAAACTCACACCTGCAAAAGGGGAAATCAATTGTGACCTTAAGTGGGAAACAATAATATGACTCATATAAGAAGTATTGTTAAATTCCCAAAATTAACAGACCAGAAATGTACTGCCCTTTCTATAGTTTCCTTTGTTTATTTTTAATTTAACTTCTCCTGGCTGACTCAAGCTTTTTGGTGCAGGGAGCTGCTGTAGTTCTCTCTGTCCTTGGCGTCTCTGGTGGATCTGAGGTTGATGGTGAGCAGGCAGCGTCAGGCATGGCGCTGCTGGGAGTGGCTGTGTTTGACAAGGTGGAGGTTTTAGGATCCTGGCCCGCAGCGCTCTCCCTGCAGGCCTTCCACCACTGACATGGCTGCAGGGCTCGTGCTGGGCTAGGCGAGTGCCAAACCATTTAAACTTCCCCAGTTGCATCGTGAAGGGGTGTATTTCAGAAAGAAATAGATTTATCAGTTTGCACTGAGCGCGTTTTTGTTTCAGGGAGTTTTAGGTATGTATTACCCTTTTTGTAGTTTGCTCTACAAGTGTATGTTCCAGTTGAATTTCTGCTATTTTAAGAGCAAATTCTGACATCTAATTAATTTGCCTATTGCAGGACTTCCTGTTCTGTATTCTGTCATCTTGAGGCTGTTGGCATCTCTCTTGAGTCTCCTACGTCTATTTTGCTGCAGCAGTCCCAGGCCTTTCAGTCGCTGGGCCTCTGTCAGGTCACATCAATGTTCTTTTCAGTGTCCACTGCATTGCCACGTGCTTACACACACTGTTCCCAACACCCACGTGCTTTTTTCTGATCGCTGAGACTTCAACCCATCTCTGGCAGATGTATTCTAAGGAGTTATAAGATGATGGATACAAAAATCCCAATGCAAGGCTGCTTGTGCTTTTTTCACTATTACTAGAGAGCAACAGACTATCTCCAAACTGTAGCGTGGTGTTAACAGTGTGGTTTATGAGCTGATTGTGCAGGTGTGAGCTATAAAAATGAGATAATGAGGACTTCGTGTATTACGGTAGTATTTTATAGAACATTGACCTGAGTTGTCTGGTGTAGTATTAATCATTAACATAAATCAAAATTTATGTTCGTGTAGATAGCTTACTGTGTGCCAGTTGTAATTGTTGAGTGATGGATGTTAATTACCCTGCTATATTTTTTTCTGGACATTCAAGCAATGCAATAATTGCACATGCTGTGTGTATTTTAAAGCTAGTCTATAGTTCATCTAGTAAATGAGTTGGGAAGTCACTAAAGATGGGAAAATGTTTATGGCTGCTGTTGTAAGACAGTGCTACTACTGCCAAAAGAGAAAAAGAAAGAAGGAAGGAGAGAGAGAAGAGGAGGAAAAAGAGTGCATTAGGCAAGGTTAATATTTCATGCTTCACTGATAATTGTGCATAAAATGCTCAATTATGTTTCTAAATGGAAACTGTATTTCTAGGCTTGTCTACCTCAGATGACTGCTGATCTTTTAGAAGGTCAGGGGTCATTAAAAATAGGAATAAAACCAAGTCCCAAAACAAAAGAGCAAGCACCCCCCCCAAACAAATTAACTATTGTTATAGCGTCACAATGCATTTTCAAAGCCACTCCTGAACAATGGTTGTTGAAAAGGTTACGAGGCACATAGATGCTTCTTTATCTACTTCGTGATGAAAATTAAAACACAAGCATTTAATACAAGGAATCAGTTTCCTTGATAGTGATATTCTTTTATAGTCCTTCTTTAAGTATTCTAAATATCAGAATTTTTCCTTCCGTACTGTCTTCTGGTCTCATAACAAAACACAGTGCATTCACTAGAATTGTATTCTTCTGTAGTCACTAAACTGTGACTGAAGTATAATTTGCTAATGTCATGTCTTACTTGAATTTATTGCAGCATGGTAATTGTCTTTTCTATTTTCATGTTGAACACTTAATTTCCAGACTTCTCTTACTCCTTTGACCGGTGGTGCCATTGGCAGCAATCATTGCTGACCAGCAAGGATTGCTTTGTAGAATAAATTCTGAAGGCAAGCCCTGTCTTCCTGAATTTCAGTTGCAAGACCCAAGTTTAAATTTATGACCTTTTAACTCTTTGACGAAGTTTAAAATGTATGTTTAAAAAAAAAGTACCCAGAATTCTCTGGTGTAAAGTATGTGCTTCTGACACCTAATGTATGGATGTTTGGGTTGCCATGCTGATGTACATCTGAGAATTCCTGGTTGCTCTCCACAGCTGTCTTGTTCACTTTACCTGAGGTAGCCCAGAGCATGGAGTTGGGTTTTATTGGGGGTGGATTTGTTAAGAAAAGATTCTTGGTCTGAGGGTCTCAGAATTTTTAAATTTCCCTAAGATTATCTCGATAACACTTGGCTGAAAACAACAGGATGGACCACTGTTCAAATAGATTTAAAAAAAAAAAATACTTAATTATTTGCACAAGTCCACCAATTCTACATTCTTACTAAACTTCATTAGAATAGAGATGTTGGAAGTTTGTTTTGTGGAGAAAACCCCATTCAATGCCGTCATTAATCCTGTACTATTTCTGAAATAAAGGCATTAGCTTGCAGTACTTACTCATAAATCACCGTTTCTGTAGTCTAGCCTTGTTTTGTTCAGACATGGTCAGATGAGTATTTGACAGATTTTTGCTGTTGTTGTTGTTGTTATTGTTTTAAATAAGCCACTGGAATGGTGATACTAAGTGTTCTGAAAACACAAGAAGAAACTGTTTTCCCAGTGGGTGTAGTTTTCTTTCTAAAAGCCAGTTAATTTTTTTTTTTTTCAGAAGATAAACTAGGAGTACAGTTGCTGTACAAATACTTTTTACAAGTTTGAGTTTTCATTATAGCAACTTATTGTGGAAAGGTGTTTAAAATTACACAGTGTTATGGGGTTTTAGAAAGGCAAAGCAATGAACTTGAAACTGATTTTTTTTTTGTTTCAAGTGCATGTGTAGATGTGCACCCAGGATTATATATTTACTGCTGTATGGGGGAGTTTAACCTTGATGAACTCCAGTAAAAGACTCCTCTGACTTTGGAGGATGAATGAACTGGTTTTAATTGAGATGTTCCCACATACTTTAAGTTTTCTTGCTTTGTTGAACTTTGCTGCAGGGTCTCTGTGACGAGCTTGAGCATCTGGTTATTGAGGATCACTTTAATCTGCAGCTCCAATTAGAGAATAGCTCGTCTGTCACTTGTGCAGGATTAGCGCCATCGAGAGATCCTTCAGCAACTTTCAGCCTTAGGAAGCTCAAGAATGTTGCTGAGGATCTTTCCTCTGAGGGGAAGTGTTTCTTAGTGTCTGTTTTCACATGGTTTTAAGCATTTGAGTGAGGAGCTGAGGTGGAAATGTCCTCAGTACCTGGGGGAGAGTCTGTCCCAGGCAAGGAGGGGAAGGATTATTTGCCTGTAATAGATAGAATTCACAGGCAGCACAGTTCACAAGTGCCACAAGGTGATTGTGTAAAGGTTCCTCTGGGACAACGCTGCATTTCAGTTCATTCCAAGGCAGAAATAAAAAAATGGCCTTTATTTTCTTGTCTATTTCTTTATAGATTTAGGATTAAAAGCTATTGTTTTCTTTGTGAGTGAGTTTATTGTTTACAGTTGATCACCAGAATATTCTGCAACACTGGAAATGGGCTTTTACCTGGAAATAATTTGGAGTGTACTTTAAATGCCCTGGTTTTATTTTAGACCAGGGTAAGGATAAATACATGGTTTGTTAGGTACAAGATATTGAAAGGCAGGAGGCTGTTACAAAATTCAGTCTATATTTTGTGTGCTGTTTACATCCAGAGATATCCAAAAGCTCCAAGCATTTCTTCACATTTACAGCTTCATAACATTGCTTTTTTATTGTGCCAGTGAGCGTTGTAATTGTTTTGTTTTGTTTTGTTTTTAGTAGAGGTATGCATCTGAGAACGAAAATTCCCCTTGCCAAAATTCCATACATAAGTGAACAGAGAAATGGTGAAATACTCAGCAGCTGGTGCTAGGTCATGCAAGTCCAGATGGAACAAACTTCCTTCACATAATGTCCAGAACATGGTTCTTTATTTTTAGGGAGGTTTGCAGGAAAGATGATGATGATACATGTTAAAAACAAAGCACAGTTACTTGAATAGTAAGAGCCTACAGAAGCAGGCTTAATAAAATGAATCTCTCTGCCCAAAGTGATTCAAGGGAGAATTCAGTGTTTGGTGAAAGAGTTGACTTAGAAAGGAAAGTGGATATCTCTGTCTGATGTTTTAGATTTTAAAATAATTTTGGGATCTTTTAATTCAAGTCTTGTCAATGGAGTTCAAGTATTTTCTATTTTATGTGCATCCTAGATAGCTTCGGATTTTATTTGACAAGGAACAAGTGCACAAATACATTTTGAAGAAAAAAATACAGTGCGAGAATATATTTTAAATATAATTATTTAAGTGCAGGATTCTGTAATGGTATCTCACAGACCTTGTCTACTGTTCTGTGTAAACCCTTCACAAAATGCTTTCAAAGGGTGACTTGCAAAGAATGTTTCATCTTGTAAACTTTTTGAACGAGCTTTTTCCCCTCTGTACCTCGGTAGTGCCATCAGAGGTGGTGCATTTCTGATGGAAAGCTGACCAGATCATTGATACAGATCACAATGTAAAGTGCAGAGAGAGCAGTCTGTGGCTACGCAGACCCAACTAGAATATTGGTTCCAGTTTTTGTTGTGGACTTGGTTGTGCTCGGGCTGCAAGCCCGGAAGAAAATGATGAATTTCTAATGTGCAGGTCAGCAGCTGGGTAATTTCTGATCAAATTTCTGAGATATGGATATTATAGTTTTGTCATGGTAAGGATACAAAGGACTAAAATCTTTCTTTAATGAAACTTGAACACTTTATAATTACTGTTCATTATCATAATAATATTTAATCTTCATATTCACAGTATCCAACAGGCCTTCTTCCTACATTCTAATTCCTCCAGTGCTTTAATAGAAATTGTGACTATTTCAGCGTTTTCTTCAATTTTTCAACAGACTTTAAAGTGTTCCCCAGGGAAGTTGTAACGGCCTCAAACCACTGGATGCTCAAGCCCATCTTTGGATACACTCCAGAATCTCAATGTCCTTTTTGAAGTGAGGCACTCAGGATGATCTACTCCGTGACCTGTCCCTTCCCCTTCGGGATGTCCTAGGATTCTGTGATTCTAGACGCCAAAGCTGCATACAGTATATCTGAGAGATATGCTGATTTATGCAAATGATTTATTTCAATGGAGAGGGAAAAGGCAGGAGGTAGCAGTACAACTGTGGCTTTAGGTTAGAGAGAATGAACAAATCTATGAATCAAACAAAGATGATGTTTTTAGCTTACAAAAATCAGAAGAAAGAAATGTCACTTTTAAACATTGATTAATCATGTCTAGACTTCAGCAAGAAGGCTTGTGGTGATGACATACAAGTTTTTCAAAGGTAACAAACCCAGTTACACTGGTTTAAAACACCACGCGTCATTTTAAAATCTGTCTGGTTTCTTGTTTAGTCTGAAAGTATTTGTGGGAATAATTAAGAGAAAGTTCTTTGCTTCAGCGGGCACCTGCAGTTTCAAACAGTGAGTAAAGTGTAATTTCAGCACTTGCAGTATAAGATGTGTTGCATTCTTCAGTACAAGTTCTGCATATCTGCAGCAAATTTTAGAAGACAGTCAGTTATAATGTGGAGTCCGTTTGAAGCACTGCCCCACAATTAGGGGCTTATTCTTATGAATAGTGAGTTGGACAATCTGCTTCATTCCTGTTCTCACTGTCTTTGATAGAAGTTGTAGTCTGCATCCAAGAATTCTGGCAAATAAGTGAAACAATATGGAAGCATGTTCGTTCTTAAACTTCTGGGTTTTTTGTTGTTTACCGGAGAAGCACATGACCTTTGGATTATATTCACAGTGACGGTTTTGTCTGTTTTGGTATAGCATCTGGTTTGGTAAGGAAACATTTTCCTGTTCTTAGTAGCCAGAGAGTGCTGGTAATCATACTGGAGAGTAACTTGTATTTATACTGATTTGGAAAGTTCTCAATGTTGCTTGCATTTCAACTATTGCGCTAGTATTTATTACCTTATTTTAAGGAAACCGAGGAACAGTCATTGTTTAATCTCTTGGAGGAGCCTGTTGTCTTTATCCTCAATCTCTTTATTTATAAATTCCTTCTAGTTTATTTGAAAACACAGACTCTCCGTGTAGCCAGTGGGTGTACTCTACTTCAGCTGTTTTCCTCAGCAATCACTAATTGTTGTTTTCTAGTGAAATAGTTAAATCTAGAAAGCATGTTTTATACACAAGATCACTTTGAAACTGGGGAGAATTCCCACCTGTGACATGAGTAGGTTTTAGACATGCATAGATTGACAGATGGCTATTGACATCAGCCTGCCCAGATCCAAAGTCTCTTCTAATAGTTAAAAATTTGGCTGTTGGGTTTCCCTTTGCATTTCCCAGTTTACAGGGCAGATGTTGGTATAAATTTTGTGCAGCAGACCCGCTAATCATGCATTTTTACAATAAAAAGAATTGTTTTTAAATAATACCAAAGCACTTCTGTGCCTTTTGTAGGGTAGGGTTTGGAATGGGCAGAGTGGTGCTTTGTCCAGGAATTCCAGACTCTCAGAAATCTGAGAGATTGTTGTTTCCACGTGGGAGACGGGGCATCACCTGTAAAGCTGAAGCGCACTGGCACCAGCAAGGAGTTCCTGTCAGAGCTGGGAGGCTTGGCAGATCTGAAGGAGTGTTAAGATTGTGAACTGGAGCATTTGGACCTTAAGAAGCCTGAGCTAGTACTGCATGAACAGCCTTAATTTGACCTACCTTGTATGGATAATTTGGTTTTAATGGCATATCGTGGAACGGTTTTATTTATTATTAGGCTCTTGCTGCATTCTTTGCGTTTTGGCTCATATTTGTTGGGCAAAGAGCAATTCATAGTTTTGGGAGTTGTCTTGTTGAACTGTGGATTCCAGGCTTCATTTATTACACAGACACCCCTCAAACTCTGCACTTCATAGAGAACTCTTAATGATTTTTTTATTGTCAAACTTTTTACTGATGTTTTTGTTATAATGTCTGTATATATTGACCATATTACATTATCTTTATAGCAGTCCTGCAAGATTAATAGCAGTATCTTCTTATTTTTAACTGACATGGGATGAAAAACAAAAGGAGATTAGGCTAGTATTATCAAAATCATGGACTAATGCTGGATGCTTAGCTTGGAATGACTAGGATGTCTTTTCACAGAGTACTTTTTGATGTTCAGAGCAGTTACTCTCAGATGTAGAAGGGAGTGCTTGGCACTTCTAAGGATACAGACTCACAAGTGTTAAACTGACTATCTAGAATTTAAAGAATGTAACATGAGAAAACTTTGGTTTTGAAGATTTTCCCAGGATCATAAAAGAAACTGTATATCAGAGGCAGAGTTTTAACTGCTGTTCACCTAAGACTACCCAGGTTTTATTGTAGAGGTTCTGAAGATGAATCTGTAGGAAATGTTTGTTTACAACTTACTCTTTGTGCTCTTTCAGTCTCTAACATCTGTCTAGAGGAATGAAGCAATTTCTGGAAACTTGAGATTTTGACCTATCTCTTTGGCTCCTTTGGTATCTGTGTCGTTTAACAATTCTAGGAATTTATTGTGGGTTTTTATTATTATTATTACTCCTAATACATATAGGGGTTATTGCTTTTTTGTCTAAATTCTAGGTTTATAATTTTGCTATTAAAAATGTACTTGTGATTTTTTCATGGATGTGACTTTAGCCTTCAGTAAAAAAAAAAAGGTAGTACAGTATTCTATAAAGGCCATCTCAGGTGTCTTCAACAAACTGATCCCTGAATTTCAGCACACTCTTGCATTAGAGAGTATTCATTTAAAAAGGAAGAAAAACCTCACAATTTCCACTTTGCTGTTGAGCCGTAGTTCTCTGTTTGTTTAGGCTGCTTGTGCATGTAAAATGTTGAATGTTCACAATGAAGTTTACAGAGGCCATCAATAAATAGGTGAAAAATATTGCTCTGTAATACTCTTTTTAGGAGCTAGTATTGAACAATTTTGCAAGTAGGCGTAAGTGATATATATTTATGTTTGACTAGATAAATTATTGGTGAAATAAGTGAAGAACTTAAAAATGTAGAGATGTTTTAAGACACAAGAATTTTAGCTTCAAATTCTAACCTTCTATCCAAATGAAATCTGCGTAATGTGTCAATTTATTCCTGTTGTTTCCTGTTAAACACCACGAAGATGCTCTTGAATACTGTATTTAAAGGAACACATTTTCTTTTCACAGTGTTTATTCTCTCCCTTGATGTTTATAGAGCTAAATTTATCTCAGTCTTACCGTGTTCAAGGCAAACTGGGTCTTCTCCATTTTCTTCAAATGTTGCGACCCTGCATATGTTCACTTTAAACAAAATGATCCTTGATAATGTTCAAATACTTTTCCTATTTCTGAAAACAATTGGTACCACTGCTTACCTGTGTCTGTGTGTTTGCTCCCTTAGTTTTGCCAGCCTGGAGGATGGCAGCTTTCGAAAGAGAGGAAGCAGCCAACGTTCTTCGTGGTGGTTTTGACTGACATAGACTCAGAGAGGCACTACTGCTCCTGCCTGACTTTCTATGAAGCAGAGATTAACCTGCAGGTAAGAGATCTGCAATAAGAAACAAAAATGCAGAAAGAAGTGCCTACAAAAATTAGATCAGTGTCATAGAGGGCAACTCGAGAAAGTATTTTGCTGTTCGTGCTAAGGGTGCATTTTTCTGTCCTACAGAAATCCATGTATTTTTGCAAAAGGTGAGCTTGATGTACTTTTTTGTGTATTTGAGGTTTTTATCTGCTTTGAAACAAACAAACAAACAAAAAAAACCCAGCCAAAAACATGTCATAGAATTTCTTTTTCTCCACCACATTTTTCTTTTTAAATGGATAAGCAATATGGTGTTCCTTTCATTTCCTTTCGTGTTTGGCATAGCATGGATGATTCTCAGCCTTGTTCTAGGAAAAGGTTTATTAACTTCTGCTCCCTCTGCTGGCCTGCTCCATTAGAACAAATGTGCACAAGGATGCTGTAGTGTATATCCATATTTCTGTAAGTGCATTTATTGGCAAGATTTTGAAAACTGATAGAGTCATTACTCAGTTTTTAGTTGGGTCACATTTGAGGTGTCGGCTTCTTGGCACTGTTTGTTTTTTAACATGTATTTAATTATTTTTTGGCAACCTCACTCTTTCAAAAATAGACATTTTGTTTCCCATTTGATGTAAAGTGCTTCACAGAATATCTGCTGTGACTTAATACTTGGAATCTTTAGAATCTAGAACCTAGGGAAAACCTAATCCTATCTGTAATTGCAGACTGCCATTGTTATGTTTTGAAATATCTTCTTTCCTACATGAAAATTAAAAAATAAGTAAAACCTTGGCACTAGTTAAGATTCAATAAATAGCTGAGTAAAGCAATTTTTTGTTCTTTTAGTGAAGAACTGTATCATTATTGATTATTTTAAGAAAATATTTTATATAATCCAAGAGTACTCTGTTCATTTAATACCAGAGTTGAAAGGTTACCCTGTTTGTAGAATAACCGAGAGATGTATTGCAGTAATAATAATAATGGTGTGTTTTTTCTAGGCACTTTTGGAAGCCAGAGAATAATAGTTATTCTCATTTCATTAATGCTACAGTTTAGGTGGATGTTTTTGTGGATTTTTAGAAGGATTTGAAAGCAGACATGTACCCCAATATTAGACGTATTTTGATCTTAAAGTTTAGTGTAGATCAACTGACACATTCCGCTTAAAAAAATTTAATGTCAGTTGTATTTCCTTTATTTTATAAGTAGAGAGCAAAATGTTCTATAGTAATTCTTTCCCAGCTGATAAAAATTTACAATGGCTGACTCTTCCTCCACTCTATGTATTTCATAACATAAACTAAATTTAGCAAACTTGTTATTTATCCTGTGGTTTGTAGCAGCTGCTTTTGATTCCCTATCCACATCTTTGAAGTAATGCTCATCACAAAACATCCAGTATTAACTAAAAGTGTTTTTTTCTTATATTGCCTAAATATTAATACAAAATAACCCAAAGTAAAAAAAAAAAAATTAAAAACTGAGTGCAGCAGGATGTTGGTTCTCATAATGCCATTCCTGGCTGTGTTGTAAAGAATGCATATTTTTCAGATGAACTTGCTGTGGTGAAATTTATTCTATGACTGCATTGTTTATAGCCAAACTTCCTGTTTCTTTCTGAAACCCAAAGAGAATAATTGAACGTGCCCTGTTACATGGTCGTTAGACAAGAATTCAGCACATGTACAATCTGTAATGAAACCTGACCTCACGGAGCGCTGGGCTGTGACAGTCATACTGATTTAACCGTTCAGGTGCATGCCTCATTAAACAATCCATGAAACACAGTGCCCAGGACGTGAAGTGAAATCTGGACAGTACTTTGCACAGTTAAATACAGTTCAATTTTTCCTTAAGTGAATGATATAACTTACTGAGGCAAAAGGAAGATTAAGTTTCAAAAAAACCCACAAAACCACTTCTTTCCCAGTAGCCTTCCCCAGGTAAACCTTGCTGATACATGAGACTGGTTGGAATTCAGCCAGAGCAGCAGATGAGATGTTTGGCTTGGCAGAATCATCTTCACCAGAGGAAAAAAAGAGAAAAAAAAAAAAAAATGGAATCAACCACTTGGAAGTTTCTGTGGTTAATTAAACTTGGAATTGAAAACAAACTCATTTCTCAGCTTGTGAATGCTAGAAGGAGAACCATCCAACTTTTTGGAGCCTTCTGCATAATAATACAAACCCTTTAGACACTGTTGAGTCTGAGAAGGCTCAAGGGAAGACTCAAGTCAAGAAGAGTTCTGTTGCTTTGGTTCCCTTCATTCCTGCTTCAGTTGTTTGTTACAGGATAATTTGTAAATAAATACTACCAAAAGCGTGAGGAGTTTGTACTCACGTGGAATACATAAGTGGTACCATGATAACCCAGGGTGCAAGATTAATATAGCAGCTGTTAGAACTATACAGTCTGCAGGGAAAAAGTATCCTCCCTGGTATCTCTGAAAGTCCTGGATTCAGTTTAGTCTCTTGGCAGTTGCATGTCATAACAAGTTTTCCAGAGGAGAGCACAGGCTCCAGTAATCAGCTGATGGCCTATTTTCAACTTCTTACCCCTGGAAAGAAAGTAGAATGCTGTTTTCTTCAGTGACATCTATGAATCATCCTTTGCATTGTTGCAGGTCTGACTGACCCAGAATTAATTATCTGCATGGTTGCTGTTCGGTTTGATTAGCAATCAGCTCTCAAGAAGGTGTGATAATATAAAAAAAGATTGTTGTTAACTTTAGTCTGATTAATACTCCATATCTGTAGGCATGAGTAGGATGAACATACTCCATTAAATAGGGGAGTGGAACTCACAGGGTGCTGTGTGATTTCAGCTTTGCCATGAATTGTTCTGGTTTGTGATGCTAGTCTCACTTAATTGTCCCAGTAACGTTTGCTAAAGCTAAATAAGGATATGTTCCTCATCCGGGTTTAAAATGAAGCATCAGAAAGTTTGACCTTAACAGGAGAATAAATTGGATGGCGGGTACACACTACTAGAGGCAGTTCAATTACCAGTGATAAAGCTAGTGTCATTTAGAGGCATCCTGAGTATGTTGCAGAGCAGTTCTGTGTGCAAGGTTTCTCTCCCACCTCAAGTTCCTACATGAGTGTAAAGAAATCTGAGATACTGCACTGGTTTCTCCTTCCAGCTTCTTGTGTTTCCAGCACATGTTTGGCTTTATCCATGTTTCTGTCTGACTTAAGGTGCTATTTAGGTGCTCTAGCAAACAGAGCTGGGTGCCATATTCACTTCCATGTATCTGCAGGAATTAGGAGGAGGAGAGTAAGTCAAAACGTCTCTATTTCCCTTCCTCTCACAGTGCCTTGAAAGTTGGTTGATTTTTTCGGGGGGGTGAGAGGATGTGGAAGTGTGTGTTGTCCCATTGCTGTATTTTGATTTCTTCTGTGGACTTCAAACCTCATAGGTTTGAAATCCACTTGAAATGTCATTGATTTGGAAAAACCTTGTCCTATCAACCAAAAAAAAAAGTCTACTTAGTTTATTTATTTTTCTGGCAGCTGAAGCCAGAAGCTATTGAGCAGCCCAAGGGTGTTCAGAAGAATTGTAGCTTACATCTACAGAATTCACCCATAAAACTCAGTTTCTCTGTGTTTGTAGCTTTATTAGTCATAAAAAAAAAGAATATATTTGTATACATATACATACATACATTAATATGTTTCATTTTGTGTGGTGTACAGTTTGCTAAAATGAAGTTCTTATTTCTAACAGCAATTTCTGCATGTTACCACTTAGTAGACAAAGACTTGATTTAATACTTTTGACTCAGCAGATACTTCTAGTGACCTCAGCTGTGCTTCTTACCAGTTACGCAGTTAGAATTTATATTAACAATGTTTGGAAGAGCACCACAGATAGAATCTTTTTAAAAAAATGTTGACTCAGATAATTTAGGAACATAATGGTCAATTTGTACATTGCTTTGCACTTGGAGAGAAATTTGCCCTCTCTTCCCAACCCCACCATCAACAAATTAGAGGATGATTTATGCCAGCAATTGAGCCTGTGCAACTGCATTTCTTGCATTACAGAAAATCTGCACAGTGAGATCAGCACAAACCCCCGAACATTTGTTTATAGCAATCTTATTACAAGATTGTATCATTCTCGTGTGTTGTCTCAAGCATATGTGTGTTAAAACATTGCGATCACAAATATAAGATTAAATGTATCGCTCTGGAAAATGGACATAAGTAATAATTCACAGCTCTCCTGTTTCCTGCCATTCACATTCTCTTCCTCTCTCTGCCCTCCCCTGCAAAAGAGGAAAAAGAACTTGTAAAAATCCCAAACCATAAAATGGCAGATTCACAACATTCACAGATATTTCCTGAGTCAAGGGAAAAACTGCCAACAAAATGACTGTGCTTCATAAAGTTATAATTTTTCAGCTTGGACTGGAGAGTTGGTGATCCTGCTGTGCTAAAGCATATGCTGCTCGATGAGTCACTGATGTTTGGGTTTTACCAGAGGGTGAGAACACTCGGTTCAGTTGTACCTGTTTTGTGTGGGAAATCTGACCCCACCCCCAGATATTAGATGAGCATGTTCTTCCTAAAGTGACGTTTAATAACTTTTTGTTAGTATCCTAAATGTTAAATTTATTCTGAAAGTTTCTTCTTATAGTCAGTGCCCCAAAGCATATTTTTTGTGAAAAACCCCCCAATTTTAGAAGCAATATTTAGTATGTTGCATCATCATCTTTCTGAATCTACTGAAGAATGGCTGTTGTGATATGGTATAGAGATTTAAGTAATGCCTTATTTGCTTTCTATTCTGGTGTGAAGGCCAGGTTGCAGATAATTTTCTGTGTAAGAAATAGTCTTGTATTTTAATGTCCTTTTTTACATTTAAGGTCCTCTTTAGACCAGAATTTAAAGTTGAGAACAGTTGTACAGAGGAAATCATATTTCCACCTTAATAACTCTGGCAATAATTTCTCCTCTCCTGTTCATCCCCTGGCTCGTGCATTTGCGCACACATCCCCAAGCTGAACTCATGCTTTTGCAGGGTACAGAAACTTGTGTTGGGTAAAGGTCACCTTGTCCTCTTAACTCCTGCGTTGTTGAACAGAGGCCCCAAGTTCAGCTCACAGGACGAGGAGGTGCTATCTTTTGAGCAGGGACATTTCTTTGTCAGTAGAGATCAGATTCAGCTGACTTTCAAACAGTAGCGTAATACTAATTCAGCAATTCACTGGAAGTCTTTTCAGTGCATTTCCCCATATGCAGTTCCAAGGGATTAACTGTGTTTTAATTAATCAAAACAATCTGTGTGTGTAAAATTTCGCCTTGGTGTATGTCTGCATATGCTTTTCTATATTATTTTAAAAGCATTATAGTGAGTTAAAATAGAGTACGAATTGCAGCTTTCTTAGATTGGAGTTTTGCCATTTGTTCTGCATGCATAGGTGTCTGCAGTCTTCTCACCTTAGTTTAGGTGTATCAAGTTAGAAAGGGTGGAATTCGTGGATCAAGTTAGCTGCCTTTGGGAAAATTCAGAAAGGTTTGGTAAACTCCAAGCTCTGAAATGATGTTTGCTTATCTTAGTTCTTGCTGAGGACCTGGTACTGCAGTTCTTTCCAGTTCCTCAGGGGTAAGGTTAACACGATAAAAGCAGTTACTTAATGCTATTGATTATTGCCCCGTGGGATTTCAGCATTTGCAGGGCAACTCAGTGCCATCACCTTGGATCTCCCAGATCTTCTGGGGCTTGCACATCCCAGTAGCCTATTCCAGAGAGACACTTTGGCTGCAAAAACTGCACTGGAAGGTGCAGAGTGTGGGTGTGAGGTTACTTTGGTTCCAAAGGGCTTTCAGTGTGTTTAGATGATAATCCATATCAGCACCTTCTGGAGATTTTCAAATAGTAAACTTCTAATAGATCATGATGGTGTCAATTTTGCGTAATGCTGGAAGGTGCATTGCAAACTCTTTCCTATCTCATAGGTATTCTGAAGTGTCACTAGTCTATAGGGAGTGAACAAGCTGACCTGTCCTAAAAACTTGAGATTACTCTATTCGAGAAGTTTATGATCTTCACGTCATTTTCTGTCTTTGATCCTTATCTTTTTCAGTTGATAGACTCCCTACTGTTCATTACCACAGTGTATTGTCGCCGTTTTGAAATTATTGAATCAAGATAATGGCTTTTATGCTGGTTTCATTTTTCCAGTGTAAGTTCAGCTGCAGTGGTATGGTTCTGTGCAGGTAGGCAAACCACAGAGCAGATCTATTCACCTGTGGTTTTGGCTCAGTACAGCAGATTGCAGGCAGGATGCAGATTTGTCTTCTGGCAGCAGTCAGCTTGGTTTATTTTAACTTTCATACATGTGTTAGAATTTATTGGATACATGCATTTATGTACTCTGACAAGTAAATAAAATTAATTGATGCTGAATGTTTTTTGGCCTTTGATTGTTAATAAAGCAGCTAAGAGTCTATTTGGCCACAAATAAGACAAGCAGTGACCAAGTCACATGAGGAGGAAGGGATCTGTCCCAAATGAGTAATTGGCATAAGATTACTAAAGTAAACTTCAAATAATTTTTCCTAAAATAAGAAATTGAGCATGGTCTCTAAATCTTTGCTGGGCAGTTAGTAGAAAAACAACAGGCTCGCTGAACTTGGCATAATTTCAGTGCAAGATTTTGCATAGGGCAAACTGTTTTTGACATAATGAAGTACTAGAGTGCAAGTTTTGTAATGAGACATGTTCGTTCTCTTTCGAAGGCTGAACGAATTATTAAAGCACAATTCTAACTCCACTTTCTGCTCACATTTTATTTCCTTTGAGCTTGAAATAGTGCCTGCCAGCTTCCACCCTCAGAACAGCACAGCTGCGTCTAAGGCCTTGTGTTTTCTGACTTTTCTATTAGTACCTCAGTTTAAATTGATTTTCATCCCTCTGACATGAGGATAAGCCTAATTTTTCTCCGCTGAACACGAATAAGAACTGACAGTCCAGATTCTGAAGACTGGGGTGAAAAGATAGGACAAGAAGGATGGCTATGGCTCATGCGTGCTGTGATTCAGTTGCGTGTTGATGGAGCAAATGATAATGCTACACTCAGTAGTAGGGGGAATTTTTTGGGACCATATTGGTAGGTCATTTTGATCTTTCATAATTGACTTTGGTTCCTAATGTTGATTTTGGCTAGATGGTTATCTTTAAGTTAAATGTCAATATGTAGAAGCAGAGCTGACGTCTTAAAATAATGTGATGGTTGTGGCAAAATTAGGTTTATAAAAGTTCAAGAGGAAAACTTGAAGTTTGAAGGCTAGATCGTGGCACTTAATATCTTTGTTTAATAACAGAAGATCAAGTTAATATGAGTAAAGTTGTTTTTTAAAGCTTCATTTGTTTTTTGGCAATCACATCTGTTGCCTTTAAATGAGTTGCAATTTTTCACTGAAGTAGCACAGAATCAGTCACCTTTTTCTTCTGAAAGTTTTAACATAATTTCTTAAGTGGAAATTGAGACTTACATGAAAATAGCTGGTTTTGTCCTGATTTACCCCATGCAACGTTGAAACACATCCAGTGTCAGCCAGATGTGACTTACAGGAAGTGTAATTTCATGGAAGTGAGTGGGAAGCAGAGAGATGTTTCATAGTCCATTGCCACTCGATGGAAAACTTGGAGTGTGAGGTCAGCCTTTATCAGATATCAGGTAACCTACAAATGTTTTAACTTAGACATAACTGTACATGAAATTAAACTAATTCATGGCTACAAGTACCTATTTCTTTGTTACATGCATGATGCAATTATTTATTTAATATTTATTATATTTAATTTATTTAATATACATTTCAGCGTTAAGAAAGTATTTTGCTCTTGATCGACACCCATTTATTTGAGGGAAATATGCAATATTTTATTATCATAATTACCCTTTGTTTAATACTTTCTTTTCTAATACCAAGCTTTCAAGTACTCATCTCATTGCTTGATGAAATGCTGCAAACTGTGCCCAGCTTTACACTTTTTTAATAGAGGCAGAGGGATTTTTAGAGCAAAAGGACACCGATTAAACGAAGCAGTACCTTACTTAATGTGTATAAACCCTACAAGTATTCAATTTTAACTACCATGATTGGGAAGGTATTAAACCTTTTTCTAGGATCTGGGACATCGTGCCTGATCTGCTGGTGATTGCAGTTGTCAGTTACCTTCCTCATTAGAAAATGTTTAAATAATAAGACTGAATTTGTCTAGTTTGGGCTTAATGCCATGTACGTCCCTTGGCTAACCTGAGGAACAAATTGTTTTCAGAAAACAAGGAAACAAATAAAGAGCAGAGTGATGATGAAAAGTGGTGATCACAGTTAATTTTTCTAAACTATTGGTTACCAGTCAGGGATCAAAGCTGGTTTAATGCATTTATTAATTCGGCTACTTTTATTGAACAAGTTCATAAACTATGGAGTGTTGCTGTTAGATCAGTTGGTTGGTTATTGTATATTTTAGTTTACCCCATCACTTGAGGTCACAAATATGTTCAATGGCTACTTCTCCTATAAAAGAAGAAAGGCAGACCGTTGCAATACATGCACTCATGGTCTCTCTAGTTCTGTACTCTCATTTTTGTAAGAACCTGTGAAACTGATTATTATGTTGTGCCAGGAGTTGTGCATATATATTTTAGCGTACATGTAGGTGTGAACATTTGTTAAAATACATGAAAACAATTAAGTTTAAATATATGTATTGGGGTGCTTTAAGTGTACTGAACACACACACACACACACACACACACACGTTTTTTGGCCAGTCTCTTAAGAGGACACTTTATAGCTGTAGCAACCAAGTTGAGCAAAATGAAATTGCATCCTGTGTCCTTCAAAAGAAGCTTCACCATTTTCCAAGCTAGTTTATCATATATTATTAATGCAGAAAAAGAGACGGAAAAGAAGAGGGCAAGTAAACAAATCAAACCCTCTGCTGTAAAACCAGATAAGATTTTTCTTTTTAGACTTATGATATATCCTCAACCATGTTCTACCTCTACAAGAAATAATTGCTTGTTAAATTGTATTTTAATTTTTCAAGGATTTAATACTGTATTTAGTTTTAAAATTGGTTATCTTAATTTTTCGTATACTTTTTTTTTATTTCAGGTGACATAAATGTTAGCATTCAATACTGTGATGTTGCATGTAAGTTTTCGTGATGGTTTGCAATATCTGGTAAATTTTTTTTGGGAAAACTGCTCTAAGGACATAAGTCAGCCATAGTTTACAGATCTCTGCATTATATTCTCCTTATAACTTTAGAAACCAAGTCAGGATGCAGAAGAAAAGAGGATTCTGGGTTTGACAGGCAGAGAACAGGACGCTGATGGGCTTTGGTCATATCTAAGTACAAGGAACCAAGTATTTTAAGCATGGTGAAATAATGTAAAAACACAGGTCATTGTGCAGTTCTTTGATACAGTTAGATCAGTCTCAGTTACCTATTCTGTAGCCTAAGGAAGAGTGTTTCAGGACTTTATTAATTGGATTAAAAAAAAATCATTCATTTGCCTTCTCAAGGCCCAGGTATTTCTGGATTAGATTTTAGATGTTTATCACCTGTTAAACTAAGTGGATTGTTAAGGATCTGGAACACTGGTTTGCTCTCTAGTGGTACATTTTTCTAAATCCACCTGTTTTCAAAGTCTGCTTATTTCAGAGAAATAAAAAGAGGAAAATGGAAAAAGAAAGAATCTCTTTCAATATTAATTAACCAAGGCAAATTCAGGGAAGGGCAGCAGAGCTGCTGAAGGGTCTGGAGCCCAAGTCTGATGAGGAGCTGCTGAGGGAGCTGGGGCTGTTTAGCCTGGAGAAAAGGAGGCTCAGGGAGACTTTACCACTCTCTACAACTCCATGAAAGGAGGCTGTAGCCAGGTGGGGATCGGCCTCTTCTCTCAGGCAGCGAGTGGCAGGATGAGAGGACACAGCCTCAAAGGGAGCTTCGTGTTGGACATCTGGAGGAATTTCTTCACAGAAAGGGGGATCAGACACTGGAATGGGCTGCCCAGGGAGGTGGTGGTGTCACCATCCCTGGAGGTGCTCAAGAAGAAACTGGACGTGGCACTCAGTGCCATGGTCTGGTTGACGAGGTGGTGTTTGGTCATAGGTTGTACTCAGTGATCTCAGAGGTCTTTTCCAACCTAAGTGATTCTATGACTCTGTGATTCTGTAATTTAAATTCATCTTTCAATCTGTATCTCCTTAGCAAGGCTTTCTATGCCATCCATTTATTCTTAGTTAGGTTGTAAACTGAATGCTGCATATATAAAATAGTAAGTTATTACAAAAAGCCCCCAACATAACAAACTCTTTTATTTTGTTATTTTTTATTAAAGAATATTTTTTCACTGGGCAAGAAAAGGGATAAAGAAAGATGAAATGTGCATGTGTCTGACCAAAAGTGTAAATAGAATCACATTTGTGCCTTTGCTGCTTTGTAATTAGTATTGGTACAGAATGCTTATGCTGTTAATACTTTGCTTGAAAAGTAGGTTAAAAGTCATGTGTTTGAAATGATTATCTACTTAGTCTACTGACTCCTAATAATGTGCCTGTGTGCCTGTCAGGATGTTGAGCTGGGGAAGAAACACAGCAGTCACATTGCATTTTTCTGTAAATCTTTTACGAAGTAGGAGAGAGTGGTTTAAGAGTGTAAATGCTTTATCAGTCGGTATTGTGCTGCTGTTGTGCCCTGAAAGCTTCAAATCTAATTGTGAATTAATTCAAGACTTGATCTGAAGTTGTGTGGATTTTATTAAAATGGTGTTGTATGGAAAGCTCCTCCCTGCCTGTGCACCCTTAGGTTTCATTATCTTAGTACCATGTAAATGTGGAGAAGCTTCCATGTTCCGTTGCCTTTAGGAATGTGGAATGTGTTTTAATTTCATTTTTCCTAATGTCGGAGTCCACAATTTGTCAGATATCCAGAAACTGTTGTCTTTATGCCTAGAACTCATAGTTGCTCTTTAGAACTGTTGATACAGTAAACTTCTGCTGATAATTAAAAAATTTGGGGATTTTTGGGGGGCAGAGGGAGGGAGCTTTAATTCCTGTAAAAGCTCTCCCTGTCAGCATTAAAATGGATGAAAATTAATGAACCTGTGTGGGACGTGTGACTGTTGAGTTATTATGTTTCTCTATGAATTTGTGAACCACGATTTTAACTTAGAAATGGGATGCAAACTCAAGCATATACGTTGGGAATGCATTGGTTGACATTTAGGTAAGATTTAATGTACAAAGCCAAGTGTTTGCCCATATGTGTATATGTATTGTACCAACTGGTTTTATTTTGGTATGAAAGTGTTATACTGTATTAACCAAGCCATTCTGATTAAAATTGAAGTATTCTTTTTTTACATCATTTTAACTTGTTTGCTGAATTGTGGGTTAGTGTTTGCCTAAAGAAACTGTACATTCCGAATTGAGGTTGTGAAATAAAGCTCACGAACTCACAGCATTCCTGGCGTTTAAGAACATTTTTATCACATTTCGTTCATTTAGGAGAAGTGTTGGAATTTTTTTTTAAGAAACTGAAATGATGAGTAGTAACATGACAGAAATAGAAGGCATTTCATGTTGTCACATGAAAATGGATGTAATTTTTCTCGTGTTCCTAAGTAAGATAATATAATGATTTTTGCTTGGAAGAATGCTTGGTCAGAGGAACAAATAAAAGAAATTCGGTGGGTGGTGCAGGGGTGGAGAGAATTACATGCAGAAGTTTGGAAAGCAGGGACATTCTGTCATCTGAAAACTTAATTTGTCAAAGAATGTATGGAATTTTAGAAATGAAAATATTTAGTGACATCTTCAGTTTTGGCTATGAATAATAATAAACTATTTGTGATTAAATAAGTTCTGGCAAGGATGTTATAGCCACTTGCACAATATCATGAACAACTGCAAGTTTATCTGTACTGTGCTGTTCTTTTTTTTTTTTGACCTTAGTGGTTCCTAAATATGAGGGACTTTTTTGAGAAATCGGAACTAGTTTTCTTGTGAAGAAATTTCTTTAGATTCCAAATTCGCTAGGTCAGGTTGGAGATGACATTACAGATAATTTCAGCTGCAATGTTAGTGGGAATTCTGTAAGAAATTGAATTATATTAATATGAAGAGGGCAACAAAACATTCTTTTGTGAAATGCATGATCTCCGTATTTGGTGAATGGTTGATTGTAAATCAGCTAACACTTTGATGTGGAAGGAACCTGTTCTATAATCCACTTCACTATCTAAAATGTGCAGCAGGGGATATGTAATGTGAAACAGTGTCCTGTTAAACTGCTGTCTCAGAGAACTCGTTTAGGTACATTGGTGCATGACTTCCCAAGTGAGTTTTAATAAACTGAATTACATCTAGAAGCTTTAGGGATTTCAGGCAGTCATTGGAGTGTGCTCCTGTTACTTGATTTTGTTACCAGTTTCAAATAATGCAGTACTTTTCTGAAACTCTGAGAAATGTTAACTTTTGGTGAAAATGCTAACATTTTGGTTCGAGGTTTCTTTCTGCTTATTAATTGAAGTGTTTCTGTTTTCAAGGGAACAAAAGAAATTGAAGGTGAAGAGGAATCTGGTTTAATTCAGCCTGCAGAAGTATTTGCTCCTAAAAGTCTGGTGTTGGTGTCCAGGCTAGATTATCCAGAAATTTTCAGGGTAAAGAACTTGCAATTGCTATTTACAATATATCAGCAGAAAAATCTGTTTTTAAATGAGTAAGAGTGACAGTACTTTTGATTTAAAATACCTCACTTGGCATTGGTTTGGGAATTTAAAAGCAAAAGTAGCTTCAGATTGAAGTAGATAAAATTCAACATCTGTGACAGTAAACAGCCCCTGTAGGTTAAAGTAACGCCTTTTTACCCTCCAAGCAGTTTTAAAACTGCTTGGAGTGATAGAGATTTTTCTGGGCTCAATGTACTCTATAATGAAAGGAGTTATTAGGACAAAACCAGACAATATTTGACTAATTATATAATGGTAAATTAATAGTGAAAATCTAGTTCTCCTCCATATATGAAGCAAAATGTCTGAGTTTCTACCAGATGAAATTAAGATGCATGACAGAGATTTAGGATCTTGGATTACTTTCAGCTGGTGAAATATGACTTATCTGAGATAAATGAAAAGCTTAAATTTCTCCTAAGCTAATACATACTAACAGAAACAAATAAAGTTCAGTTTACAGATCAAAGGAGGAAATCATTCAGCAGTTGTCTTTAGACATTAAGGATGACTGCACCAAGTGAGATTTAAAGCCCACATAGCCCAGTGTTTTGTCTCTGATAGTGGCCCGTAGCAAATGCAAAGCAAAATGTGTAAGAATATGGCAGGCTGTAGAAATAATTCTACAAAATGCTTTCCTAATTCAGTGTGAGTAATAGTTAAATGACATCCTGAACCAGAGGTGTCGGTTGTGGGGGTTTTTCTAGAATTAGTTTACTTTCTTAACATTCATATTTTACAACAACCCACGGCACAGAGTTTCACAGTTTAACTATGTGTTATATGAAAAGTTACTGTTGGAATTATTTCTAAGAAGAGAATGACTAAAATATTTGCTGATTTATCAGTGTTACAGCGGTTAAAAGGCAAAAGATGTGGAGGAGTTACTTCCTTTTGTCCAAAGGCTTCTTAGAATGTCATGTTGATCTGGATTAAATTATTAGTAAAAGTGCTAAAGCTGTATCTGTGATTTCTCAATCAAAATTGGATCCATTAAAAAAAATATGCTGAAGTATTTATATACTATTAATATAAAATACATTTACTTTGATATAATAAAATAAAGAATGTAAGTTAAATAACATGGAATTGTTAGTGATTGATACTGGTCTTAAAATGAGCCTCAGAAGCTCACTGATTAATCAGTGTTCTACCTTGGAAACAAGTCAGGTTTAGGTCCATTAGAGTTCAAAGCACAGATGAAGCTGTGTTGATTTTTATAATTTCTAACAGTAACTTGTAATAAAGCACTTCTTATATAACAAACAAAGCGAAAATATTATACCTAGAATTTCTTTGAAAAAAAACATTCATCCCTTGTAAGTAGCCAAGCTAATTTTTTAAAATTAATTATTGCCTCTGTGGCAAATTACTTTGTCTTTGGTTGGAGAGTACTTCACTGCTCTAGTAACTATTAAGAAGAACTTATTTTTTTTTAAGATTGTATAGATAGATCTTTGAATAATTTGACATCTGCCTTCCCTGTATAGCAGTCTGATATATTTTGTCAACCTTTCTAGGCTTGCCTTGGTTTGATCTACACCGTGTATGTGGACAGCCTGAATGTGCCACTGGAGACTCTCATTGCAAATCTGTGTTCATGCCTTGTCCCTGCTTCTGGAGGGTCTCAGGTAAATGGGGGGGTGGGAGGAAGGGTATTTTTCCAGTTAATTTAATTTATGAAGAAAACAAAAAATAAATTCTTGAGATATTTTTCAAGGAAAAAAGATCATAGTTCAGCTGAGTGCTTTCCCTGTGGCCTGTGAGTGCTTTCCCTGTGGCCTGTCTTCTAAAGACAGCAAAAATTCCATTCCAGGATAAGGTCAAAGGGTTAATTTTGTCACTGAGTTGGCTTTTACAGGGCACATTAACAAATTAAGCAGTTTGTATAAGTTTAGTTTTCAAATAATAAAGTGTTCAGGAATATTTCTGCTTGCTACAGAAATTTTTTTAAAGGCTTTTTTCCTTTGCCATTTTCTAACATAACCTTCACTTTAGTTCATTTATGCATGTCTTTTCCTTGATGCAGTTCAGGATTCCACTGGTCTCTTCTTTGGTAACTCATTTAAATTGCTATTTTCATAATTTGTTTTTTAAATGCTAAAAAGTAACTCAAATGTGATTTCCTCAGAGGAATTAAATATTGTGAATAGCCCATGCATTCAGAAATAAAAAAAAACTTTTCTAGCGAATAGACTTCTTTCTGCTTTTCACCTGTGCTTTCTGTGAGCAGAAAGTCGGGTTTGTTTGTTGGTTTTACTTTATATAAATTATTCCTATACATTTGTGGGTTTCTGACAAGCCAGTTGGGTTTTCTGTGCTTGGTTTTTGCTTTATGCTGTGACACTGATGGGAGATTATGGTCCTTATTATGAAACATACCTGGAAACTACGTATGCAAATAGCAACATTTTAAAGTCGATTACATACACAGCTTCCCACCCAACCTATGGGTTATCAACCCACTTGAAATCCTGCAACTCCCTAATTCTGTTCTGGTTTTCCCATAGCCCTGGCTGCTTTGGAACTCCTCTTAGTGCTGAAAGTGTCAGAATGTCCTGTCAGCTTAGTCAGGATTTACCTTACTGCTCTCCAGGCAGCCACGTCTCTGGTTTTGTATCCAAGGCCTTTGGTTTTGAAGGGGACCAATTAGATTTTATCCCCTCATCAGAAACCCTCTTTTCCAGTGGTATTCGAGCCTCATATTTTTTGTTTTGGTGATCCACTTGAACTTCTGGCTCTGCTTCTATTGTCTCTGTTTTCTCCCTGTCTATAA
Source organism: Cnemophilus loriae (assembly GCA_013397755.1). Classification (NCBI taxonomy): domain Eukaryota; kingdom Metazoa; phylum Chordata; class Aves; order Passeriformes; family Corvidae; genus Cnemophilus; species Cnemophilus loriae. The sequence goes on from VZTF01001710.1 coordinate 417,430, forward strand.
ATGCAGCTTTTCTCAGTGGCTGTTTTCTCTGCCAGAAGAGGAAGGAAAAATCATGCTCCTCTGGTTGTTGTTCCTTCTGCTTTCTCTCTTCAAATGAAATGCTCACTCATTTCCGACTTAAATTTGCTAGTGTCAAACTGTCATTTAAATCAGAAATTAAGTGTTTCTCTTTTCTTTCTTAAGCCTCATGCTTCCAGGGCTGAATGTGAATTATATGTCTTAGAATGGGAGCACTCTTCAGGTGTTTATTTCCAGAAGTCCTTCAGGAGCCTCCCAGGTTATTCATGTTCCCCCCATGGAAATAGTCAGCTGTGGAATGGGTTACTGACCTGCATCCAAGTCTGCTGCTGAAGTGCTGGGGCAGAGCATCTCTGCTGCAGCTCAGGGACTTGTCTGGGTTTACTGGGGAGATTTTTGGTTTCAAATACTTGCTGTGCAGCAGCCAGAGCTTGCTGCCTTCATACATTCCCCACCTTTGCTGCCGTACAGAGTGAAGATTTACCACACAGAAATGCTCCCCAGCCCATGGGAGTCAGTGGTTAGAAGTAACTGCATGAACTCACTCATTGCTTGAATGCCATGTGGATTTACTCAGAGGAAAGCAAGGGTATTTTGAAATTGCAGTGATGTTTGGGATGCGATACTCAAGTGCACTCCTTTCACTCCCATTTCCTGCCTCCCTCAAAGGAGGTATGTTCTTCTGCTGGAAAGGTAACTGAAGTTGTAATTCTACTTTAATGTGCAGAGCAGGAACTCAGGAATAGCAGAAGTGTCCTCTTCAATACCCACATGTCACAAGTATGTTCATACTTAATACCTACATGCAGACAGTAGCAAAGAAATTCAGTTAGTAATACATATTTCTGATTTAAATGGATTTTAAACCCTTTTTTTTTCCTGGGAAGTTTTTTATTGTATTAATAGAAATGTACTACTAACTGCCTTCAAAGCCATAGCTATTTAACTAAGTCGGTGTAAATGCAAGGGGGACACTATCATGCTGTTCATTCAAGGAGACATATCACTGTCCCCAAATTATATTTCAGATCTCTATTTGACTTTAAATTTCTGTATACAAAGTAAATAATTTTTGCAGTATGAATCACTTATCTGTATGACAACAGCTTGCTCATTCTATGTAAATTAAATTTTAAAAAATTCTTTCTACAGAAATTGTTTTCTTTGGGAGCTGGAGACCGACAGCTGATACAGACTCCTCTACACGATAGCCTTCCTGTTACAGGCACCAGTGTGGCTCTTCTCTTTCAGCAACTAGGTATGTCTAGGTCTGCTTTGAAAAAAACCTATTTTTTTAAGTTATAAAATGAGGTATTTTCTGTTGTAATTCAATTCTAATCATGTGCCAGAAAGCTGCATGGTAAATATTAATTTCTTTTGAATGACAGAATGACTAATCGTGCTTTTACCCGCTAATCAGACATTTGTAGAACGTTTTTGTACATCCTGCCTGTGGTAAGTTATCTCCAGTATTAGAGAATCGTGGAACAGTTTGGGTTGGAAGGGGCCTTTAAAGGTCACCTAGTCTAATCCCACCATGTAGTATCTGTAGGTTGCTGGGGGCAGAAGTGAGCTTGGCCCCTATTTATTCACAGAAACGTTCATGTAAAAATATTCCTGGTCCACTCCCCTTGGATACTGTACAAACTCCAAAGAAAACCAAGGAGGTTTGTAATAAAGCTGGTGTAACCGAAAAGTCCATATAATTCTGTTGTTATCTGTTACTCCCAGTCTTTCAAGAAGATGCTCTAACACAATCCTCATCAAATGTTTACTTGTTCCCTACAATTACAGTGGTGTACCACTGGGTGCCTCAGTTACCTGGGTACCTCAGTGCTGATCTTGTGTCTGCCATTAAATCCTGATACTCTTAGTCTTCATTCCGTTGGTTTGTGAAGTGACTTTGAATCATAAACTTGTAGGAGCCATGGATAAGGGCACAATTATCTTTTCTGAATCTTTTCTGAACCTGTGGAGCTCAGTTTTACTCTCAAGCAACCAAATGGCCTCAGGATATGTGTTGTCATCCATTCTTCTCTCAAATAGAAAGTAAGAACGGATGGAAACCAGAAAAACAATAGTGAAGAACAGTAAGAGCTTATGTCACAGACAGTATCAGATCTGATGAGCTCAATGCTGTCTCCTACTAGGATGATTTAATTGTATCCTTCCAAAAAGAATGTTATTCTGAAAGGAAGGTTATAATTTCTTTTCTAGTAGTTTAAATAAAAAAAAATTGTGGCTAACATGGTATATGGGTGCTACTTAATTTCACCACAGTTTCTGAGATTTTACTTGGCTTATTGTGTCAAGATTCATTATGATTGCTCTGATCGGATGGCAGGCAGTGTTTTGAACATGGACAGGCCCAACAGTTTTTCCCCTTTTCCGAAGACATAAAATATGGTGTGAGGTACCATAAGTACAGCAGGTTACACCGTGTGGTCTGGTATGTTTGTTCTGTACATGTTGTGTGTGTGATAACCAAGTCGAGGCAGTTTTTTAATCAGTTCTAGTGAAGGTTCCTACAAATTCACAGTTCAGAAAATGTCAAAAAAAGTGGGGCTTTCAGTTAGTTCTTAGGTAATTACCCTGTCTTCTGGCACCTGGCTTTTGTGTGGCAAATTGGGATTGGAGTGTTATGTCACAGGATCAGGCTGGGGAAAATAATGAAGACAAATCTGATAAGTCATTGTATGCATCAGATTTATAGAGGGAAGCCATGAAGATGGAGTGGGAATGTAAATATATTGAAGAGAAAACTGAGGACCATCTTTTTATGTTGTTGTCTTACTGAGAGCATATTTTGCAGAGGAAGTTTTTTAAATTCCTCTTGTTGTGTGTAGAAAGGAATTATAAAACTTTCATATGAGAATTTAGCATTTCTTTCAAACACACAGGGTTTAATTTAATATTGTTAACCACGTGTTATTGGAGGGTTAATATATACAGATGGATGTCATGTAAATTCCTAAATCTACTATAGGAGAGTACTGAAGAGTTTTGAGTTTAACCAGGACTAGATTGTTGTGCTAGCAGTCAAAAATCCTTTACTTTTTTATTTTGAGTTTGTGTCATTCCTTATTAGTTCTTGTACACTTTCCAATATCTCTACCCCTGATTTACTCTTTGTCTTCCATCTCATCTTTCTTTTCCCTTACTCCAGTAGCCTTTTTGCTGTCTGGTTCTTGTGGTTTTGCTGCTCTTCTGCCTTATTTTATCTTCCTGACTTCCAGTAAATGTTTGGAGGTTCCGTCTTTCTTGCTTTTTGGTGCCTTGTAAGAAATATGAGTCAGTAAGCCCGTGCTTACCAGATGCCCCTTCCAGTCATAGTGCACATAAGGTTATGGAGATCAGCAGAAGGAGGGGGAGAGAAAGGAAGATAAGGAATGAAAACTCATTGCTCAGTTTTCTAGTTAGTGATGCTTCAACTGGCCTGAAGAAGGGAGACACTGAAGAAAGTGCATGGTTATAAAACTTGGCAGATCTTGCCACGAGAAGCTCATTGGCTTACATCCTGTTTCCCTGAAGGGGATCTTGCAAGTTTGTGGACAAAAAAAAAAAGAGTTGTCCCCCTTCTTTTCTGCTGTACTTTCTCTTTTACAAGGGTATGAGAGCTATCAGGAATAGCTTGTCTATTGTAGTGGCCTTGTGTAGGTCCTTTTTCTGTGTCTCCCTGTTCTTTGGTATGACAGGGGTGGTGTAGTTGCCTGGGACTGGGCCTGGTCTTAGTTAAGGAATAGGCAAATAAGTTGGCAGGTAGATTTTTTTAAAGCAAGTACTTTAACATTTTGTAAAAAGCTGCTTTTCCCACCTCTTACTTCTGACCACTGGTTTTTTTTTTGTTTCTTTGTGTTTTGGGTTTTTTTCCCATATATGCCTCAGTTGCCAGTTAATGTATCTAAGTATCTGAGGATACAGCACAATGGTAGAATTGTCTTGTGTCTCTAAGGACACAAATTAGAAAATGTTTGTGTTTTCATAGTGTACCTCACTCTCCAGAATAGCACAAAATTCCATTCCCATGTAAGTGGTGGGCTGTCATCATGTTCTTAGTGCCAAGGCTTGTTAATTCCAAGTTTGTGTTTGGATTTACTAAAAAAAGAGTTGTTAATACAGCTACACGTGCCTCTTTGCAATGGTTGTTAACTGTAAAAGGAGCACCAGGAAATATGAACAGACTGTTTTAAATAAATTCTCATTTATTCGCACCTTTCATGTAGTCTCATGAAGACTGAAAGGCAGTGAATCCAGAAGAGTGTGATAGAACCTACTGGCTCATCCCTTTGAGAAAGTTTATTTTCCTAAGATAAGACCTAATCCTTTCCACTGGAGATCACAGCTGGACTTGTCAGATGTTTTTGTGCTTCTTGGAACAATATTCACACTTGCTCTGTTTCTTTTGCCTGGTTGGAACAGGAGCTTAATGTTTCTTTGTCTCTACACCCTGGGCGAAAGCTTCCTACTGCTGTTCAGTACTTTAGTGACAGCTGTTACCCCATCCAATGTCGTGTTCAGGACACAAATATTGACCAGACCGTTTGTAAAATAACGACACGTTCAGTTATTTCTCTGCTGGTACAAGTCACTTCATCTTATCTCAATTATTAATAGAAAATTGAAGAGTAGCTAGAAAAATATTTGTCAACTGCATAACTCACCTTTTTAAAAATAGCTCTTTCTTGGGGGAAGGTGGGCAGCAAGACAAAACGTATCACTATGAATAGATACAAAAGTAATTTCAACATTTATTTTGAGAAATATTGTGCAATAGTAGCCTCATCAGGCTTTTTCTGCTTGGCAGGATAATACTGTGTCAGCGGATGACCCTCCCTGTATTACCAAGTCCACAGCATATCTGGAAACAGACCTTATTTTTGCTTCGGCATTAAACTACAGTTGGGAAAAATATCCCCAAAGGTTTTAAGCTTAGTAATAAGGAACAGCAGTGTTTGGCGTTTTAAATCATACCTTCTTTTCTTTATGTAAAAAAGCCTAATATATAGGAATAATGTGACAAAAACCAGGCCTGTAGCTGGATCACTAGAAATTATTTAATCAACAAAGGATTAGGTGGAAAAATAGGAATCATAAAGTTACTTTAAAAAATTATGCGTGGTAGCAAGAAGACTTTCAGTACTCTTCTGTTTCTTGTTGTCTGTTAGTAAAATGGTAGATATCTATAGAAGCTTCAAAATGCAGTAGCTTTCTTCAGGCTCAAAGGAGATTTAGGTTATATTTAGGTTATATTTAAGTTATATTTCTCTCCTGTCTCACTGCATTAACTGTACATTCCTAAGTTTCTGCCTTAAGCTCTTTTCTCCAGACTCCAACCCTACTTGTCTTCTCCTTGTGGGAATTCAGCAGTGATGTGTTCAGTCCTTTAAATCTGAGACATATACCTCCATCTCCCCAAGAGGCAGCTTTTTTTCAAAAGAAGCCAGGACAAAAAATTAGTGACCTAAGGAGCAAAACAAAGACCTAAGGTTTAACCAGCGCTTCTGATTTTTGCACATTTCAAGGATTGGTAGCATGAATCACACTGCTAAGCTGAGCAGAACAATTATGAAAATTTATTTTCCTGAACAATTTCTCTCTCCTTTCCAAATACTTAATCAAAGACAAAAGAGTTTTCCTTCCTTTCCTTCTTGTTTAGTCTCGTATCAGGTCTGTTTTCCTATGTCCTTATTTCTCCTGTTCTGTTTTGTTTGCCCATGCTTATTTTCCTCCTCATATCTTGCATTCACCACTCCGGTATTTTCAGTAAAACTCATACTGACTGTGTGTTAAAAAGAAAGTAATTTTTTAAGTGGTGAAAATGACACTTTGAAGTAAATTCTACTTGAAGTCTTCTGGACAAAGACACAAGGTAAGGGTGCTTTGGAATCCAGGGCTGTGTAGAATAGAGATTAAATAGGTGGAATGGCATGGAGATGAATGGTCATGGTAGGTGGAGCCAGGTTGGTTGGCAGGCTTGTCTTTGATTTGTTCAAGCTGTGATGTAACTGAAAGCGTTAAACATCATTATCTTTCAGCCTTTTTATGTGTCTTAAAATATTTTTAACTAGAAATTGTGTGTGTACCATTAGGCAGTATATGAGGCCTCTAAAACAAGTATTTGAAAATAATGTAGTATAGTTGAAGACTGCAGTGTCATTAAATATCTGTAATTCCAGATCTTAAAAGTGTTTGATTGATGAAACTTCTAAAGATTATTACAGTTGCACAGAATCTAAATATTAGAGCAGATGTTTGTGGTGATGGCAGAGTTGCTAAGCAGGGAAGTACTTCAGTACAAGGACTTTAAAATGCTCCACTCCAGTATTGATGTATTTTCTTAATGTGACTTTTCAATTCAAAATTTCAACACTGTGACTTGCGACTGAGAAGTTCGGAGTGTTCTCTGTCCTTTTGCCCTGCTTGCGTGTTCTTGCCTTTCTTTTGCATCAGAACAGATACTTCTCTGATACCACAGAGAGTTGCTTAAAATTAAATAATAAATCAACAGCAAGCAGGCAGAGAGAAGTGAATTATTTTCCATGTTTCCATGGAGTGACACTGACAGAGATGATTTTTGTTAGTTTAAACAGTTGTGGAGCCAAACCCCGTTACTGTTATATGGTGATAAATCCAGCCAAAACATAATGATGGGACCATATATTAACTGTCATACCTGTTTAGAATTTTTTGGAGTTGTGTATTAAAGTGTACAGAAGTAAAAGAAATGCTGTATTTTCTAATTTTTCAGATTTGTTAGAAACTAATGCAGAATGATGAAGGTTTAGGGTTTTTTTGAATATAATGAATATACTAAAAGTATTTTGTGTTCAAAAATTTGTTTGGACAAGATCTTAATTGCAGCAGCTTTATTTTAATTATTTTTTAATTAAGGTGTGTTGCTCCAACTCTGTTTGGAAGTGGATATTTGTATGTGCCAAGGGATTTTAAACTGACAGGCTTGCACTTTACAGCTTTGGTTAACTCACGAAAACCACCTTTTTAGGATGGTTCTGTAGTTGTGCCAGTATCACACAGCAGCTGTTCTGCTCTCAGAAGGACTCTGTGTGTAGGCTGAGAGTTGAGCAGGCTCTGTCCTTGGTTCTTACAAGTCATGTTTCCTTTGGAAGCTGCTGTCAGGGCCCTGGGCTGTGCTCAAGGCCAGCACTGCTGGGCACAGCTGCACAACTTCGGCTCGGGCTGCGAGGGAGGAGCTGCGGGAAACACGGGAAAAGGAGGCGCCTGTTGGCCTCCTTGCTTGGGTGCTGTCCTTAAGCTCAGCCCGTGCCAGGCAATGCCCTCTCTGACCCACATCCTCACCCATGGACTGCTCGTACTGCCTTGGTCTCGGGTCGTCCTCGTGACCTGGACTTGCCTTGTGGTCGCTGTGACTGAGCTGGCTCCCGTCGCTGGCCCTCATCCCGACCTGGCCGTGCCCACCTGGCTCCCTGACTGGCCCCCAGACCCTCCTCGTCTCTGTGGCCTCGTGTGGCTGTCTCAGCTTTTGGCTGGCTGTCACAGACCTACCCTGCTCGTGTCCTCTGGGTACTCCACCGCATGCTGGTGGGGGCACTGCCCCTTGCCGCCTTGCTCCGTACTTTGCCTTCTGTTACGGAGCTGCTGACCCCTGGCAGCTGGTGGTTCTTCAGTTTTCACTGCTTACCTTCGAAAAGTCTTGAGCTGGTACTTTGGTATTAGTTCTTCACAGTAAGTTTTGTTCCCTTTGATGCTAAAAATCGAGCTTTACAAGTCCTACAAGAGATGAAATCGTGCACCACGACTTCCTGGTATAATTTGATTCTGGGGAAGAGAACAAGATTTTAAAATGTTAAGATTTTCTTGGTCTTAAAATATGAACGCTGACCAGCTTCTGCGTTCTGCACTAAAGCTGGCTTCATCTGTTGACAATCTTTCCAATGTTTTATTGCTTCCCAACACCCTGCCTCAGAAATTGTAATGTGAGCTACTGAGGCTGTAAAAAGTGAAAGTGTCCAGCTTATATAACAACATAAAATATAACCTTACTGTGATAATTAGAAAATATCTATGGAATCAAAAGGAGAAAAACTGAATTATGGTGTGCCTCAAATTAATTTATTTTTGTGGTAGTTAATTTTTAAACTCACCATAGTTGTAGGACATGCTGTGCTTTACATTTTTATTCTGAATGAAAGTAAAAGTAACTCTACTGCTTAAAAAATGTAGCCTCCTTTAGAAAACATAAATCTCAAAATGAGGTAGAGTCTGAAATGAATATTTAAATTGTTGGTCACGTTTAGCTCATACTGGCTTCTAGAGGCTGCTTTTTGAACAGTGTTAGTGTTTTCTGCTGTATTCTATCTTTTGATTTTGCTCCATATCATAGACCATATGTATTTAATATTTGCTGTTTTTTAAGTCAGTATTGTTCAGAGAGAAGTCGTAAGTTAGAGAGACAGGTGAGCACCAAGAACAGGCTGATATAAAAAAGGCATGAATCAATTAAGGCTGGAAGTTAAAAGATGATTTCTAACTGTAGGATGAGAGAAACGCTCAAACACCTTCTGTTGTGAGTAGTAATAGAAAGCACTATCGGTACATTTAAGGTGAAGCTCAATCAATATGGGGTTGTCTGATATAGCCATGATGGAAAAAGGCTGAACTCTTTCATTGTTTATAGACCCTTCAGTCCCATATTTCTAAATCCAGGATATATTAAAATACCCGGAATTTTTGCTTTTGACTTCGTTTGTTGACACTTTGAGTAATGTTTTCTGTAATAAAATAACTTCTCATTATTTTAATTCTGGTTTAGGGGAGATAAGATGCTCAGCCTCTCATGTAATGTATTTTATGCCAACAGATGACAGTACCAAATTACTGTATAAATGGGAAAAGACATTCCTGATGAATATATATGTGTATTTGTATGGCTGGGAGACATTATGAAAGGGTCACTGCACAGTCAGCACGTGAGCTGGCTTATACTTGTTGACTAAGAAAATCCTGGTGTCTTTGACATAGAGCAAGAATATTTTAATGTTTCATTATGTAGGGCAGCAAAGCAATGAGAGATTTAATCTGCAGAGCGTATGAAGAGTCCAAATGGAAGCGTTTTCAGTACAGTAATACCTATAACAGGGAGATCCACTGAGGGTCGATGTGGTGCCCTTTCCACATCTTACCTTTGTTAGGAGTTTTCAGTGATACAAACCAGAATTTTTTTACCTCTGTCGGGTTGTTTACAAACTTCTTACCCTTAGCTCATTCAGTCTCTTTCCTTTCCATGAAACATCATGTATCATGTGATGGGAACATATGTAACCTCTGTTGGTTTTTAGCAGCATGTGTGATTAAATTAAGACTGTTTTATTGAAGTATATACACTTCTAATCAGTTTTTGATCTTAATAAATTATATACTCTCCAGCCTATGGGACCTGGAATCACATGAGTGGATGCTGTTGGCTTATGTTCTAGTTTCAGTTTAAATCCCACTGGCCAGTGAACTGCAATTAGCTCCATAACCCAGCCAAAGAGAACTTACCATTCAAGCTTTCCAAGTAGATTTGTGTAGTTCATCAAAGAATAAATAGATTATGAAGGGATTTTATGTGGCATTTACTGCTAATGGGCCCTTACTGCTGCAAAAGCAGAACAAAAGGAAAGTGTTCTTTTAGATGCTGTTGGAAATAAAGGGACATTGTCATCGTGAATTTTATACAAGGACTCCTCTGCACTTCCAAGTAAAGGCACTTTGTGGACAGTCACTGAGGCTTCATTTCCCCAGCAGCATATGCTGCCAGGCAGATGATCCTGTCTGGAATGTCCACTTCCAGTTGCACAGCGCTGCCCCATCTCCTTTGCTAAAGTGGTGCTTGACTCAGCCCTGCTGAGCAGTTTTATCTCCCCAAGTTCACAGAAAATATCTGGAGGATGGAAGGAGGGAGAGTCCCATCTATTTTCTGTCAGCAGTCTCAGGTTGTGGTTTGATGCCGTGGTTAAATCAGACTAATGGCCAAGTGCTGCAATGAGAACAGACCCATCCCTCTGCCAGCTTGAGCTCGCTCACTCTTGTGAGCTTTGCTGCAGGTGTGAGGAAAGCAGCAGCAGCAGCAGCAGCAGCAGCATCCCTGTCAGAGAGAGCCATTAGGGCACGCTCCAGTCAGGTGATGCCAAGCTGTTCTTTGGTGCTTCCTGCTCAGTGGTTCTGTTTGTTCCATGTGTGGGTACACTGGGAGCTTGGTCACCGCCGCCTGAGATGCTGCTGCTGTGGTGGCAGCTGGCAGGACGCAGGAGTCTGAACTGAGCTGGGGGCACTGTAGTTCTTATATCCAGTATTTCTCGCAGTTTTGCAGCACAGCAAAGCACAAGACATGAGATGCTCACTTATTTTATATGCGCTCTGAACTTGTATTACTCTTTTAATGAGACAAACTGTGCAGTAGCTTATTTTCAGCAAATTATAAATCTGAGAAAGAGAAGTTATCTGGCATAAGTAAATAAACTCGAAGCTGTGTATTTGATAAAGTGCTGTAGTTAATGAGCTTTTTTTTAAAAGGAAACACTTCAAGCAAGAGAAAAAATAAAATTATAGATTACAGTTTGCTCTATAACAATTCAATAAAATTTATTTAAACTATTAGGTGAAAATTTATTTTGAGATATTTGAGAAGAAAGTAATTTTCTATTTACAGCAGGACTTCAGAAAACACCTCTCAGAAAAGTGTAAACAAATTATTGTTTTCCAGAGATGAGCAAAAGGTAAGCTCCAAAAAGCAAATGTCTAATAAATTGACAAACAAATTTCAAAAAGGCAAAAGAAGTTTATCTCTGCTTATAGAAAATACTGAAATGGATCCTACTGAGAACAGATTGCTTTTCTTTCTATTTTTGCTTGTATGAGTGCAGGCAGAACTTTTCTCACTATTCCAAAGCAGGCTTGGTAGCCGTTAATTCATAAGAGCTTGCAAAACTGTAATTTCCAAACTTTAGCATTAATACTTGTGGTGAGAGGAAAAGGAAAACAGTTCTATTCGCATTTACTTCCATGTATTTGTTCTTGTAAATTAATATTTAAAGTTTTGCTCTTTAGTTGCATTTTGGGCTGAAGTATCACTGTTTCAGGAGGTCAGGAAAATCTCAGAGAATTTGATAAAGAATTTTTAAAGTTTGTTGAATGTTTTGAAGAGAACCCAAACATGATCTTTAGAGAAAATAAAGTGATTTGTAAGATTTTTTTCATGGTTATGGTGTTTCACAGTTTCTTCAAGTGAATATTTGTCCTTTTATGCTCCATGAATATCAGCTGACAGTGGCTGAAGATTGCTCTAACAGAATATCCTGATCAGCCACATCTGTTCTTGTTGTCTTTGCATTTATTTGGTTATGTTCATATAATGCTCTGCAGTTATGTTCCTTGAGGAAGACTTTGTAGTCCTTAGACAGGAAACAGGTATGTTTGCAGTTTCTTGTGTATCCTTGACCATTTTTCCTGTGTACAGTTCAAGAAAGACAATACTCTTCTTGTTCTTAGATATTTACTTTCTAAGGATGCTAGTGGTATTACCTTCACTCCGAATTGCCTTGTTAAAGAATTCTTTTTCTGCTTTAAGTGAATCCAGACAAATTATGAAATCTTAAAAAAAATCAGGTTGTTCAAAAATATTTAATGCTCCTTCTGAATTTTAAAATGTCTTTTGGTGGCTGAACAGAATCCACTTTTACTTTCTGCCATCTACGGATCCATTTGGAGGGCTGGTAAACTGCTCTGTTTTTGATTACTTAAATACATTAGCAGTTGTAAATAATTTCTCAAATCTCCATTTTAGATTTGCTGTCAGAATACAAAGACATAATTTTGGCTAATCAAAGTGCTATAAATAATTTTTATAACGTGTGCTTATTTTTATGACATATCTTTTGATGTATGGGGGAAAAAAGGTTTCACAAAACATTTGATTCAAACAATAAAATCATGATTCTTGAGAGGGCAGTTCTGAAGAATGAATGAAAGAAATTCACCTGTAAAAATTTCTAGAAATGTGGGAATATTTCAGTAGCACTCTCCCACCTCTACTCATGGAAATTGGGCAGCATTTCAATTCATTAATGTGTATCCATTATCCCAGTCCATTCAAAATTCTTTTACAGAATTTCATTGTGTTTCTGTTAGTGTGGACCTGTGAGGGTTACGCAGAAATTCTGTATCCTGATATTAGTAATTATACAGTAATTATATAGCAATTAGTACACAGATTACTAGGAATTGTACAGGATTACTGTTTACCTTTATTTTTTTTTTTCAGGGTTGGAATAGTAGATATTTATGGGATAAATATCCAAAACAAATAGCTTCCTATTTTAATTACCTTTCTAGATAACTAAATAAGTAAGTAGCAGATGAGATGTGAAATCAGACATGACATTAAATCTTATTTCAGCAGAATAGACTATTACTCAAATGTTAACACCTGCGTGCATATAGAGACACACAGTAAGAGAACAAAACCTTCTGGTTTAATCTGATAGGTAACAGTTCAATATTTAGAAATAGTGCTTGCCACCCTCCCTGTACGAAGAAATGTTAGTCTATTATCTGATTTCTGTGAAGATTCTTCCCCTTAACTAAATCTATTTTTTCCAACATCTATCAAACATAACCTGTTTATATGGGCCAGACACATAATCAGTAGCAAACTTCTAACTGGTAATGCAGGTTATGTTTGTATATTTGTGTAATTCAACTTACTGCCTTCATGTAAAATTGGCATTTACCTCCTTGCCACATGAATACTTTCTGATTATGAAGGGGTTATTTGTCTGGTTTACCTTTTTTCCTCTTTTCTGCTTTGTCAAGAAAATTCACTTAACACAGTCATATTAATCTTGAGCTTATCAGTGTCCCTTTGGATATGTAAAGCTTGAAAATATCCATAAGAAATGGTATTGCACTTAGCTTTTTCAGGGATGAAAACCTTATTATCTAAGTCTTCTATTAATAATTGTCTTTAGCTTTATCATTGTCTCTGAAAAAAAATTACTGATCATGTTCACTCAGTGTATTGGCAGAGTTGTATTTGGAGGCTCAAGAAAGCCAAAGGGCTTTTGCTGCTTCTTTAAGCAGGTCTGCAAAGGGATTTAAGGAAATTGGCAATAATGGAGTGCTATCAACATGCAAATGACAGACAGACTGACTGTTTTCCTAAGCAGATCATATACTGTGCTTAATCCCTGTTCCTTTGTGCCTGTGTAATTTCGGGTTTGGAGAACAACCATCTGCTTGACTCAGTGTAGACAGAACAGAGTGGATACTGTGGAACTTTGAGGGAGTGATAGCTGTAGGAATGTTTATCCATCAGCTGAAGACATCTCTTCTATATATATCTCCTCATTTTCACAGTCTCTTCGATATGCTTTTAATGATCAGTTGTCTTTCAAGGTGTTTATACCAGCATCTTTCTATATGTTCCTCCTGTTTCCTCCTCCCGCCCTCCGCAGACGCTGGTTTGCAGGGAAGCCTTCATTCCTCCCTTCTTACAAGGAACGTGCAGAACTCACCGTTCAGATTCTGAATCGCCCTCAGTTCAGTTCCCAAATCAAAAACGCATCTCTAAAAACAGAGGTTGGCTTCAGTAGTGCACGTCACACCTGTGTTTCCTTCTGTGGGCTCAGAAATGGGGATGAATTCATGAAATGCTGGATTCTTTGAGAAAGTCTCAGCTGAAGGCTCCGTGCTGTAGGGATTGCTTCTCTTCCTCTTGAATCTGACAAAGCCCAAATAAGTTAATCTCTTGGGGTACTCATCTGACTCATGTTCTCTGGTACCCAGCCAAAAACTGGGATGAATTAACCCTCCCAAAGCTCTCTGCTGGCACAGCCAGATTGCTCCCCATTTTTGAGCAAGCTTGGCTGTGATTTAATCGTGGAGTGCGCAGTCCTACTCTAATAACAGATCTGCACGCTTTCCTAAGTGCAAATTGATCCTGAGCTGAGTGACATAGCAATCTTTGGGTTTCACTCTGTGGAGCTGATTGGAGATACCGTGTGATTTTTGGGTGGACAAATGAATGCACTTTGGCAAGGATTACCTATGTGGGTTTTGAGTACAGTTGTTGCCTCTTATTTACTAGTTAAGCTTGTGTTTTGGTCATTAGCAGAGCTATGCAGCCACATCTAAAAATAAATATGAAAAGAGTTTTGTTTTTCTCTATTCTTTTCCTAGTTATCTTTAGAGCTTGACACTGCCTGGCACAGAACTTGTACTATGCAGTCTCCAGTGGCCTTTCAGAAAGGCTTTTCAGGCTTTGTTGACCCGTTTCCTGGATTAGTCTGGCTAAGTTATGGATTATTTTGTCTATTAAGCTTTTTCTTGTGTCCAGTAATTCAAGAATGGCATATTGGCATAATAATGTATTCAACTAGTTGAGTTTCTGAATCCATGTTTATAACTCTTTACAAAAGTCTGAGGAAGTAAGTGGTAATATTTTTATTTCATGCAATATAGAAGACAGCAACTTGTCAAGTAGACTTTGTGTTTGGTGGTTTTTTTTAATCATGCTTAAATAAGTACTTAAATTCTAGAACAACAGGAAGCAGGCAGAATGATACATTTGTTGATGTAGGATGTCAGATAATTTAGTACAAATTACAGATTCTTTAAATACTTGAAAACAGTGAAGGTCAGGAAGCTTTCATTCAAAATTTTCCAGCGTATGTATAATATTTTACAGGATGTCTGTCTGTAGACTGCAAAAGAGTAATCTGTAAAAATCAACTTGTTTGTTGTTTTTCATGTTGTCTATTTATGCCCTGACAAATGAGCATCGGATGTAGTGTGGAGCCTGCAGACCAGCAGAGGGTTCAAGGTTACAGACAGACACGATTGTGTCTTGCAGCACGAGGAAACTGGGCTCAGGCTGTTATTTGGAATGGTTTGTTTTCAGTAAACAGCTTGGAAGGCTTGAAACAACACCTTGATGGCTTCCTCAAATAATTTAATCAATGGCTTAACTGGTTTAGAAAAGGAAAGTAATCAGAAGTCATACTATTCATAATTTGTTTGCTTCTGTCAGATGAAAGTTTCCCTCACAATCATTATACTGCTGATACTCCTGAAAAGATGTATTTCAGAGCACACGTGGAGCAATAATTTTGTATTGAGTTAGTGGCTGTCATCTTGAAAATAAGAAAATTCCAGATTAGGTGTCTGTGTTGTACACTTAATTTTATTTATATTACGTATTTTATATTTTTCTGTATCGCATACTGAGCATTTAGAAAGAGAGAAAGAAAGAAAGAAGGAAAGAAGGAGGGAGAGAGAAGTAAAACACTGGTTCAAAGAAGCTGTGTGGGCTCTACAAGCTTTTCAGTCAGTGGAAGTGGTTAGCCTGGGTTTTATTGTCCAAGTGTGTTAGATGCTCTCAGGTTTGATCTCTTCCAGAAGTTCTGCAAATAAAGCAATGTTTTTCTCTAGCTCAGCAAAGCTGGGGGGGCTACATCAGGTGCATTCATATCACAGTAAACATTTTGAATTCACCTTCCGTGGCCAGTTAGAATGTAGTGAACATCTGGGGCACCAGCTCCCAGAATGTAGTGAAAACATGTTTGCAGTTTGTGTTCTGCTATGTGGCATCGAGTTTATCTGTGGGAAATAGTTGCTGAAAGTAGTTATTTAAATGTCAGCTTATATTGGTACTGATTAAGATGGACTGAGAAATGCCCTTGTGGAGTATAAACTGAAGCTTTATCTGTGGCCACTAAAATGCAGCAAAACCGGACTTAACTCCCCTAGTGAATCTATGAAAGCCTCACAAAATGTACCATCACTGCTTAGTAATTTAAATAAACTTTGTGTTCCATTGACTGGACATCCAGAACTTTCTGTAAATTGAAGGTGCTGACAAAATCAATTTCTTGCAGTGGTAAAAACAGATAATAATCAGACAGACATACAGTTTAACACTATACAGGAATATGAAGAATACCTGTATTATTTATACAAAAGTGTATCATTTTAGTAGTCCCTAAGAGAGAGTGTGATCTACAGCCACTGTGTTCAAATACTGTGAAGTACTTGCAGGTGTCCTCTTTATACAGAAGCAAAATGCTGATTTCCCCTTAATTTATGGTTTTTTGTTAGTAAAATTTTTGCAGAAGTGTTCAGTTATTATGTGCTCTTGAAAATCGTGTATTGTTTTGGTATCTGATGAGGAAGCCTGTATTCCGAAGAGGTTTGAAATTTAAAATGCTGATACTGGATAAGTTTTATGACTTTTAAAGGTGTTAGAATTAAAATATTCCGTCTAGACTCTTGAATCATCTTAATTCACAGCAAGATAATATCATATAGCTAAAAAGGCTGGTATTTTACACAGCTTGATTCCAACTGAATCTTCTCAGTAAATGAATGTACTATTGCTTTAGAAAACAAAGTTTAAAGTCAGTAACATCCAGAAAATATTTTAGAACTCTTACCTTTCAGAACTCAGTTTTGAGTTTTAAGATGTGCTGAATGGAAAACCATCTCTTTCAAGAATTTTCAATTATTGGTATTTTGATGACAGGAAGGGCTTTTTTAGAGCATTTCATTGTACCAAATGTTTTGAGTATTTGTGAGGTTTCTTGGTATTATTTTCCTCAGTAATACCTGCCAAAACATTATACGTTTTTAGAGGACTGTTTGAGAATCTTTGTATGTGATTGTAGGAAAAAATTGTCAGATGTTTAAAAAATATGTATTCCTAACTGTCTTAACCTATTGGTGGAATGAAATGGTGTGAGAAGCCCTGTTGTCTTGAAAACAAGAACTTAGTTTCAAACAAAAAGTATACTTCAAAATATTCTTTAAAATTTTCTGGGAAAGGAACAAGGGCAGTTTTGCATAAAAAGGGTGGTTTGAGTTCTTAAATTCTTACTGAGATTTTTTCCAAGCAGGCAGCAGTTTGTGACTTTGTTTCAAATACGTTCATATACCCCTTTGTGCATACACACAAGAAAGAACACTATTTCCAGTTACCTTCTAACCATTCACTGCTGGGTGCTGTTTCATTCACATGAGGAAACAAACCGGACTTTTTGTCTGCATCACCATCCTTACACTGTGTATTACAAATCAGTTTGTTTCCTACTAGCACAGTATTAATTATGCCACTGAAAATAATAGCAAACATTTGCGACAGTAACTCACAGCCTTGGAACAAAGCCTTGTGTCCTCAGTCCTCCCAAGCCTCTGCCTTTGGTTGTGAGTTCTCTAGGACTCCTGGAGAATGGAGTTTGGAAGCACAAGCTGTTATGGTGTTGTTTGACTTGTTCATCCTAAGAATCAAGTCTTGTTTTTCTAAACAACCCTCTCCAAATCCTTGTCGCTCTGTGTTTATGAACTGAGCCTTACTCCAGCCAAGAAAATTTGCATACATCATAGAAGAAAAAAGGTTTACCAAAACATGTAATAAAAATTACTTTAAAAAACCAAAGTGTTAATTATCATATGAATATAGTAGCTCTCCATAGTCACACTTTTTTTGGGGACATTATTGCAAGATTAGCAGTAGCTTTGGGAAGGTAATACAGACTGTCTTACTGATAACACAAGCCATGTCCTCAGGGAAACATCATACATTCCAGCGTATTTCAGGAAATTTCATAAATTTCAGCATATCTCACATGTGTCAGGCATGTCTGCTTCTCAGGATGGAACTTTTTTTTAAAGGAAATATATTTTTGGTTTTCCCTGAAAGCACATGGCTTTGTCTCCTAGGTAAATTATACTGTCTTAAAAAATCCCCGAAACCATCCCATCATCTGATTCATGAGTCTTACCCTAAATCTAGTGGGGCTTTTTTAAACATTCAGATCTTCCTTTAAATATCTTTCCAATGACAAATACTCTCTTACTGCCCTCTTTTAACCTTCTGACTCCTAGAATGCTCTCCATGGATAAAGTATGAATGTATTCACTAGGAATCTTGTCATTTTCTTTGGAGCTTGGCAGTATGATTTTATTTTTTTTTCCCCCTGCTTGGAGTTACCAAGAGGTTTAGAAGTTAAGCCTGGATCAGTGACCAGAACTGAGTACTGGATACACAGAAGGCTGTGCAGGAGATGCACATAATGCTGTTTGAAGTCATTATTAAGCTTGCTGGGATTTGTGCTCAGAAGTGGAAATCCTTGCAAGTGGTATTGAAAGGGAGATGTAATAGAGCATATCTGAAATGTAGAAATACATTCAGATAGTATTTTAGCAACCTGAAAAACAGAAGGAAGCTGCACTAGGCAAATAAAAAACTTGGTAGAAAAACTTGGAGCTTGGCAATTTATGCATTTATCACATGCTTTTTGAAAATCCCTCCAGAAAATGGTACATTTTAATGTAATTTTTTTTTTGGCATGTTGTTACAGTTCTTTCTTATTGTTTTTTTTTTTTTAAGGAATCCAGAATGTACTCAGCTTATTCTGTGCCGTGCTTACAGAAAATAAGGTTCTCTTTCACTCAGCAAGTTTTCAAAGGCTCAGTGATGCCTGTAGGGCTCTGGAGTCTTTGATGTTTCCCCTCAAATACAGGTGAGTTAAATTTGGATTCTTTGAACGTGTTAACTAATTTTATAACTCATTTTGTGGCTTACATTACACTGTCCCATTTGTTCAAATAAGCAAAGCTATTCGTGATCGTATATGCAAATCCTAGTCTGTACACATCATTAATAAAAATCTGGTTGCAGCATGGCTGTGGAAACAATTAAGGGAGAAATATTCCACCAACAAATGTAGGGTAGAAACCTTACTCACAACCCAAAAGATTCTGTGGCTCAAAGATAGCAGCTACATTAGTGTGAATCAGAGTTTTAGTTCACTGACAAATGTCCACCAGAGAATGAATTTAAGTCAACAAAGTGATCCTCTCTAAAACGCCACAGGTGGATCCAGAATTTTGAAATGGAAAACCTCATGTCAGTTGACTTGATTTTTTTTAGGAAGAAGACTTCTAATTCTGACTCACCTGTTTGAAACCATGCTTGTATTTTAATAGCTTGTTTTATTTAAAATATTTCAGAGATGAGTTTCATTATAGTATAGAATAAGAAGGAAAAACTGGAAATTGAGTGTTGGAATATGTTTCTTAATGTTTAAATAGTAACGAATGTAAACTTTTAATAACTATAAACTAGGTGTAGAAATGCATTGATCAATTTAGATCCAGCTCTTGATGTTGCCTTGATGAACACACCGGGTTTTTTAAGTTGTCAAACCAAGTAAACAATACCTGAAATAGTGTTCTACGTGTAATGTTTATGTGTCATTTCAATATGAAAGCAAAATACTTCCTTTCAAGATTTCTTATTAATGATATTTTACCAAAGGCTGAAGTGTAGGTATCTGGCCAAAAACTAATCATGTTTTTAAAATGAAGGTGTTGTCATAACTGTAGTGTCCCTGATTACTAACAGGAAGATTTTTTTTTTTTTTTTTTTTAAGAAAAAAGTTGCCCTGTGTGAAAGGATAGTCAGAAGCTTTTATTCTATTTTATTTATTCTTTTCACAGTTATCCCTATATTCCAATTCTTCCTGCACAGCTGCTGGAGGTTCTCAGCTCCCCAACACCTTTCATCATTGGTGTTCATTCTGTCTTTCGCAACGACATTCATGAGCTTGTGAGTATTTGTGCCCACTCACATCACAGTGCCTGCCCTGGTGTTCAACTGCAGAGAGTTTCTGAGTGCTTTACAGATGTTTGTATGAATAATGCACGTATGTTTAAAGTATTACTGTAAGAAAGCAAGGCAGGACAATCAGGAGAGGAAGAAAGAGAAAAAGCATCATTTTTTTTGTGAATACATCGAGACTATAAAGTAGAGGGAAATTATTTGATTCTAGTGCAGGAGGGGAAGGAATGGATCCATTTCCAGCTTTGTCATCTATTTGTCCTGAGTTTGAGCAATTCACTTAAGATTTTCAAGTGTGTTCTCAATTGTTTTATTTTACCCTTTTTAAGCATCTTCTTGGAGAAATTGAACCAGGGTTAGAGGAGGTGCTTAGTAATACGAGATTTTACATATGGTTGCCCTCATGGTGTTCTTTTGCAAACAGCCTATTAAATATCCTCAAATCTCTGAACACTGACCTGGAACATCCAGCAACAAAAGTCGCTTTCGAAAGTTTGGCCTAATTTCATTTTATTTGGTTTAATTCAATTTTTCATGGCTAGATTCAGTAATAGGAAGTATTTGGAGTGTTTCGTGTATCAAAAGCATTCTGTGCATTAAAGTTAGTATTGTTTTCATTTGTTTTTTTAAACTTCTGTGCAGATCATGAAATTTGAAGTGTTGTGTTTTTAAGCTGTGCTCATTGTATGCACTTCTACTACTACTGTTTGTCCCTTACAGTTAGATGTAATCATAGCAGACCTGGATGGAGGAACAATTAAAATTCCTGAATGTATTCATCTGTCCCAGCTGCCAGAGCCACTGCTACACCAGACTCAAATGGCGCTTTCTCTGGTACGTTTGGATAAAATCCCCACTTTCCACCCTCTCACCTTTGTGTAAAGAATGAAAGATTTCAATATTAAGCTTTCAAGCACACTGGAAGTGAGATTTAATGGAATGATTCATGCAACATTCCTGTTTTTAGAAGAGTTTATTCTCTGTAGTTCAAGTTAATGTCGTCAGTAATTTAAATCTAAAATGTCTTTTCACTGTTCAAGAGGTAGGGATTTTTCCTTCATCATGATTTTTAATAAGAGTATTTGAGCAGCATTATTACTATTCAGTTCTGCTGCCTTTCTGTGTTTATAAATTCATTTCAACTGTACATTTTCTTGAAATTTACCAAATGAATAACCCGTGAAAGTTTATTTGTGTGATGCCCCTATTTCAGGATTTAGGAATGATGGATTCTGCATTAGGGAATCGCCATAAAAAGTACTTCAGTTTGTCTTTTTGCTATCATTGTAATAAGTTAGAAATCACCTTATTTGGAGGCTTCTGAGCAAATCTTCTCATCTTAAAGAGAAGAATTTTTAGTCTGTTTCAGCTGAATTGACTCTAAAATCCCCAATGGTATTGATCAGCTTCACGGGCTGTGATAGGAGTTTTTGATAACGAGCTCACATATAGAAACCTGAAGCTGAGGAGTTAATTCCACCTTTATTTCCATACGGTCTTCACAATTTGACTCAATTTATTACTTGAGGTATTCAATAACAGTGAATATTAATTTGAGAAAGAAAAAAAATTATCTTTTTCTCAGCAAAATGAAGGAAAAAATTTTGTTTTCAAAATTCTCTAGGTTTTGCATCCTGATTTGGAAACAGCAGATTATGCATTCCCTCCACCACGAACAGCTTTATCACACTCAAAAATGCTGGTAAGATTTCTGTGTTATTTTCTGTGTCTGACTTTCTTAAGCGGAAAACTGTTGAAATTTTAGCCTAACTTTCTTCTCAGAATTTGTGTTTGCTTTTCCATACACTTCATAGTATTATTGGTGGAGCAAAGAAATGCGTTTTGCCTTCTAATGGGTTAGATGTTTTATAAAATCCAAAAGCCAGTTCGATTTGAGAATACATATTGGGGTTTTTTCTGTAGATATCTTTGAAAATGTGAAAGTCTTAGGTAGTACAATATATTTGTTGTACTTATTTCTTGGTTTAAGACTGGAATTTTTCATTGCTGAAGACAGGGAATGTCATCCAGACTTCATCTAAACTAATGGTAGAATTCAGCTAAAATCTCACTTTGAATAGGGAAGATTCAAATTAATATAATTTTGCATCAGAATAAGAATTTTGTTAAATCTGAAAGAAATTACCATGTTTTCAAGTAGTTCAAAAGATCAGGGTACAAATATACCTGTTAAAATCCTAGAGAGCAGTAGAAAATGAGCATATCTGTCCATAAAGTGAGGCATACAAAATTTAAGTTAAAAATAGAACGACATTGATCATGTTCCAATGAAGAATAAACAGCCATCTAGTAAAATATTCCAATAATATATTCCAGCTTTATATAATCTTATATATAACTTTTATCTTTAAAAATAAGTTACAGGCTGTAACTTACTTAGGTTATATTTGCTTGTTAGTTTTCTGATCAGCTGGTTACCTGATAGTAAATAAAATATTCTTTGCTGTGTGTAACATTTAAAATTAGAGTTTATAGCATGACACCATACAACCTGAGGTCATAAAACAATTTTTGGGACCTCAGGTTTTTGACATGGCTGCTGAGATAAAATCATAGGGTGGCACAGGATTTGCTATCAGTCTTTAGTGGCATCTGGGCCAGGTGGAGATGTCACTGCCCCAAGTCTGTCCCAGCTGTTCACATCATTTCCATTAATCTGGTACTGTGTATGTAAGCACTCTCTTACTCAAATAAATAAACCAGGACTTTAAAGACCTACTATTTTAACCTTTTTTTAAGTAACTCTGGCTTATTTTGGCGGCAGAAGGTTGGCAGGTGAAGAGGTGAGTTGGAAGAGTCCTAGACAGGTAGCTGGGCAAACCTGGAGCAGCCTGCTCAGCTGGCAGAGCTGCAGCTCGTGGCTGTGGTGGGATGCTCCAACCCTGGATTCTCCAGCAGCAGCACCACCACCACCACCTTAGGCTCCTGTTGTGCCCTGCTGCCCCTGCTCACTACACTGCTTGTGTAGTGCTGCAAAGCCACACTTACTTTAGGGAATAAATCCAGGCTAAAATAGCCTTTTTCCTTTGTTTCACATCAGGTGTCTCTCATGGCAGTTGATTCGTGTGGTTCACCACATGACCACCCCTCAGCTGCTCTGGCGTTGCCCGGAGCCTGTGGTGCAGGCATGGGAAAGATGAGCAGGGGTGAAGGGTGGCTGTGTACAGAATCTGCCTTTGCCATCTGAGGACAGGGCGGGGGAACCTGGTGGAGTTTAGGGTCCCTTCCAGCCCTAACCTTTCTATGAGACAACCTCATACCTGTGCAAGTATCTCTGCCTCATGTGCTGCACTGCTACATTCATGAATCTGTAGGCATTTCTCATTTAATTCTATACAAAGCGTGGAGGAATTTAGGATAAGAGGACGTTTTGACAGCATGTTCAATCACTGCTTGCAGGATAAAGAAGTGCGAGCAATCTTCCTTAGGCTATTTGCACAGCTTTTCCAAGGATACCGGTCGTGTCTTCAGCTGATCAGAATTCATGCTGAGCCAGTCATTCACTTCCATAAGGTAAAGGAGGAGCAGTTATGTGTATTTATGGTATTCCTTTGTGCCATGTTATTCCCACAAGCCTGCCTTTTGGACAAGTGGTAAAGTTTAAAAATGTAAATAAAATTGTCTACATGTGATAAGCAAGTCACTGGCATAGCCCAATATCAGTGTGTTTTAGTGGGACTAATTGCAGGGACAGTAATGAAATATACAACAAAGTTAGCATTTAAATTTAATACAAATAAACATTTAAGGAATCATTGTGAAATTTTGAAAACCTCTGTATGTATTAAGACATTGCTTGAAGGTACTAGTTTTCTCTTTTATTACCTGTGAGATTTAAAAAATGCATGCATCAAATTTCCAGTTCTGCATTTAGGTATAAGAAGATCTAATAAAAGATCTAATTAGAAAGTATCACTTACTAATATAAGCTGATAGGCTGGGGAAAATATTTAACTAGCACGTAACAGTTGCTTGAAATTGTAATTCTGATGCTGAAAAAAAGGTGCATTTTTTTCTGTCTTCGTTGCAGGCAGCCTTCTTGGGCCAGCGAGGCTTAATTGAGAATGACTTTCTAACCAAAGTCCTCAATGGAATGGCATTTGCTGGCTTTGTGTCAGAGAGGGGTCCTCCCTTCAGAACCTGTGATCTTTTTGATGAGGTGAAAGCCGTTTCTGTATTCCCAAGTAAAGTACAGTGTACCTGTGATATTTCAGCATGGGAAAAGCTACTGGAATGCTTCTGAATCCCCACAGTTTATTATATCAAGTTTGTACCAACCATCTCAACTCTAATTTTCTGCTAAGCAGATATTTCTAGCTTACTTCCATAAAATTATGCCCCCTCATACATATGAAGTTAAATAGTTGTATAAACCTTGGTAATGCTGTTCCTATTGTCAGGTCTGTAGCTTCATAATACATTGCATGTGCTAGGACAGAATTATTTTGAATAATTTAATTATATTCTCTGAAATGTTAACAACCTCATAGAGAAATATTACATTAAATACGTATCCAACGATGTAAACCGAGACAAAGAAATTTCATTTTAAAAAGCGATGCAGTAGTTTTTACTGTGTTGGCTTTGAGTCGAATGTAGAGTAAAAATAGAGTATGATATTCATTCTGTGTTGTAGTAGTAGTACCTATGAGAAATGTGCATTGAGGTATAGAAATGTGACAGGACTGGTTCAGGTACGTAGGACTTTCTGTCTGGTAACAAACACTGTATATGAAACTGAAAATGTCTCATGTTCCAGAGCAACATGGCATGACAGATTTTTCGGTGTTCAGCTTTCTTTCCTTGGTTTCAATTTAAGATTAACATTTCGTAGCTTTAATAAGAAATAATTTTTTTTAGTTGAATTATCAACATTTTTATTCTTTCTTTTAAAAAAAGTTGGTGGCCTTTGAAGTCGAAAGAATTAAAGCTGAAGAGGGCAATGCACCAAAAATGATAAAGCATGTTAGAGAACTTGCAGAACAGCTCTTCAAAAATGTAAGTTGACTGTAGCTGCTGCATCTGTAGAGTTGAGATGGTAACATTGAAAATTCTAACTTTTCAGATTCATCCAGTATCCAGAAAATGGAAGTGACTGCTTGTGGTAGTCACCATCTACATTATAGCAAAAGACTTTGGAACTTTAAAGATCACTAATTCTGTACATGCAAAGGAAATTCAATATAATACTATTGATTTATAATGCTAATATTGATTTACTTATAGCTACAACTACTTATCTATTTTTAGTGTGTATTCACATAAGGTCTATAAACTGCTATTTTCTCTGCTGCAACCTGTCCATGCCAAATACGTCTCTTTCCTTGCCTCTCAACAGTTTTCCCTATGAAAACTATACATGCAATTTGGCATAATGTGTACTTTCAGCAGTTGTTTCCTGCTGTGAGACCCAGTCCCTCTGGTTTGCATGCTCAGCAAGCATTACTTCATTGTTTACAGCCTGTTTCTTGTACTCTTTAGGTTTCCTACAACACCATTTCCAGTTTAATTTTTGCCTTCATATCATGTTTATTTTACATAATGCTTTTATAAAGTCTCTTACCATTCCATTAGCTGGTTCTTGGATGGGGTGTTTTTGTT
The DNA here is from genome assembly GCA_013397755.1 of Cnemophilus loriae. Lineage (NCBI taxonomy): Eukaryota > Metazoa > Chordata > Aves > Passeriformes > Corvidae > Cnemophilus > Cnemophilus loriae. The sequence goes on from VZTF01001710.1 coordinate 442,706, forward strand.
TGTGGGTTTTGGGTTTTTTGTTTGTTTTGGGATCTGTGGGCTTTTTTGGCATAGGCTGATCTCCCTCCCCCTCACACTTCTATGGTTATTGAGACTCCACAGAGCATTATCTATTACACCATCAGCTGACACTCTTGTCACCCTTTCTTTTCTACATCCCACTTCCCCAAAACTGTGGTTTACATCTACAATTCTGCAAAAAAACCTACAAGAACTACAAAGTGCTGCTAAGTTCTTGGATGTTTGGGGGTTTCTTTTGGGTTCTGTATGTCTTTTCTGATGATGAGATTTATTTATACCATTGTGACTGACCTGCTCCTTCACTACCACTAAGTCAGTGACTTCACAGGAGCACACACTGATATTCACTAAGTCAATGAGTTTGTGCATTGAGAAATCAGATTTCTAGAAGTTGTGTATGCACCTATCTTTGACTAAATTTAGGCGATGAGTAACACTGCTTAAGCTGTGCCTAGAGCTGCCTGATTTTAAACTGACTGCATGATGTGTTTTGACATCTTGTTTCACAGTTTTAATAGTTGTAATATTGTAGCTGTGACAGTTTAGGTACAAGGGAGAGACAAAGTCTGTTGGGGAGAGAGAATGTTTGCATGAGTCTTTGCTGGTACAAGTGAAAACTCCGAGGCATTAGGCCTTTAATTAGCCTAATGGCACGTACATCTGACATGACACTTGTGATGTCCAAGATTAAAGTTACTTCTGTGTATTTCCTCTGAATCTCTCCTCTCACTGAAATGCATTGTCGAACAGTTATTCTCCTTTTCTGACTTTTCCTGCCCTCTTTCCTGTGTTACCCACTCCTGAGACTGTGTTCCGTTTCTCTCCCTTGCTTCCCCTGGCATCTGCTGCTCTCATACCCCTGGATTTTTGGCTTGTTCCATTAAATTCTCCTTTGTAGAGAATGCATGTGGCTAAGTAGCTGTTCTGTTTTGACTGCTGTTTCTCAAGTTGATGCATTTGGTCTCCTTGTTGCCTTTTGCTCCTGTAAACAACAGTATTAAGCTCCTGTTTACAAGTTTTCTTCCAAACTTGTTATGCATTTACAAGAGAAACCTCGTAGATGGATAGCACTCTTTGGCAGTGGTATGTAGCCAGTGATGAGTAACAGCATAGAGTCGAATTGGACAGCAGTAAATTCAGATGTGATTAGTGGTAACCCTGGTACAAATGAATGAAGAGATGAAAATACCCCATTTTGTTTGATTACTACACCCCTGGAAATGTGAGGTGGGATCCTATGCATGGTGGCAGATAGTCTCTCTAATGAAGAGCTTGACTGTCTCACTGTTTATGTTCAAGTCTTTAATATTCATTAAGTTGCATAAAATCAGCCTAAGTTAAGCAGGGATTTACTTCTGCCCTCGTTTTGAATTTTGCACATTGACAAAAATGATTTTATAAAAGCTTTTAACAAAGTTGAAAATATTAAAGATAATGAGTCAAGGGTGGTATGAATATGCAACATTTTATTAGTCATCTGCATTATATATTTGACTTTTTAATCTTTCAGGTATGGGAGGTTCTCCAAACAGCAGTAAAATTAGATGAGACAGATGGTAACAGTGTGTGATTCATTTTGTGTGTGACCTTTTGCTTTTGACCTGCAGGAGAATCCCAATCCCCACATAGCATTCCAGAAGGTGCCGCGGCCCACGGAGGGCTCCCACTTGCGGGTTCACATCCTGCCTTTCCCCCGGATCAACGAGGGCCGGGTGCAGGAGCTCCTCCAGGAAGGGCTGGCCAGGAGTCAGGGTGCCCCCCCTGCCACGCGGGGGGACAAGAAGTGCGTGGTTCCAGCGGGTCCCCCTGTGGGTATGTTCATTTATTCCCTGCCCTTCCTGGTTTTCGTGGATAATTAGCATGACTGCGATGTGTTGCTCCCAATTTTATGTTAATACTGTATTTTTAGTGATCGTAGCAAACTCTGGTGCATAGGCTCCAGTGTTTGGTGTTTGCCTTTGCAATTTTAAAGGCTCTTTTTTATCTGCCTTTACTAAGAAGTCAAACATCCAGAGAGTGAGTGGCATAACTGCTAACACTGAAGAAGGATTTGATCTGAATTAAATTTTGAGTTAAATAGTTAAACTAGATATTGTCTACTCACCTAGGCCTGTTAAATATCACCATAGGTCACTTGGAGGACTGGCTGAACCAAGCTTTGAACTGTTTGAGTTTTTCCTTTGATACCAGTGGGAGACATGTAAATTACTGGAGAAAGGCAAAGAGCAGAGATAGCATCTGTCTCAAAATAAATATACCTATATTTAAGCATAAAGAACAGATGTGGACATTGTAGGCCTGTCATTTTCATTTTAATGCCAAAAAGTTCTATTAATCATAGTCATACTCATCGATGTGAATGATGGCATAAACCAGTTTGGTTAGTAAACTTGCACATGAAGTTGGCAGAGCTTGCAAAACTTTTGAAGGATGGGATCAGAATTCAAATCCATCTTTAAAAATCAGATATCTAACCACATGACTCCATTGAATTCTGTTCTTCACTACTGCTTTTCTTCAAATAAGGTATTGCACTTGCGTAGGCATGATCGGCTGACTAGGCAGCAGTTCTTCAGAAATTAATTTGGAAACTTTAATGACCATAGGGCAAACATGACCCAACTATATCAAGCCACTGCAAAAAAGACAAACATCTTAGTAGGATGTATAAACAGGAGCGCAGTCAGTGAACCCCATGGAGAAATCTTTTCATTGTGCTCAGTAAGACCTCAGCTGGAGTGTTTGTGTCCATTTTTGGGCACTGGAAGGCTGTCTCCGTTTTTGGTTCTGTTGGAGGGAGTCCATCAGAAAGCAACAGGAATGACCAGTGGTCCAGAGAATGTGACCTACAAGGAAAGATGGGCAGTTGTTTAGACTGAAAAATAGGAGGCTGAGGGGACACATAATAGCAGGCTTCAATTATACAAGAGACAGTTAGAAAAAGAAGGGAAATAATCTGTAACGATAAGAATAATGGGTTTAATTGCAGCACAGAAATAGTTATTTGTCAGCAAGACGTGGTAAAATGAGGATTGTGAGGCAGTTGAGTGGATTTCTTGTGAAGCCTCGGAGTCTGTGTTATCACAGAACATTGGGAACATATTAGACAAACACGAGAAATAACATAAATAGAGTTGATCCTGTCTAGGGACAGCAGGGTGAACTAGATGGCCTCTTGAGGCCCTGCCCAGGCGTGCTTCTCTTTGGGTTTATGTGAGAAGAGGATGAACTCTCTTCACCTGCCTTTGCTGTTGGCTGTATCACTGAATCTGGTACTTACAGAAGATTTAAAGGATATATGGTTGTGTTCTGTTGTCTTTCTTCAAAAGGCTAGTTGCAAGAGAAGGGGTTTTTTTAGTAAGTTAGCGTCTGTATCAAAGCAGGGGGTTTGCTGGTTTTTTCTGAGGAGCAGCTTTCACACTTACATTCCCTGCTGAACTTTGTCTCAGAATCCTTGGATATAAATAGCTCATTATTACCTACTAGAAAGGTATATTCTGCATTTAGATAGTATTTATGTGATATTATAAAGAAAAAGAGAATGTTAATTCTTGCATTCTGAATTTTCTTGAAAAATCAGGGCAAAACAGTGCATTAAGAAAATAAGATCTCAGCCATTTGGAATCTAGATAAGAGAACAGGTTTGTCAGGTTTTATTCCGTGTTGCAGGATTCTTGTCATGGCCATCTAAAAATAGTTATCTACTGCTACAAAATATGCAAGGCTATGTAGTTCACTGCAGAACACACACACACATTTATTATTAATTTGTGTTTATTTATGTATTTCATCAGTATGTTAGAGGTTAGAATCTCTTTGTGCCTGTGTGAGACAAACAGAACAAATAGTTAAGAGAGTCAACTACTCCAATTAAAATTCAGAGCACTCTCCTCTTCAGATGGTATAGGAAAACCAGATTCAGGATCTTGTGTTCCCATCTGCTTACTAAGGGTATTTGCTTAACAGAATAAAAGGGAGGACACAGCAATTATTTTTTTAAAGAAATTTGTGGTATTCTTTGTGGTTCTTGCAAAAGATATTTCACAGATGTATATTCTTCTTTTTCTTTGTTAGTTTCCATAATGGAAAAAGGAAGCACAGTTTTCAACAGTGCTCAAAGGCTGGAAGTTGTTAGAAACTGCATCTCGTTCATTTTTGAAAACAAATTTTTGGAGACTGAAAAGGTAATAAAATGAAATTTTAATTCTCCCAAATTACTCTCCGTTCTGTTAATGAGCAAATGGAGACTGGCCTAATCACAAAGTACATTTTGAAGTCTAGTTTCAAATGCTAAGGATTATTTTGGCCATTTAAATGAATGAAGTAAGCAATAAAAATAATCATCTAAATGCAATATTGTGTGTAATACGAGGCTAATGGATTTGAAAACCTGTTTCTAATCCTACATGGGTGAGTTGAAAACTCTTTGCAAAATTTATTACTGTTATAAGTAGTATTGCCCATGTAATTTTTTTTTTTTTAAGAGTTGTGTGTATAGTGGTTTAGCAGCATTAATTAGATGGAATGCAAACAAAAGGCATACATATGTGCCTCAGTGTTTAACAACCAATGCTCTCTGGAAATTTTCAGTACAGTCAACTTTGCTGGTTTTAAAAATCAGTAATTAGATAGAACTCAGAGATGAATATAAATATTTGGCATGTCTGACTTCACTGAAATGTGCTAGTGAGTTGTTATCTTTGACATTCTCATTTTCTCCTCATTAAGAACTTGCCAGGTTTTGTAGATTCTGTCCACAGACTTTCCAGTTATTGATTCTAGAACAGCCACTCAAACTTACAACCAAATCTAATTCTACATATAAAAATGACTAAAATTATTTTAGGAAATTTTTTGATTTCTCAGGGAAGTATCACCTGTATATCTCTGAGGCTGCGCAGCTCAAGATGGAAAATGAACTTTGCTTGATTGACGAGTTATGGTGTCAAAATGCACATGGGAAAAGTCCTAATAAAGCGTGTAACTCTTTAAAAGAGTTTTCATCCAAGCAGAGCACAGTATTTTTTAACCTCTTTCAACTTCCAGGCACTTGGGAAAGTTCACTGGGTTTTTTGTCCCTCTCTGTGGTAAATTTTTCCTTAGCAGAATAGGCTGCCTTTTCTTATTTACCTGTTACCTCCAGTCTAAAGGGCCACAGCTGATAATCAGTTCTAAATCAATTTGCTGCATGTTTAAAACTTTGATATAAATATTCTGTTGGCACTGATTTAGGATAAGCTGCATGACAATCTAGTGGCCTCACTGCTATGAGAGCCATGCCACTTCTAAACCAATTTGTCATTCATTTCTTATCACAAAACATGCTGGTTGGCCTTGATAGGCAAACTCCAGTCCTGGCCTGGCTGTACAGAACAGAGCTCTTGCTTTCATCCACAATAATCCATTTCTGATTTCACATTCATTCAATGCTCATCCATATTAAAGGATTTCTATTTACAGATGTAGGTGAGAAATGCTGTTTAATGTGTTTAGAAAAGAAAAGGGGGAAAATTTAGTACTTGGTAATTCAGGCTAAATCAACCATTATGTGAAAGTTTGATAGTCAAGCTAATGGGTAATTTCCAAAGTTGTTCTTTACTGTCACTTGCAGTTTCTTAATAAAAAAGGCATGCTATTCAGTACGAGTAGTGCCATTTAATTTCGTTTCCATAAAGTGAGATGTTCTTCTCTGCAGACCCTGCCTGCAGCTCTGAGAGCCCTCAAGGGCAAGGCAGCTCGGCACTGCCTGACTCAGGAGCTAGGCCAGCACGTTAAAGAAAACCGAGCGATCCTGGACCACCAGCAGTTTGACTACATTGTGAGAATGATGAACTGTGCTTTGCAGGTACAGTATGGCAAGGCTTTGGCCTTGATTGTCTTTCTCTTTTTTAGGATTAGGATAAGCAGAATTGCTTAGAGGGTTGTGGAGAAGCAAAATAATTAAATTATTGGACCATGTCCTTCAGTGATGTAGCAGATACTACGTGATGGTGGATGTAAGATATTTTGTTGTTGAAAGAGTAAAGGACAAAACACTCAGGTCTGTACAGATCTGCCTGATATGACAAGCAGAAAGAAAACTGGTCCCATTATTAATATTTTAGATACAATTTACTTTTGGTAAGTATTGAAATGATTTAACGTAATGGCTTGAAGTGCTTTATTTTAATGAGTGGGTCTTGGCTTTTCCAGGTCATTTTCAACCTAGAGTTCCTAAAATGTGTACCAACCACTGCTCAGTTAAAAAACCCAAAAGTTTGTCTTCTTTGTTTAAACATAGTTTAAGAAGAAAGCATACTTTTTGCTTCTGTGGCTCATGGTGGTAGCTCTGCTTGTCACAGTAACATCTGAGCTTGTCAGAGACTCACTGCAAGTGTTTGCGATTCATCTCCAAAGTTAGTTCTACTGACAAATTATTATGTGCTGAATAAGCATCAACATATGGTGGCAGCTAACTATGAAAGCAAAATATGTGGGTGACTTCTTTTGACTTTCATTTCAATAATTGGTCTGTTTTACCTTCACTTGTTCTCAATTCATCATCTGAAATATTTTATAGACTTACATGTTTCCAGTCTCTTGTCTGAGAATGTAGTAGTATTTTTCTTAATTTGTAGTGTGATCACATTTGGTTATAATTTTTCTTTTGTTGACCCTGTCTAAGTTATTGTAGCAAATTAGGGATTTGATGGAGACCCTAGTATTTTAATCCCACTCTCCTCTAACCTAAAACCCACTGAAATTGTTTTGCAGCAGTTTGTTGACCCATATTGTTTAAAAGGCGAGTGCTAAATGCCACTTTCACTGAAGTGTAGAAATAAATTAACATTGACTGAGCAAATGCTGCCTCAGGTCACCATCAAATGCAAGTTTTGTTGTCTGTTGCATTTCTTGTTTGTTCACAGTAAGATACTTTTCTACTGTTGTGAAGGAAGTTCATCTTTGTCTGAGCAGTGGTCTTAGGGGCAAAATTACCTGCAGGCAGCAGATGAAAACTGACATTGGCTGGCTAAAATTACACAGCTTGTAGAATCTGCTTTTTGGCACAGGTCTTCACCTTTTCCAAGCCCTAAATTCAGCCTTAGAGTTTGAAGAAAAATTGAATTTAAGTGTGAAACTCTATTTCTCTGTCCGAAATCATGACTAATGGAATATTGCACCTGCTGTGTATTCCAGAGTTAGAAATTTTCTTTCAAACCAGAAAGCAGGATTGTGTAGATGTATCAGAGATTTTGCTTCTATTATTTTGATCATTCCTGGGTTAAAAAAGAATCCAGATGTTTTTAGACAATAGGAACAAAATACAAATCCCCTTTATTTCTGTATCTTAGAAAAATGATAGCAGAAGAAAATGAAATTTGCTTTGCTGAGGAAAGAAATACTGACATCACCTTTTAATAAAATAATAAAAGCCAATTTTGCTCTGGAAGAAAAACTTCTCTTTACCATCCCGGTGATTTGAAGGCCCAAGAAGGAGCTTAAGTTCAAGGAAATGAATGTGTCTGAAGAGTTACTAAAATTAAAATAGGCGTGTTTTTTCTCAATAAAACCAGCAAATAGAACTCAAATCACGCGGGGGAAAGAGGTCAAATAAGGAGGCACAGTTTTTATGCCTTTTTTTTCCCCCCAAACAATATTTTCATATCTTTGAAAATATGAAATGAAAGTTTTCATTTCTCAGGAGTAAGTTTGGCCAACATGCAAACATCTGAACTCCTGACACTGGGCAGCGAGTTAGAAGCAAATATTTTTAACATCTACTTTTATGACATGAAGTTATTTATTAAGATAAAAACATGATTTATAAGTTGTCTGTGCACTTTGCTCTAGTGTGTTATTTGAAACAATGTGTAAATTGTGACATTTTGGAGCTTCCCTGTATCAATTCAAGAAAAAAGCACATTATCAAGAACTTAAATAAGCTTGCCCTTCCTGCAGTGGGACTCAGCAAGTCAGCATTTTGCTGTAGACACATGAGTTCTGTTAGCTGCAGGTCATAAGACCGAGTAATTTAAGCAGTGTCTGTTAAAAGACACAAAAATCTAATTTAAGAAATGTGGTCTTAACTGGAGATATAGTGAAGCATTAGGGAAATACCACATTAATTATTGATGAGGTTTTTGGGGAGAGTTAGGTTGCAGCAGGGCTTTGAGACCTCACTGAACTACTGGAATTGAAGAAACTGCCTCAGTCTCACCACCAGATTTTTCTGTTAACGTTATTGCACGTTGCCATTGGCTTCTGCAAGATGCAAACTGAAATACTGCTGTGGCTGGAGGCACAGAGAGGGTGATCCAACAGCTGAGGGGAAGGGAAGGGAAGGGAAGGGAAGGGAAGGGAAGGGAAGGGAAGGGATTAAAGCAGATACATTCTGATGAGGGCAATTAGATCGCCAGTTACTTGCTTTTATCTCTGGTAGGAGTTGTTATTGACCATTTGCTGAAAGCTTTATTGTCATGCCCTGAGTAAGACCTTTTCCCCTGACAAATCATGTACTGTGACAAACATTTAAATCAGCCTGTCTTACAGTAGAGATTAATATCTTTGATAGAGGAGCAGGAGCACTGTGTTCTGTTCCATATGTTATATGACTAAACTACTGTTAAAAACATCTGAAAGCTTGATATATTGATTGACAATTCAGTTCATTCAAACCTGCAGAGAAAAATGTGAAATTATAGCTCTACCACAATTTCAGTCATCCTTGCTTTCCTCTGCTGTGGTTACCTCAGAAGAATTTGCAGTTCCACATAAATAGCTATTTCAGACGTTTTTCTTTCTGTTTTAATTTCCTATAATGACGTTTGCTAACATCTCAGAAAAAAACACTTAACTTTTTTTTGTGTCTAAAAAGCCTTTTTTTTAAGCAGGGAAACACTTCTGTGTAAGTTTGTTTTCAGCAGTACATTGTACTTTTAATACTTGTTAAGAAATCGTGGCAGAAACCATCTCAAGGCTCAATTTGCATACTTTTCCATTAATTTATTGCAATCATGACTCGTCCAGAATTTCAGTTCTCTCTGACTTTCCTCTGGCAGCAGCAAGTGAACACTGTATTTTGAAATGAAGTAGCACTTAATTTGATGAAGTGATAGTCAAGGCAAGAAAAGGCCTGAAGACACTGTAGTGTTTGATAACCCGAAACAATTTTCATATTAAAAAGATATTAGAAACAAGTTGCCTAAAATATTTAACAGTAACAGTAAGTCTTCCTAAAAAAATTTATTTGTGGGGGAAGATTCTCTTCAGATAATGCAGGACTATGAGATGCCTTCCTTGGGTAGTTGGAACAGATAGAACTTTTTTTTTTTCAAAGGAAGAGCTCCAGGATGTTGTGGTACGACATTGCCTCTGTAAGATGTTGGTCAGTAATATTGCCTAACTGCGTATGAATTCTTTTGTTTGGCGAATGTGAGTCAAATTGGAAAACACATCTGCCCCAGACATCTGGATTCTTAATCTAAATGTGGTTAGAGTGGGAAAAATGTGCATAAAGCTGATAAATACGTAAATACTCTCAAAATTCTTGTCTTTAGCTGTAGGGAAGGAGTGAGGTCTTCTTGTGATGTGATTTAATCTGACAGTTCCACAGTCATCGATGCTGGTTTAGGACCTGCTCCAGTGTCACATCTGTGTCAATAGACACGTGTTGTACCACTGTAACTGAGAGAATATCTCTAATAGTGGACTAATTAGTCATTGTTTTAATGCTTTAGGTAGTTTCTGATAGATCATTGTGGCTTTTCGTAGTGGCGATAACCAGATGTTTATCTTTCAAATACATTATATTGGATATTCTAGAAGTATACTTGTAGTATACAGTATGAAATGCAACTTAGTAGCAATCAGGACAAAACGAAAAATGTAACATGTATTAGGTTACAACAAAGGCACATCTGGGCCATCATCTGTCCTCCAACATTGGCCAAAAGGAGATGGAAGGTAATGCTGATTTATTTTGCCTCTAGAACTTTGCTGATGGTTCTTCTGTATTGCTTTAGTGTAATAAGGGCCTCTTTGTAGCACTTACTATGCAGTCTGTTGTGAAAGAAACTTTGATAAGCAAAATTAAAAACAGTGGCATTCTACAAATAATATTAAATTTATTTTTCTTAGGCAAGTAACTTTTGTGTTATATTCTGCCACCAGATAAAGTTTAGAAACTTATCAGTCAGTTCTCAGAATTCAGAGGTTTGTGAATACTGTCCAATAACAAGACAGATTTTATTACTCCTGAGAGAAAATCAGCTCGGTGTGTGTGTCATATGATTCAAATTCTTGGCAAGATGAAGGTTGCATGAACTAGCATTTCTCATATTTTATGTTGAAAACTATGTTGCTAAACATCTTTATTTTGGAGGGTTACAGTAGATTTCTCTCCTTTTGGACTTTTATTTCATGACCTGTCTTTTGTTACTCAGTTTGACTTGCATTCCTGGAAGCAGAGTCTCAGAATTCATGTTTGAAAAACAGCACTATTTGAAAATATTTAAAGGTATTTTAAAGCATAGAAAATCTGACATGAAGAGAAATCATGGGAGTTTAAGAGGGCCATGCTTAATTCTATTAATTCATCAGTTATTACCAGTTTGATCTTTCTCATCATGTTAGATGTAGTCATGGTATTTAAGTGGGGGAGAAAAAGGAGATTCCAGTATTTAAGGCTTGGGCTTCAGGCTTCCAGATTTAATTCTGTATTTTGCTGGGCATGATTTTTGGGGTATTTTTGGTCACATCAAATAGTTTCTCTGGTCCATAGTTCATTACTGAAAAAGTAGGAACAACAGCTTTTTCATCCTGCTGACCTTTTAGGGATCTACTTATAATGTTCTGGACTTAATGAAAGAAGCTGCCATTCTTGAATCTTTCTGATAATGTCTTTTTTCCCAAGAGATTGAACAATACCGAAATATCATTGCACTGATATTGAACTAGTAGTGCTCACATCATTTCTCTAGGGAAAAAAAAAAATGGAAAAGATTGTACTGTTGATCAGTTTTCATTTTTCCTTTCTTCACTCTGGAGGAACATACTGTTTGTTATACTCATCCCATGTCATAGGATGGCCACAGAGTCCTGGAAAATTCCAGTCAGGGGCATCTCTTTATGAAATCCAGAACGCAGTGTTTCTTTCTTTGCAGGGCTGCCTCTGTGTGTTTGTATCACGGAGTAGGAGTGTGGTGTGTGTGTGTATATGTGTGTGTGTGTGTGTGTGTGTGCGTGTGTGTGTATGTGTGTGTGTGTGCGTGCTGCTGTCACAGCACTGTCAGCTTTCCTACCCGTGCTGGAGGGCCAGTCAGGGCTCCCTACACTGCAGGTGTCACAGGAGGTGACCCTTTTGGCATAGCAGTAACCATTCCTTGGGCCAGGGCTCTCCCTGTGTAGGTGACAGTGTCCAGGTAATTCCTTGTTGCATCCTTGGGGACATCAGTGTGTGCAGTGGTGTCCCCAGCAAGGTGTCTGGCTGGTTCTGCGTGTGTGTCCGTGCCCCAGGGGGGTTGTGTCCAGCTGTGCTAAACTGCCTCTGTGGTTTTAGCAAGGATGGGGTTTTGATGACCAGGCAGCAGAAAACCATGGCTGCTTTTCACACTGGGGCTGTGCCAGCAGTGCTGTTCAGGAATGAGCTCGTGTGTGGCAGGGAAATTCCTAAATTGCTGTTTTCCTGCAGACTTCTGAGACCCTACTTCTGTTAATCTTGATTTCTGCGTGGACCTACCCTGCATAACTATTGCACAAGATTGTTACTTAAAGAAAGGAAAAGAGAGGGATTAGCAGAAATGAGAGTCCCATGGCATGCTGTCCGTTCCTGCATCTGCCTTCCACTTCCCTCCCTTCCCTCCTGGCTTCTCACCAGAACATGTGGTGTTCACACACTTCCTCCTCCCCTCGATGGATACACATGTACATGTGCATGCATGAGGACAGGGGTGATCCAGAGATCCGTGCCTGCTATATAGAGAAATATATGCACCTAAATATAAACCCAGTAGGAAGTAGAAGTCAAAATAATCCCCAAGTCCTGCTCTGGTCAGAGCAGCCTGTTCAGAGTGTGAGTGAATGTTTATTTCGAGCATGCATCTGGAGGGCTCTGGTTGCAGGGAATCCCCTGGTTTGCTCCAGGTCTCTTGCTGCCAACATGAAAAGGGATCAGAAATGCTGGAATAAAAGTGTGATAGCATCCTACTTTCTCTTGATATAACTCGCTATAGATACAACTTGATTTCTAGACCGCAGGGTGTGGCGATACTGTTTTTTGCCTTAGTTACAATTCTGTGCAGTTACCAGAGCAGGTTAAGCCTTGTTTTAAGGGTCTTTGCTTAATATCTTATAAAAATATCAAATGATAGCGAGGTATTGGTTTTAATACAAGAATAAGCAGAACTACACATGAGCAGTGGCCCCAGCAGCTCCTCTGGCTGGCTGCAGCTTTGGGGCTCACAGAGGAGTTCCCCTGAGCAGCTCCCTGGCATGGATGAGGCAAACATTACAAACCCACCCATCCCAGATGGATCTCTCAGCTGTTGGGCGGCTGCAGCAGGCTTTACTCAGGCTTTACTCTTCATGGATGTCTCCTTGTTGCTGGCCTTTTGTTCAGCCCTCTCACATTTGCTGTTGGTGCAGGAAATGCTCCCCTGTGTTTGCTCACACGCAGGTACCTCACGGAAACCATGGTGCTCCTTGGAGTGTTGACATGGTAAGCTCTGACTGCTCTGAAGTCTTCATTACTCTTAATTGTGGCCTTGTGGTTGCCAAGTGTTCCTAATAACTCTGTGTTCTGAATATTTTTGGTCGTCGTGATGAAAAGCAGACATGTGTTTGTACGCTACTCACTGCTGTAAATAAAACAAGTCTGGGTTAGGAATTGTGTTGTACTGCTGTGCAGTTGCTCTCCAGCCTGGCTGGGAAAGAGGCGGACTGATGAAAGGTAGTAAAAAACAAACCAAAACGAGAAGTCTTTCATGTTGGAAAGAACAGGCATTTTGCTGATATAACAAGCTATGTGAAATCAGTGACTTCCGTTTTTACAGGTTTTATATCTATAAGAATAAGGAAGTAACACATGGAATTTTGGTTTTATCTTAGATGTTGGGTATGTTTATAAAGTGTATTGCAGTACAGGTCCATCATTCCCTGTAGATACGTGTATAACACTGTTAGTTACGGGTACGTGCGCTTCATCTGCTCTGAGTGCCGTTTCATGTGTACGCTAAGTGACGGAATGTTGCGTGGTACTGATTTGCTGTGCCCGTGCAGTGACTGGACCGCCGTGGCCACACATGTGCGCAGTCTGTTTTTAGGAAAAGGAGTGCCTGTGTGATGTGGTCTCTGATCTTCCTTCCCCTGCGCTTCACCCTTCAAGTACCTGGTAAGACCAGGCAGAGCAGCTGCAGCGGGACATCTCTGCAAGGTGTGCTGCCTTGGCCACCAGGGGAAACATGCCAGATAGACAACTGGTTTGTTGTTTCTGTGAGGAATTGTATGAAGCTTCTGTTTCTAAGTGTTGGATTTTACAAGAATTTGCATAAAAATTACTGACGGCTGGCTGTGAGAGCCTCATTATTTTTCGTATACGGTCATTTCTAGAGCAGAAAGAAGATGGAATATCCAAAGTCTTCTAATCATTTGTTTGCTGTCATGTTTGCATAACCTTTGGTTTAAACAATTGAGATCTTGGCAGCTTGCATTCAAAAACTGAAGTGTAGTGCTGAGATAAATACCATAAAGCACAGGCCAGTTCTGGGTTTTGTCAGTATTTTGTGTGAACTTTGACAAATGCATTAATATGACAAACAAACAATAGTGAACTATGTGACATTTTAGAATGATTTCTAAGGAAAAAAGCAGAAGGATCAATTTCTTTACAGTAAAAGACCCACCTCTACTGTTTATTAAAAGTGTGTGCCATTATAGAACAAGAACACAAAATAAAGGTGTAAACAAGAGAACATTTGACGATTTGCATATGTTGTAAAAAATTCTTGGGGCTGTTGACATTCTTTTTCAATATTACAGCCCAGAATTATGACTTAAATTAATTGGCTTTTAGGATGCATGGAAAATGCCATGTAAACATGCTTTAATGAGGATTATTAATGAGTAATTCCCTCCCTGTACCCAGTCATGGGGGCAGGCTTTGGTAACTAGTGATCCAACAAAGCACTTAAAAATTACTCTACCTCATGTCTGTAGATAAAACAAACAAACAAATCCCACAGCCCCCTTTCCCCACCTCTCCCCTAATTCTTGAACTCTGAAGTCCAAAACTCCACTTGGGAGCTAAGGATTGGAATTGGAAGTGCATGTTTAACAGTCTAAAGTCCAAACATTTACAATGTTTGTAAATGAATTAATTGATTTGATTTTCTATCCAGATTATTTGACTTTTGCGGACAAAAGCAACTTATTTTGATGAAATTAAGTCCTCTAGTCAGTTGAACACCTTGTAAAACCTTTGCTTGGAATGTTAATTGATTAAACATCAGTTTAGAGAACACATATCCTTTGTTATACCTAAGTAAGTTCCATACAATTGGCATGTAATATTCTCTGTCCCTCCCAGGTGTATGGAATGAAATATCTTTCTAGATCTTACTCTAACTGTAGTAATAATAATAAATATAATATCATAAAATCAACTTGGATTATGAGGATGATTTTCAGCACTTCATCTTTAGAAACTTCATGTTTTTCTTTGTCTGCATTATAATGTTCTGTTTGTAATATTCTAATTCCAAATTCAAGATACAACCTGCATATGAAAACAGTAGGCATCAGAACTGATTAATTTAAGATAATTAGTTATTCCATCCAATTTAATGGTAAGGTATTTTGTAGAGATTTTCATCAAGATCAGGTATGTAGCACCTCTGTGTTATTGTTAAAACAGTGGTGAATTTTGACTCCATCATCACAGTCACGTCTCGTTCCACAAATGGGCTCCAGCAGATGACACAGCAGCATCATTCTTGTGCACCCAACTCTCACCCTGTGTATTAGTTTAGAAAACCCCAATCTTCATTATTTTAGTTGCTGTGCATAAGAGAAGATTCAAAGAAGGAGAAGGATGGTAAGTAAGAGTATTTGAAATTTTTGGTCAATTTAGGAATTTAGCACCTGGCAGGACGTCTCATAGGACTGGACTAAAAGCTGTGCTCCTAAATGTCCTTGGAAAACAGCAAAGAACAAGATCCAAAATTTTAGCAGCATAGGGAACTTGGCAAAATGTGACCATCAACACTAGCATGATATTGAAAGAGAAGGCAGTGGGTACTGTGGGATTCATGGCTGCTCTTGTAGTGAAGGTCTTCCTGAAAGCCTGAGGGTTTCTTTGCTACTTAGAACTGCAGATAAGATAAAAGGAATGAGGAGATGGTCAAATGCATCAGGATATCTACTCATATTTCTTGTTAGGAAGAGACACAGATAAGAAATAGTTATCATTCGAGTCATCACATTTATTGTACATGACTGATAGTTCTTGCTGTGTGTTTCATTCAGTATATGCACTAAATAATGCCATGCTGTCCCAAAATTAACTGTTGATCTTCAGAATTGTGTTCTGCACTCATTTGGTGATTTGCTAGTGTGTTCTCTGGAATTGGAGTCATGCTGGTTTTAGGATGCCAAAGCCATTGCTAATGCTTGAACTTCTCAGTTTTTGTTCTCACTACCCGTTCTTTTTTATCCAGCCATTGCAATCTGGCTCATCCTTCTGAAAGCTGCAAACATGAATTGTGAGGAAAGAATTTCAAACAGTATGACTATAGTTGGGACTTAGAACTTCACTAATATTTCACTGTACCCCAAAGTACAGAAGTTTTATTAAACTTCTTGTTGCCATTTGCTGTGATTACATAGCAAAACTACCCTTTCTGCATTTTTTCTTAAAATGTCAATGAAATAAGAACAAAACAGGTGTTTGGAACAAAACCTTCTGGAAGGAAGATCAGAGAGCCAAGGAGAAGATTTTGCAGGGCTTTAAAATGGATTAACTGGCAATCCAAAAGCTGGCAAAGAAGGCTTTCTCTGTGACTAGTTAGCTGGATGTTGCTACTAGCAGTGATTTAGAAGGCTGTGGAACAGAAAGGGATCATACCAAGATTTCCTAGAATTTGTACCGAAGAAAGAATTTTGCTGGAAGGCAGTGCTAGTACACTTCTGCTTCTTTGGTCCACACAGTGAGCTCAAGGATGTCTTTTTTCCTCTGGTTGTGTTTGCCCTGCCAAACTGGTTTTACAGAGAACAGGAATTTTTTTCCAAAGACATCCAAATGTGCCTTTTCAGCTAGATGACGAACTAGTATGTTTTGGGAGTTTACTTTTTCACTTCTGTAACCAAAGTTGAAGGAGTTACTCCGCGGAATTCAAACCTTCTTGTTTCCTGAAGCCATTTTCAATTGATTTTCAAATCCCAGAGAAAAGGATCAATTCAGCAGGCTTTAAGACTGAAGGATTCTGAGGGTAGTACTACAATTGCCGGTTCAAAATTGGTTTACTGTTTCTTCCATTGCCTTTATCTCTTACAAAAAATGCTTCAGGCTTGTTTTCACTTGGATTCTTAGAAAAGCAAACATTAATAATCAAGAAATTAATTTTTAATAAATGTTTCATAAGAAACAGTTCCCACATCTCTGGTGCATTTATCATACTTTTATTATTGAACCGCTAAGAAGTGTAAGATTTCAAATAAAATCTGTATCTGTATGAAAGAGGTGGCTGCTGTCCCTGCACTGAAAAGTACAATCAGAAAGTTTAAAATACTTAACATTAAGTTAAATAAAAATATTCTATTTTCTATGTTTTCTTGTTTCATAGTTTAACTATTTGTATTAGAATATATATTTCATTGATGGATGTTATCTTGGAGGGAGCACTTTACTAAATCAAGCAGGCTTGAAATCTCTGAATCTCTTGGGCTTTTCAGGCTTTGTGGCAGCATTCTTCCTTGATCACACAGATTTGATGTGTTAATCAAGGTGGACACTGCTGTACAACAGGCTACTTAATCATGCACAACACGTCTTTCAGTTTCCCAAATTTGCTTTGAGTATTCTTTTCTATGAACTGTTTATCCTTTAAATTACTTTATCCCTGGATTTTTTTTTCTCCAGAAAAATGGGAGGTTTCTGATAACGGTTCTAGTAACATGATTTTTTCATTATGTGCAGTGTGCCTAATTGTGGTTGTTGTTACAAGGTTGATTTTTGGATTAAGCAACTTCTACAACAGCTTCCATTAATGTTGTTAAAACTGCACTACTCTTTGAAACATAACAGAAGGTTTACATTCCAGTCTATTAAGGAACAGAGAAGTCTGGCAGCAGGGTTGGCAGCGAGGGATTTTAGGTCCTGTCAAATTCACCAGCACAACTAATACAGTGCGTCATCTGTGCCTGAGCATGGAAAAGCCCTCGCTGGATGAATTCAAGATTCACAACCTTATAATCAGAATTACCTCAGAAAAACCCACTAAACGCCCCTTGTCATCCTTGAAATTCTGCAGCCATTGCAGGTCATCCCAGAAATATCCTCTTCCAGCAGCTGACACTTGTTTCATGGATCCAGAAATGGAGCTGCACCAACAAAGCTGATCCAAGAAAATTTCTTCCCGAAGCAGCTGGTCATTGTCGTTCATGTTGTCCTTTAGTGCAGCTGTACGCAGACTATCTGGTGCCCCTGCCAAAACCGTAGCAAAGCTTTTCAGTGCTATCAAGGTTGG
Source organism: Cnemophilus loriae (assembly GCA_013397755.1). Taxonomy (NCBI): domain Eukaryota; kingdom Metazoa; phylum Chordata; class Aves; order Passeriformes; family Corvidae; genus Cnemophilus; species Cnemophilus loriae. The sequence continues at coordinate 460,444 of VZTF01001710.1, forward strand.
CTTAAAAAGCCCGAAGCTGTCCTGCAGCAAGATGTCAAATACGTATTGAAAAGAGACCCCACTTTCGGCAGCTTGTGGAAAATACATCTGCCAGAGGCGGTCCTACAGCCATGCAAACATGGGCTTGGGTTCCCAGGAGCACCTGCCAGAACCCTGTGGATGCATTGAACATAGATACAGATATATAAAACTGGCATCAGCTTTCTTGCCAATAATTTGTGTCTGTGCTGGTTGAGCACAGTTTTTCTCTTCATATCTTTATTTAGGCTTTTTGGGATTCTTTCAGTTGTGTGCTCTCCTGATAGTTTCAGTCTCTTGGTTCGGATCCATAAACTTTCTAATTGTTTTGTTCTTTTGCCCCTGCTATAACTCTTTGTGAGACTAATGTTTTAGGATTTTTGACTTGGTTTGACCTGTATAGCCCAGCACGAGGCTCCCAGTGTTGTTTGCATGTAGTTTATGTTTCCACGTGGAGTTACCCTGTCCCTTGTGCAGAACTTTGTCTTCGGGAGGCTCAGAAGGCTCTTTCAGTCTGTGTCTGCCAGGCTGTGATGCCAGTTAGCAGCAGTCCTGCCCTCCAGGGTATTTGCCACTCTCCCAAATTTGATGTCAGTCAGAGATGGGATGAAGATGCATTTCATGCCGTTTTCCAGGTTGTTAATGAAAGCATTCACCACAGTATCAGGCCCTGTAAACATGATTCAGAACCACCTGCCTGTTAACCCTTGAGCCTGACAGTGCAATCAGTCTTCCACTCTTTCATCCGGACTTTATCTCCCAGCTTGTCCCCAAGGGTACCAAAGGAGCCTGCAAAAGACAGGCTGCTCTTTCCTCCGATGCAGAGCTCGTTATTTCATTGAAGAAGATGATCCAGTTTTCCTTGGTCAGCTGGTGCTTTGTGTTCTAAATCACTTTTGTGTTCTTCCTGTGTCTGGGAATTCTCTCTATGAGGACTTGCTCCCCACAGTCCAGCCTGTAGCTCCACCAAACCTGTTCCTTGCCTTCTTTGAGTTGTTGTCAAAGGTTTTATTTGTGGTTCCCCAGAAAATCAGTTGGCAAGAGACTGAGTCTCCCAAGGGGAAAACTTCGGGGATTAGAAGTTCTCTTTCCTAAGATGATGTCACTGAGGGTTTTTAGCATTAATAAAAAATTATTTTGCTATCACATGTTATTCAGTGGAAAATTTTCAGTGAGCCCTACTTCCAAGTTATATTTCATCAGACACCGTTCAGTTTCTGCTTAGTGAACTAGACCCAAAATCTTTTGGTAACTGATTTGAACTGAGCTTCGACTCATTGCATGACAGAAGATGGATGTAAAATTCCACTTCTATCCAAACGTTATTCTTCTATAGTGAAAAACTGATTTTTCAGTGAATCACTTTGCATACCCATATAAATCTGATTTTTTTTTTTTAGGAGTTCAGTCCTGTTAAGTTGTAAAAATTGTATAGAATGTGCACTGATGATGTGATGCATTTTTATTAAAAGTGTGTGAAATTGGAAAATCACAGGAAACTTAGAAAAGAACAGTGAGATTAAGTTAGGCAAGATGAATGTATTTGTACATGTTTGAAAGTTTATGACTTTGCTTAAAATTTAGGAGAGGAGAGGCTGCTGAGAGTAAAGATGTGTCCTGTGTACTTGTGAACTGATTTGCTAATATGTAACTGGTCTATACTGTAATATGGTATCTATTTTAATAGTTCTTTTAATGTGTTTAAGCGTTCCTCTGTTGTTCCTTAACTCAATTAAACGGGCTGTCTGTACAGCAGTTTTTACAGAGTATCCCATGTTAATATTTTGCAATGGCTGCAGAAGGGTTTTGCTCTACCAGGGCTCTAGGAATACACTGCAGTTCGTAGATACATTATGAATTAATCACCCCCTCCAACTGAGCAGTTAATGGATATTGATCACTTTTGTGTCATGAGTTGCAGTGTATTCTATCATCTGAGTGTTGTTTGTCAAAACTTCTTACAAATTGCTGTGCAGGACCTTGTATCACAGCTGGTGTAGTTTAAGGTTTGGACAGAGTCACTGTGAATGAAGCCCTGCTGTGAAATAAAAGTCAAAAGGCATCTTGGCATCCCAACCATTTCCTTGGGAGAAGATTACAGCCTGAGTATGTTGAACTTTATTGCCATGGGCCTCATGACAGTATTCAGAAACATGCATGGCATTTCTGTTAAAGAAACTCAGATGTGCAGAGACGCGAGGGATGGCATTTTTGTTTTTATCAGTATCTTGCAAAAAAACGTTAAAAGTTTTTAGGCTTTTGGGGTACAGTAAAAATACAGTGACAAATGTGTAATTTATGCACATAAAAATTGAGGTTCCTGGTTTCCTAAACATAGTTTGTAACAAGGAGGAGGAAATGACTAACCTCAAGCCTAGATGGAAATGTATTTATTGAGAAAGAGCGGGGGTGGGAGGGGGCTTGACAGCTCTTCTTTGAGTGAAATGTTGTTTCTTGTTTTCACTTGCTATGAGATCAGCAGTAGGATGGGGCTGCATAGAGAAAATCTGTTGCATTTGCTAGCTTGTGAATGTGTGGAGTAAAGCAAAAGGAGACTTAAAAATCTTTGAACACTATGTGCTTGTGTAATTGCATCTAAACTGCATCAATTGAATTCTGTTCCTTATACCACTGTGCTTCAAGGGCAGGCAGACCTATGAGACTTCAGGGCCAGGTAAAGATGAACATGAAGTTCTTCAGGAAGTAAAATACCTCTAAACTAAAAATGGATCTCCTGCCGGGAATGGCAGCTCTACAGTCTTGCATCCTGTTGCTGACAGGATAGGTTCCTTAATTAAATGGTCATTGCAAAGGCTTCTCATCAGGCAGAAAGGCCACAAAGTCAGAACAAATCAGTGAGGATTCTCCTGGGTTGGAGGCTGTTCCTTTGTCTTCTGCACTGGCATCACTCTGTGGCATGATGGCCGTGGAGGGTGAAGAAACTCTTACATGTGGCGTAATTCAGAGCACAGATCAAGTCTGTGATCCGGACTTTGTGTTCAATTATTGCTGTCAGACCAGGTAGTAGTATGAGAAGCTGCTCATCAAAAGCCCAGAGAGTGATTCTGATCAATGTTAAACCTGGAAACCACAGATAGTGGGAGTGTACTTGTCTTGGTTTTATTAACTGTGAATCCCTGCGGCAGTGTTTAAGCAGAACAAAAATTAAATTAAAAGCTTGTGTTAATGAGCGACACATGAAATGTGTTAGGGTCATTTATGAAGGAAGAGTTGATTTTTTGCGAATTAATACTTTTGAGAAGCTCTCTATATTCTTATCAAAACAAGACGTTTTAAAAATATTGAGAATTTTGTGAGGCAGTATCTCCCAAGTTTTGAGTTTGTTCTTGTAGTTCTGTCAAAAGATAAGGCAGCAGGTAGTCAGCTCCATGGACCTTTTCAGTATGTCTACTTTTCATCCTGTTTCTCAGGTCCCAGAAGAGTTCAGCTTGATAAAATTGTAGCTGCTTCAATAAAGTTTGATTTCACCTTTGTCAACAAAAAAAAAGGGAAAAGTTTGATCCCACTATAAAGCAGAGCAGCAGCTAGCATTGATGCTTACTTCACTAGACAAAGCTCTATGTGAATGTTAGCAAGAAAGTAAATGCACATTAATTTTCACTGAAAAAAACAATTTTGCTTATGATTCCAATAAGAAGATTTAAAACTTTATTGTGAAGTTAATTATGTGATGTTATTAAAAGTAATATAAGTGATTATTGTCATATTGGCATTTATTGCAACAAACTGTAATTTTAACTATTGCTTTAGGTGATGGCTTTATCTGTGAAGCTAAAACTTGTGGTTTAAATACTTTTAAAAGTTACTTTGGAAATTCCAAATAAGTCTGTGTCTTTTCACCTGTTTCAAGACGGCATATAGTTACATTAGCTATAATTAGATATTGTGAAATTGTCAGTTCATTTACTTGGATTTTTAACTCTGTGAAGATTGGATATAAAGGACATTGATGGTAGCATCAATTAACATAGAATAGGTTTTCTTTGATCAAAACTGTCGTTTGTAATAGTTCAATTGCATTAATATTGTATTTGTATATGAATGGATAAAATTTATGCAGCTTATCTAATGAAAATTAAAAATAAACTCATTAATATTAAAGTATAGTTATGAATAACATTGCAGTTCTACCAGATGAATCCCTATTCCTTTTAGCAAAGGAAACATCTTTTCTAAACGGGACTGTTGAATTCTCTTACTGCTTTAGACCAAAGTAGTAGTCCTGTGCATTAGGATTGACAGCTCATATTTTCAAAATATAAACTGCATCAATAATAAAAATTCTGTGATTCAGTAAAACCCTGCCCGCGTAATATAGCTGTAAGAATTAGGATGAAATCCTGACACCAGTGAAGTCATCTGTTGAATTTCTAACTAATGTTTCACCTGTGATTTGTAGCCAATGTTCTGCACATAGTTACACATGCTGACTTAACAGTTCTTGGGTTAGTGCTTTAAAAACACATCTGCCCCTAAAGTTTCTGGCATTTTTTTTTTTTCTGGATTCATTATGAGCTTAGTCCTGCAGGGTGATGAATGCTCTTGGTATGCCTGAAAATTGACTTCAGTTATTCTCAAAGGGGACAGTGCAGTGTTGAGCATTACTCGAGCAGTATTTTTAATAGAGCATGCATGCGTCCTACTGTGCTGCCAAAAAGGTATGGATCAAGTGCTGCCGTGTGCAGCTTTTTAGTTTGGATGCATTCACTGCATGCTACGGTGATTTCATGCAATAGTCAGGCCTGTGGGGAATTCCATGTATTTATGGTGTTCCTGAACATAAGGCAAAATTGGACCCCAAGTTTTTGGCATACTCGGATTTCTGTAGATTATTAAAAATGTGGTGTCTGTTTGAAAAGCTTAGTGCCTGAAGCAGAATGGGTTTTAATGCAGGAAGATACTGTATCAGGTAGCAGTTAATGAGGGAGACTATGAAGATGAATTTAAAAAGAAAATGCCACCTCAAAAGTTATCTAGATATTCCATACATGTCTTCTAGATTTTTATCATGTGACTAAGAGAACGCAGAAATCCCTAAGTGTAAGTTGTTTAATGCAGGAAGAAAGGTCATTTTTGTGCACTGTCGCTGTGCTTCCCTGGCTTGGGCTTGCTCTTGTGGGATATCAGAGGGGACTTAAGGGCCTTCTTGAACCTGGGCCTGCATGTCCAGGAGCAGATCAAGGAAGATCTTGTCCTGGGGTGACTTTTCCTAGCTGCTCATCACTCGGACCACACTGCAGAGGGCATCTCAGCTTCACAATGATGTACAATACCTCGTTTTCCAAGCACGAGTTCCAGGCAGTGCTTGTTCTGAAGTCAAGAGTGAGGAGCAGAGTTGACTCTCTCCTGCAGCACCAGGAGCCTAAGCCACCTTCCAGATTCCAAAAGCCCTCAGTGCTCCCCCATATCAGCCCCATATGTCCAGCCAAGCAGTCAAAATCTGTAACTTTCAAGCTCTCGGCTCTGCAATCTAATGGCAATATCAAACCACCAAAGTTTTGCTGCATATTTTAACTGGCTGGAATATATAAGTAATTCACATGTGTTGTCAAAGTAAGTGATGTAAGGAAAAACATTCTCCTTTTATTATTCACTTGTCAATTCAGTGTAGCAAAGCTATTTTAAGTGTACATGAATTCCTGTAACACTTCCAATCTGCTACAGAGTTCAGCAACTGTCTGGATATAGGATGTGTATGGCCAGAACAATGTGCCAGGTTTTCACTCAATTAGGCATGGATTCAAAGCAGTACTCTGCATATGTCATTCTGGAAGTCTGTATTTCACTGTCAAAGGACGTTGATTTTTTGGTGATTAATTTGCTGAAAATAATTTTTGTTCCCCAGATGTGTTTCAGCTTCATTTTGCACAAATTAGGTGGAACAGCTTTGATTATTTCATGGTATTCGATTTTTGTCTACTTCTGTAGCAGCAGTAAGAGATACTTTTCTCAATTGGTAAAGACATTATATATAAGGCAGCTGGATTGCATTGTTTCAGGAGTCTAAATTAATTGCCTGCATCACATATATGACATTTCCAGTACTTTGGTTTGTCTGTAAAATTGAGAAGCTGAGATTTCAGTGCAACATCTCTTTTAACTATGGAAATTCTGTCTTGCAGCTACAAAGCAGGTAAACAGTTAATTAGTTCCACTCATCTTAAAACAACGGTGTTATAATTTATTCCTAGCTGAGATCACTTTATATTCCTTGTCATATACTGGAGAAGAAAAAAAAATATAGAGATAATACTTCCATACTACAAGTCTATGTACTGCTGACATGGAATATGTGGAGAATTTCATACTTGAAGGAAGGAATGGAAAAATAATCTAATGTGTTGTTTATATGGTGATGATATATATCTTTGAGACATATGTTAGCTCTTGGAGTATTGAATGCTCTCTAGGTGAAGATACATTGCTCAGTTTTTATAAAGATATTTTTATGTATATTTTGGATAAAAGCCCAAACTCTTTCAAATAATTTGAGCTAAGGGATTAAGTAGGTAACCTGAAATTGAGGATGGATTATTTTATACCTGGTTATAAATAGTCATGTGCAGAAATAATGTATGTATTTCTTTGAAAGCTGTTGCACATTCCTAAAGATTGGAAAGTCGAATTTTAAATGGGAAGTGTTCTTGTTAAGTGAAAAAGTACTAAGAATATTTATCATATATTAAACTAAAAATGCATGTGCTAAATTCCAAATGGGGATTAAGGGTATGGATAACAATAAGAAATAATGGAGAAATGGAAAATTAAAAGCAGCTGAGGCTGTGTCCTTTAGCCTTGTGCTCTGAGATCTTACAAACCAAATTGGGTTTGTTATATACGTGTTGCGATACTAAGAGGCATCATTGAAACATTTATTGAGTTTTCAGTGTCCATTTTTGTTGGTCTTCCTCTGCCAGACTGGGATGTGTTACGGAGTGTGAGCACTTGCCAAACTCTTGTTGTCCGTGCACAGTTGGCAGTCATGCATTTGTGCAGAGTTAGACACATTGAAATCCTCAGTAACTGTGCAGAAAGAAACCTTCACAACTGTGAACGTGTATGTTGCGTGCCTCTTCAGAATGTATATGTAAGCAGTTTTCTAAATGCTGCTGTATTTAACTGTGATGGACATTGGTATTCTGTTTTGGTGAGCTTGATTAAAGAAATTGAAGATGAAGTATTACTGAAAAATCACAAAGGTTGAAATAGGCTTTAAAATGATGAGAAGCAAAATAGTCTTGTGATGAGTTTTTTGGTCTGTTGTTTTAAACCTGCAGTCCACAGTCACTCTACAGCCATTTAAGAACAAAGAGTGAGATGGATACAAATAACATCCTAATGATCCTTAACATGATAGCTTTTGTAATGCAGATTTCATATTTCTGCTATCACAACCTGGTGCCAGGTTTTTGCTAGTTGCTCTGTTTTAGATGACTCTGATACGAGATGAAGGCATAAATGTAAAGTCTGGCAGAGGAACACTTGAGATATTTCAGTTTTGGCATTGGGTCAGTTGTTACAGTAATAGGAGTGGTTTAAGTTGCAGGTTGCCCACTGTAAATAGAATGTTAAAAATATTAAAATGAATTGTTCAACTGGAAATGTTGGTTTCCCATTGATCATCCAGGAGCACAATGGTGATACATTTGTTTAGTACAACTGTGTGCATTATTGTGTTCTTTAGTGGTGGCAAAAAGAGCGGATGAAAAAAACACCTGATTGCTTTTTTAAAAAAGTATCATTTTTAACTCTTCTTGGATATTTTTTGTTCTATCTTTTTTTATGGTCATAAAAATTCAAGTAGTTTGTTTTTTAAGTATTAAGTTGCATTCCAATTCTGCTTTCTTTTAAAAGACTTCCGTAATAAAATCACGACTTTCATCAGCACAATTACTAGTTGATTTACTTTGGCATACCTTTCTCTGCCTAGAGAGATGTGAATGACACACTTGACTGTTGAATGAGGCATTCAGAGACTTGAAGAGAATGGGTTTTCATCTTCTTTTAAAATTAACCGTGTGCCAAACTTTTGTAGAGGCTGTGGAGGTGATTATTTCATATTGCATAAATGTCACTTCCTTCATGTAGACTTTTTGAAAGAGCATTCTTTGGTCATCACATCACTTCCATTTTAGTCAGGTTGGCTGTTGACTCAAATGGAAGCAAGCTCCCTTTTTATTGTTTCCTAAATGAGGAAAACTTTCCTTATTATAGGTAAACTGTGTTGGTGAAATTGTATTTCACACATATGGATGAGAAACTGGCTTATAAATTTCTAAAGTGGGAAGAATCATAGCAACACCTATCTAGGAGAAATCATGAGAAGATATATATATATATATATATATATATATATATATATATATGTACACACACATAAATATATGTTATTTTTATGTGATATCAAATGATTAAAAATTACATTGTCTGTCAGAAGGATGCCAGAGGGACTCCATAAGGCAGAAACGAAATTAATATGCATAAAATGGTATTGCTTATTTTCTTCTTTGTCTTTTCTTGCAGGATTGTTCATCTTCAGAAGAATACAGCATTGCTGCAGCATTGCTGCCCCTGACAACTGCCTTCTATAGGGTAAGTTTCTATTGCAAACCACTGCTATTTTGTATTTTTTTTACATCACATACATTGTTAAAATGGAGAAAGGGATGACAGGAGATACATGCCGGGTGAGGAGATTCATTCTAAAACTTATTGATGTCAATGGAAATCATCAAGTAGACTGGTATGGACATTACTCCAGAATGACATTTATTGATGTTGGATCATTATGATTATGAGACACACACCCAGAACTAAATGCAGGCTATATGATGGGTTAGCAAATTATCATTGAATTATATTTAGTCACTAAAATAATAGAAAAGAATAATTTCTGATGTTACTAGGTAGAAACTATTGCAGTACTACTGTGTTTAATTTGGCATGTTAAACATATACTGGCCAATATAATATAATGGTCACTGTAGTAAAATTGGCAAATAAAGTACTTGTCTAAAAGTACAAGTTAAGTTTTCAGTCTGTGTAGCTGTTAATTTTGGAGAATATTATGAATGGGGTTTTTTAACTGTATATTTGTTTTCAGTTTCTTGTTTTGGTTTCTTTTTGGGAGGGAGAGTACATAATGTTTGATAGCGGCAAAATACAATGTGATAGTAAATACAAAAATATAAGTAATGCAGATTTTGTAAGTAATTATTTCAGAAGCAGAACTCTTGTAGTATGACTGTATTTATTTCAGTGTCCCAGTACAGCAGGATTTTCATCAGTTCTGGGTAGCTCCAGTTCTGCTTTTTAGGATGTACATACCTGAGGAAACAAATTCAGACCGTGGACTTGCTTGCAATATTAAATAAACTTTGTTTAATGTGAATGTTGTTATATAACCCAGTTTGGGAAATAAGTGTTTAGTCATTGGTAATTGGTACACTGTGGTATTGCAAAATAGTAGTTGCTGTGACAGCTTAGCTGGACATTAATAATATAGAAATTGAAAAATACAACCTTCTACCTTTCAGATGGTCTATGAGGCATTTACGAGTAGCCAGAAGTAAAATGCAGAAAGTTTCTTATTTTAGCTGAGTGGAAACCAAGGTTTCTGCAACAAAAAGCTGAGAAATCAGTCAGTCATTTTAAGTTTAAATTATATATTCTAATCAATTTCTGGATTTTTTTTGAACTAGAAATAGATTCTGTCATGTTGTTTAGAATAAAAAATGTTACGCTTTACCAGTCACAGAAACCAGAATCATCTGTTGAAGACAAAAGCAATTTTCACAAACTTAATTGTGAAGATTTCTTGACATTTCTTATTTAAACTCATACTTAATGACATGTATGAAGCATAAAGTGGCAGAGTTTTTTCCTCTTCTAATTATTTGAACTGTAAAAAACTTTTATTTAAATGGGTTTTATTTCATAGCTGTACATAATACCCCACAACTGCTTTTAGGAAAGAGTGTACAGAGTATTTTCATTCTCTTATGTAAGGTAGCATGGTGAGATATTAAATTTTTCAATCCCAGCAAACAGACTTTCTCCCATCTTTAGTTCCAAGTTCATCTTTCTCTGTTCCCTCTGTTTTGAGTCCTTGAGTAGCAGAATTGTTGTTTCACATTTGCTGCTGCCACAAATACTTAATTTGAGGGAAGAGCTAATGAGCTATAGAAATTTCCCTCTTTCCTATTTTATTCTTACTGCTGCATAAATTCTACAATTTGAAGAAACTTCCATTTTCTTTTATTTTCTGGTTTTTAGTTTTGCTTATAAGAATAGCCAAGAGAGTCCACTCTTTACCTTGAAAGGTACAGGGAGTATTTTGGGGTATTTTGGGGTCTTTTGGGGTGTTGTAGCAGTTTGGTTAGATTCCTACTTGGTAGAGTTTGATCAAGTAGGCAAAAAAAAAAAAAGAAGACAATAAAAAGAGACTTTTTAATGTAGTATCAGGAGTTTTGAAATAAGCTTAAACAAGTTTTGATTTTACCATCAAGCAGAGCAAAAATCTGGATTGAATATAAAATATATTTAAGTAATTTCATCTATACACTTGTATTTTTTGGTAGGAGTACCAAGATCTCACACTATTTCTCTCACAGAAAGTTCTCTGAAATCTTTTTTTAATAGCCTAGACTATTTAACACTAAAAATACACTCAGGAAACTGTGAGTCCCTGGATGGAAGAAGCATGATGAGTTTTTTAATGTTCCTGACCTGAATTAAAAATTAAAGTAACCTGACTGTTAACTTGCAAAAGCCAGCTGTTAATGCATAATAGAAAAAGAATTTTGTTTTTCCCAGATCTAATCCTCAGGTTCAGTGATGGTCCCATTTGGTATGTCCCATTAGATACAATTCTTTGGCAAAAGTACTTATTTTGGTATAAAACTGTTCATACGGAACACAAACTGACATTGCTGTTCAGAACATAAGATTATTAGACTAACTTTGCAGTGATTAGTTTAAATTGAGATTAACAGTTTAAGGTTCAGTTTGGAATTTGAGTAAAAAATGATACTTTTTGGAGGATTTTTCAGCCTATCTAGAGGTTTCCAAAACTGTGTTGTAGACTAGAGTGAATATGCTCTACCTGGCATGAACCTGTGCTTCAACGTGAAGAATGACCTCACCTCTGCCCTATGATTGTGTTGGTGCTTCCCAAGGATGAAGCAGTGCCTGGCAGAGTGCAGTTGTTTTATTGGTGTTTCTGCTATCAGAATACCATGTTTGATGCCAGCAGCATATTAAATCTCATTTCACCCACCCCTGTGGAGACTGGTACAATTGGTAGCCAGGAATAGACAGGAATTGTGCATCTGGCAGTGACATGGGCTTTCATTTGTGTGGTGTAATTGCACAAGCAGTGCTCCAAATCAAGTTATCAGTGACAAAATCTGAAGTAAATCTAAAAATGTGGTAGAGTTCTGCCAGTCTGATATGTTACCATCTATGTTTGCTATAGCATTTTGATGGGAAATTATGATGGGATTTCATGCTGCTGCAGCATTTCACTGTTAGTATAATTCCTGTTGCTTCCCATGAAGTAGTAAAAAGAAGTTACGCAGCATCACAGTTCCTTTATGGAAGGACTGTTGTGTACGTGAAAAGTTAGGTTTCATTTTATTTACCTAAGATAAAGCAGAGCACAAATGAAACAATTACCTCTTCTTCCTAAATAACTTGACTGTATTTTACTGGACATAGTGTAGCCACCGAGTGTTCGAGGTGTATAAATAATGAAAAGGATGTGGTTTTGTTTGAGTTCAGCAGATAAGCCAATAAACTGAGCAGTAAGACAACTTACAACTTGGAGGTGATGTTGGTAAGATTCTGGAATGGTTGTGTCATGCATTAGCCTGGAGGGATTTTAAAATATTTTTGGTAAAACAGCAGAAAATTTAAAGAAGGGAGCAAGCTGGCATGATGTAACCCATCTTGTCTTAATGCCTTTGCTTATTTAAAAACTAGTCTAGGGTATTTCTACACAGATCCAATTAAAATTACGAGAGACATCACGCTGTGTACAGCGTGCTAGGAGCTCTTGGGATGTCTGGTGAAATTTCAGAATTCTCCCTGAAGTCTGGTGAGTGATCTATTGTGAAACTTGATCAGGCAGGATTTGATCGCACTCTAAGTCAGAGCTGATGGGATTAAAGTCATAGACAGGAAGTCAGCACTGGTTGCATATTTGTGGCCTGGAGTAATAATTGAATTTTTCTAGAAAAAATAGTCCCAATGCTTTTTAAAAATTTTAAATATTGGACACAAGCTGTTAGCAAAATGTGACTCATCAGTGACAGTGGACTTTGGTGTGTACTGTTAATGTCACAAAAACAAACAAATTTTTGCTTCTGGGTTAGAAAAAGGTTTTAGTTTACCATTAGTAATACCGTTGGAATTTTGTTTAAAATTGAAACAATATAAATAAAATGTATTTATACGTGAAGATGAAAGAATTTTTCCATGTTTTCATGGTACAGATGACCCATGCTTATTTGGTATGTGGTCACTTCTTCTGTGTATAAAGTGGAAATGTAGTATTCCTTGGTGCTGTGGAAGAGAGGTCTTTTTCTACGTGTGGGAAGAAAGGACAAGAGGAAAGGGACTTATTTTAATCATATTTTCCTTTAATTAACTCATCGAGGAAGACAATTCGGCGGTTGCGTAACCGGCGTTGTCAAATTCACAGGGTCTGGATTCCCTGTTTCGTTCTGGGTCCCTGCCAAGGTGGCAGGATGTGGTGGCCCCCACGCTGCATTTCTGGGAGGCTCAGAGTGCAGCCAGGCAGGATCAGCGGCAGGCACCAGTTCCAGCCTGTCCTGGACAACAGCACAGGGAGCAAAAGCTGCTCCCCACTGCTGCCCCAGGCAGAGGCCGCCTCTCCATCTGCCCTCCCTTTGCAGCTAAGCTGATGTTTGACACTCTGAGCAGACATTATTTCTTGCATAACCACTGAATGTTAGACAATGTTCCCCTCTGAACCTGATTGTGCAGATTATAATACAATTTTCTGCCTCTCGGGGATCTTTTACAAAATCTTACAACTAAAATTTTATGGTTAAGCTGTGTATGATCATCTGTGTTCCCATACCTTTGTGAGTATATTCTACCACACTGCACAGTCCATAGAAACACACTTGCAAATTTTTTGTTGTTTGGCATTTGGAAGTGTTTGAATAAAGGAAGTGGCATAATAAAAATACACTACTCTGAGAGTAAAGTTTTCTCTGTGTAGATGTTATGAATGGGCTTCCACATTTATAGACAAGCATTTCTTTAAATTGCAGTATCCAGAGCAGAATCACAGGTGTTTAATTTAAATTTCTGAGTCACTTGTTTTTAACGGCTTGATGTACACTTGAAGAGTGCTTATCTAGTTTAGGCAAAAATAACCCGAATGCAGCAAAATGTCTCACAGTTTGGATGTCTTACATTCAAATTGACATTTGTCTTTTAGCAAGATGCACTGGAGACTGCTTTATAATTTTTATGTGACTAAATTATGTAATTCTTGGGAAGGACAGAGGGAAAAACTGGGGGCTTTTTATTATTATTTTATTTTAATGCTTCTAAGCCACAAAATTTCAAATAAAATTTCAGTTGGATACTGATGCGAATTTTTTTGTGGAGCTTGAAATGGAGTGAGAGAAGTGAGTCTGCAGCTTTGTAGACTGAGGCTGGCTGAAATCCTTAGGATATGGCATCCTTGGGCTGTTCATCTGCATGGCTGCCCATTTCTCATTTGTACTCCATGTTCCTGTACCTTTATTGAGACTGAAGTAGAATTACATAAAATAGGAGACTTTATTCAGTGTTTTTAAAAGAGCAAAATTTGGTGTAAATCATTGAACTAAAAATCCTTTGAATATTGTACAGAACATTTATTCAGGTCATCTTAAGAATTATCCTGGCTGCATTTTCCTGAGGAAAAGGATTTTAGTCCAGGGGCTTTTTTTATAATCTTCAAGGTGAATGCAAAATTGTGATTTAAGTAAAAAGTTGAATTAATAAAAAAATGTGAAACAGGAAGTATTTCACGTTAATACACCAATAGAAATAATTCCGATGTTTTCCATAATGAAATATATATATGGTGTTTTGCATAGCATAATAATAAAACAAAAGTAATCTGAGTGTGTACTTTCCTGGCTGAAATGGAGTCAGTGACAGTTATGGCAGATGTTCAATGGAAGAAAGTGTTTGCTCTGTGAAATGCCCGAATAAATAAAATAAAGAGTAAAACTCTACTGCAGAGCCTGTTGTGTGTAGGAGGGATGATTCCCACTTACAAGGATAAGAGCTTTCTCTGAAGGTTGGAGGCAGTACTAGAGAAATTCAGAATAGTTATAATATTTGAATTATTGTCATGAACCCCCACTTCCAAGAGAGACCCAATTCAAGATTAGTTATGTAACAGAAGCTTCATAATTTGAAATGTGCTCTTTGTTGTGTAGCAGCAAGTCACAGAGAAGACACCCAATGAAAGGCTGATGTGGAAAATCTGTGATGATGGGTGAAGAGTGATTGCATTTTTGTGTCTTTGTCAGGCAGATTTTACAGTTAGTATCAGCTGGAATCAGTGGAATATTGGTCCACCTGGACTGTGGAAAACAGTGAGATACTTTGGTACTAACATTATCTTCGTTACTTTATAACTATATTATGTTGGTGTTTATTTTAGAATTTGTGTAAATACCAGGGAATTGCATAAAGCTACTGGATGATACAGTTAATTGAGGAAAGCAAAATTTGTGGGGTTTTCTACATTTAGCGTGAGTTTTGATTCTTAACTTCAATTTCTGCACAACTGTGATTGTCCCAAGTAATTCTCATAATCATCAGCATGCTTTTAGCCTCCTGGAAAGCTAGGAAGACTTTCTGTCATGTGTTAGCTTTCTATACTGAAATATTTTCATTCTTGTACCCAGTTATTATACGTCCTTCTAAAACTTTCTGTCCTACTCTGGTGTGCTTGGATTAAAGTCACTTCTACTTTAAAATTCTTCACTCTTGAATTGCTGGCTTTAATTTAGGAAACTCCCATCGTGAAAGACTTCCTTTATTGTCTTGGCAAGGAGTTTTGTCTGCTTCCATTAATTTTCTTTTTGTATCTCTATCCTGCCAGTTCTGATATTATCTTAGTCTATGGAAATGTTTTTGTGACTGAAATAGTATTAAGTAACATTATTTTTAGTTCTAAGATTATTTTTATTTATCCATTCTCTGAATGCTAATCTCTTTAATATAGAAATACATTGTTGCCTGCTTGAAAAGAACATGGCTGTATCATGTAATGGATAAGAGGGAAGAAGCTGAACCACAAAAGAATATTTACAACATTATCAAATGTGTATATGAGCATTATTTACATTCCTGGAAAATCCAGGAGCCTTAATTGTGGACCAGAAATGCTGGTGTTACTTTTGTACTAAAGAACAGAAAAATGAAGATATTAACCCTCAAGAGCTTACAATATGTATTTGAAATAAGTAATAATACTTGGAGCCAGGCAGTTTGAAGCATTGGAAGGAAGCTGTGGAGTCACCATTATTGTTCATGATTCATGACAGTCATCATTATTCATAACAGTCATCATTACTGTTGGTGATTCTATCCACCAGTAGGTTAATTAGGGCTGAAGTTTTTATAGACATAACCTAAAAGCAGTATTTTATTGACTTTTGAGGGAGGATAATATGGTTACTTGGCAGGTGCTTATGAATATGAGGGGGGTCATGGAAGAGCATTTTTAAGGCAATGGTCAAAGTTCTGTCAATATTTCCAAACACTCCTCCAGTCAAAAGTTTTTATTACATCCATTAAAAGTTCTTTTCATATAAATATTACAGTTCACTAAATTATTTTTGTAAAAGCAAACGTACTTCTCAAGTTAAAACAGGAATCTGAGGATCCTTGTTAGGTATGATCGAGTGGTTTTGCAGTATCCCTTGCAAACACAGGTGCCAAAATGTCATCTCTGATCCTTAAGATTTTAACTTGTGCACTTTGGTTCTGAATGGATACATAATACATGCCAATAGAATACATTTTATATCTTTGCAGTAGAGAATATCTCACTTCCAAGACTATTTTTAGGTGGGGGGAGACAGCAAAGTATAATACGAAAGGTTGGGCTATTAGTAGAAGAGACTAACTAGAGAATGTTTTTAACATGTGTCTTTACAAGGAATTTAGGAAATTAATTACTGTGGTAACTTTGCTCTGTTGACGAAGCTGGATTTCCCAGAATGGTAACATCATGGGAAACGTGGAAGAGAATTGCAATCTGTAGTTCCTTTCCTTTGTGGTTTGTGGGAGGAAGTACTTGGTCAGGAAGAAAAAAAAAGGAAATTCCCCCCAATTAAAATAAGATGTAATGATAAATTTTGTAGTAAATTTCTGTAAGTGAAGAACTGACCCACTGTCTCCTAGAATAAGGAGAAAGCTTTCTGTTGCATTTCCACTGCTATTGGATCATATCATTTGTAACTGATTTCACTTGAGCTTGTTTTCTAGAAATGATACGAAACACTGCTTTAAGAATTTTAATTTAGTTATAGCCCATCTCTTTGCGTTATTACTTCTAAGGGGGATTACAGTGTTACAGAAATTCTGATTCACTTAGAATTTCCACCATGAAAGAATTGCTGGTGGTTTAATTAAAATCTAGTAAAGCTTCTGACCTTAAAGTGAAAGAATGTAAATGAAGTAACAGAGTCCCCCATGCGTTTTCCATATGTGTAAGTTCAGCTTTGCCTCCTCATCACTACGTCCTTATCCCAGTAGAATGGAACTTTCTGCATGAAAACACAATTTCCTTCATTGAGTTACATTTCGTTGTGGCATTATTATCCGTCATGATTTGAGCAGCGTTATTTTATGTTTCCATGGGAGAGCAAATGCTTGCAGATGGTTAGGGAGAGAAATTACTGATATATTCGTGTGTATTGCCTGCTTCTGTGTGAATGTCTCAGCTGCCATCCTAGATATCTCATCAACAATTTAAACTGTGTGACCAAAGACTTGAGGTGTCACAAATGCTTTCCTTCCTTACACATCCAAGTGATTTAAACCCATAATTGAAGTTTGTATCTTCTACTCCTGTTTTCATCCATATCCCTGCATTTTTTCCATTTGCTGTTTCTGTACCCTTCATGACAGTACCTGCAGCTGGAGTTCTTGGTAGGATGCTCTTGTTGGCTTCCTCTGAATCATCACAGCTCTCTCAATTTGCACATACCACATCAGCTCATTGTCATGAGTTCACAACACTGTGCCAGTAAGAATTCACGGGGTAGGTGTGTGGCTCTGCTCTTCCTCATGCGCTGCACATGCCAAAACTGCATCTTTCCACTTGGCAGAACTGTTCCTGACAATATCCTGCTCCATAAGGCACTTCCAGTCAGCACCTCCACAATCATTTTCTTTGTCTGTTAGTCAGACTGGATTTTGTTTAATTTCTCAAATGGCTTAGCTCAGAGTGCAAGAAGTTCGGTTTTCTTGTCCATGCTTTCAGAATTCTTCATAATATTGCAGTTCCTGATTTTGCCCATCCTCTTTCTTTCACCTGAACCACGTAGTGTATATATAATTTGTATTGCCAAGATGAGATCTACTACTGTTAAAATTTTACGAATTTGCAATTTATATTCTGTATTGTACCCTTACGTCTTTCACATTTGCTCATCCTGTTCTTCAGGGCTATTTGAGGACTACTGTTTTAACAGTTTCTTCAGCTAAGGAAGTGATGCATATTGAGAGAAATTCAGAAATAATTTGACCAGTGAAGATGGAGAAAGCTGCCACAGAAGAAGGAAAATAGTAATTAAAGAACTACTAGAATGAAGTGGCAGAAGAACTTGAAGTAGTTGCTTTATTACCCCGTGGGGGATTACTTAGATGCTCTGTTTAGCTGGGCTTTAAGTTACATATCAGGTCATCAATAATTCTAAGAACCACTAGCTAAATATAAACAAAACTCATAAACTTGTGAGATTTACAGGGTTCATTTGTCTCTGAGCACAGACCTGGATAACAGCTTTGTTGCTGTGGGATTGTTTTTGTGGGTAGACCCAATGCCACCATTCCAGTGCACTCACAGGTGCACGCTCACTGCTGAACCACCTGATCCAAAGGGATTCGGTGACTTTTTAGGAGATTCTCAAAATAACCATGTCAAAGTCTGAAAAGCTCTTCAGATGGATTCAACACTTCAACTGAGAATTTGTGAAATCTGTATCTTAACTAATGGATTTAACCCACCAAAACTTTATTGTTCTGTATAGAGTGAGAAAAATCAAACTATTTCTCATCCACTTCTTAGGGTTTAATGTTATTTAGAACTGTGAAGTTCTGGTATGAAAATGGCTTCTCTCTTTTTTGTGGGATCTGAACATACTTTGTTTTAGATGATTTTAGTTTCCTTTCTTTCTTTGTGTAACAGAACTATGTAAATCTCTTTATCTCTTTGGAGAAAGAAGTATGTTATTATGTGTATTATTTAATGTTACGTGGAATTTAGTATTAGCATATATCTATCTTGATACATCTATTTAGAAATCTGAGGTATTCTGCATGGCTTTAAGTAATGTCTAGTCAATTACACATGACCTTCAGGAATCTAGGATTAGAGACCATGAGTAATTAGATGTTTAAGTGACTTTTGCCAGAAAATCTATACAGTAAATAAAGCTCCATCCAGAATTACATCCCATTTTTGCAAAATTCTAGAATTCTATTGCCCTCTGCTGGTTTAGTGTACCTGGCTGTGATTTGGTAGCGCTGAATTATGAGTGAATTGACCTTCCTTTCATTTTTCATGGTGAAATAATAGCAGATAAACAGTGTAATGGACCACTTTACTACTAATTTTATTTTAAAATAGAAATCAATCTTGAGTCTGGTTTGGTAGCTTTCTGAAGGCAGGAGAGCTGGCAAATTGTTTTCTTTTTTGTTGCCAAGATTTTCAGGTTGGAGACGAAGTTCAATTTAGTATTTCACCTTTTTTTTTTCTAAAGCAGTAAAAATCAAACCGAAAAAGAGAAATTAACAAAGCTTTGTGGTTTCTTACTTCATGCTTTTATGACCATTCCCCACATTTGTGTGCACAATACATGTGGGTATAATTTTATCCTTTAGACCAAATACGAAAGCCATTCATTGAATGGAGTGTTTTGACTGGTGTTATCCATGCAGCACATAGTCAGACTTGGAAACACATTCATATACAATTATACTTGTTTGAGTGTGCTGTAATGGCTTTGAAGTGAAAGAAGGTAGATTTAGAATAGATAATAAGAATAAATTGTTTATTGTGAGGGTGATGAGACACGTGGGAAGGTTCCCCAGAGAAACTGTGGATGCCCCATCCCTGGAAGTGCTCAAGGCCAGGCTGGATGGAGCTCTGAACAACCTGGTCTAGTGGAAGTGTCCCTGCCCACGGCAGGGGTGTTGGAAATGGATGATCTTCAAGGTGCCTCCCAACCCAGGCCATTCTGTGATAAACGCAAACGCCGTGATGCAGGGTTATCTGCAGCGACTATGTAGATGAGGCTCAGTTCTGCTGGCCAGTCAGTGAGGGTTGATCCCGGGGGACAGCTTTGAGGTCTTTTTGGAGTTAGCAGGATCTGTGTGGGCACAGCACAGATGTGACTGCAGGACTGGCTCATGGAACGTGTTCATGTGCAGGAGTTAGTTTGCATCACTTGGGCAGGGGCAGCCGTTGCCTGCAGTAAGTGGTGCCTTCTCAGGATGTGCAGTAGGTGGTGACTGACTGGATGTTTATCTAAGCAGCTCAGGGATAGGGAGTAACTCTTTACAAAATTAGCAGTGCCACTGTGTCCTGATGATCTCTAAGACTTGCAGATTCCAGGGATAACTGTCACCAGTACAGGAGAGGAAGAGCTTTGGTATGCAAAGGTGCTGCAGTATCTTCCACACAGAGGGTCAGATGGATAACCCACAGCCAGTGATTCCTCAAGGAGCTGAGCAGGAAGCTACTCTTTGCATTCAGCATCACCCTCCTCCTCACTTGCTTTGCTTCATTTTCTCAGCAAATATATCCAAACCAATAACTCAGGCTGTCAGTTGGAGAAAGAAATACACTTCATTTCTGAAGTGAACTGGATTTCTCTAAAAAATAGAGTACTATTGAGTTTGCCCCTTCATTTCTGTAACTGAGAGACATGCAGGAAAGTCCTGTGAGAAAAGAGCAGTCTTTGATATATTCATTCATATTTTGGTTTTTATTCTTTTTGTTTTGAAAAGCATTTTTCAACTTCACAATCAATAGCTGGATCCTCTACTTCGCTGTAATAACCTTGCTTCCTTCTTTAAGCTTTTGTGGTGTAAAGGGTAGTAACTGCTGAGTGATCAGCACATGCTTTTATTTATCAGAAACAAGCAATCTAGATAATCTAATGTTACAGAGAAGCTCTTTGAGGGCCTGTATCTCGCGGCAAGTTTGGGAGTCTTGGAGCTGGTGCACATTTCTTATTGAGCTGTAAGTATCATTTTCACAATCAGAAGTATCCAGTGTTGGGAAAAAATTCTAGGCAGGTGTTATCTAGTACCTCTCAGTAAGGTGGAAATAATGGAAGGATAATTCCTGAATTCAGGAAGTTGCCTATATACATAGCAAGTCCCAAACCTACCTTGTGTTTTCACAAACTGTAGTATGTAATTAATTATTCTGATATGGGCACAGTCTGTTTCATACAGAATCTGGGAGGGGAGTGTTCAGGGGTTTTTAAGTTTCGTTAATCTATTTAAAGGACTCAGTGTCCTTTGCAGCAATTAACTGATTTTCTGTTGATTGTTGCAATATTTACACCTCAGTGCTCTTTTTGTCGTACTGACAGCTTTAGAGTAAGGACTTCATCAGTTCAGAACTATTTTTATTATTTTCTCCTGGGATCTTTTTTAAGCTGTCAGCCCCTAAATCCTCCCTTATAAGTAGGAAATTCTTTTGCTGCCTCCTGCGTTCACTCTGTCTGGCAGGAGTGAGTTATTGGGACAGAGAGAAAGAGCACAAACATCAGTGTAGTTTAGCTGCCCTGTGGAGAGCTAGGTGAAGATATGTTGTATATATGTAGTATTGCTTGGTGGAAAACACCAAACTACTGTTGAACTTAACTGGAGAAATTCTGAGCAAATTCTTTTGAATGCAGCAGTAAACACTGGGGCCCTTTTGATGTGTTAGATGAGTTTCCATTCTAGGGAAATGGGCTGACTAAGCACTCTCAGGGTAGAGAATATAGAGACTGCAAACCTCATGGAATGCTTATATTTGTACCAAGAGTATTTTTAGGCCGTGGATTTAGGCTGCATTGGAACAACAATGTGCTTCTTGAGGTTGGTATTCTTACTGCTTTTTTTACAAACAAACTAACCCAAACAAGCAGAGAATCCAAAGTGATTTTGCCCAAAATAACGGGCAGAGCCAGGAACTGCAAGTCCTGATTTTGATTCCATGCTCTGGCCACTATCAGGTTTTGCCATTTGTTTCAACACATGCAGGTGATGAGAAGGATAATGTTCATGATCACTGAGCTTTTTTGATGTTTTCTTTCATGCTTTTGTAAACAAACTTTTTTTATTTGGTCTAGGAGTTATTGTCAGTGTTGATTTATGTCGTTATATTTGAACATAAATCTCCATTGTTTAAAAATTATATTTTGTACATGGCTGTTTGAGGTTTTGAATGATGAGCACAGGAAGAGCATCCAAAAGTCCCTCAGCTCTCCTGTCATTTTTGTCCCCAAGTGAAAGTAATTTATCACATTTTTATTTCTTTAGACCCAGGGTCAGGAGCTTAAACATCCTTTTGAGTTTGTGTCAAAGATCACCCCCTTTTTACCCAGTTTACACAATTACCTGATTTGGGTTGAGGCATCGAAGTCAACTGAAGAGGTTGATAGTCAATTCACTCCTTTGTGTGGCAGTTACTGCACAAATTGACATGAGTTAACCCTGCCAACTAGCTAGGCTTGAACACACTTTCTTTTCCTTTCTCCTTTTGTTTTTCCTTTCCACTTTTTCTTTCCTTTCGCCTTTTTCCTTCCCCCTCTTCTTGACATTCATACTCCCTTTTTGCAGATCTGTTGTGACTGGGAATTCAGTGCCAATGAAAAAACAAATAATAAATCAAAGTAAAAGTCATGATTTGACTTTAGCACTAACCTTTGCTTTCAAGATATGTTGTCCATATTTTTATTCCCTGATTTACCCATCGCCCTTATTCCTCTGTAACACAGGTTTTGTGCATCTGGATTTTGAGTTAGGTCAATGACTGGGCCAGATCAGTTTGTGGGCCCTGTGGTGTATCTTTTGTATGATTAGGTTTTTTCAAGGAGGTGGCCAGCAGTCCCTACAAAGATCAGTAGGACACTCTTTGTGCTGTCCTGTCCTGTGATGTAACAGCTGGATCAGGCGTGGGAGAACAGTTATCATTTCCTGTGATCTGCCATGATCTGCACCACAACTGCAACTTGGGCATCTGTTAAACAAACCAGCTATGTGCTCTCTCAGTCTGTATTGAATAAGCAAAGTCACATTTAACATCGTTTGAATAGATGTGGATTTCTTAACAGGTTGCCAAGAAATTTTGATGAAATTCTGCATGATCAAGTCAAAATTATACTGCTCACTTTTAGATGGCTAAGCATAGGAAGGCATTTCAGTTGGGTAAATTTTATTAGCATATCACGTAGCATTTCCTCAGATACAGAATTTTCAAGGACCTTTGATAGGGAATAAGTACATGGCACATGATCAGGACTTTCAGTTCATGCTGTACTTGGAAGAGCATAGTGAGGAAAACACAGTTTGAAGAATTGCAAAACCGGAAATCTGTAAACCAGACTTCAAAATTTTTGGTTGTGATTCCCTACCCTTCCATTTGAATGCCCAAGTGCCAGCTAGGGAAGTATTATAAGTACTGGCTGTTCTGTACAATTCTGAAATTATAAATATTAAATTGGGTAGTGTTCATGCTCTCCAGGAAAGGGGTTTAGAACATAATCACTAAAGTAAAATCTAAGTTCTAGATATAGTGTGTGTTTCAGGTATGGGTAGTATTGTGATTGATAGCTGTTAAATGAGGCACCCAGTAATGTACTTTATTCTTCAGTTCTGCTGCAGAAATAATCATAAGCACAAATTTAGATTACCTGCCTCTTTGCTACATGCAGTATACAACACAGATTTATTTGTGGCCTTTTTTCAAAAAGTAAGAACATATGATAAAGGATTTTGTGATTCAGGTAATTGAAATAAATTTCCTTTCTTTGTATGTGGTTATCAAGAATATTAAACAACTCCCTGGGAGACTCGCGTAACCTAAATAAATAGATGTACTTGAAAAAAAAGGTTCATTCATAATGACTAATGCTGTAACAATTCTGGGTTTGTTTGAGACTTTACAGTGATCCAGACCCTTGTGACTTCAAAGAACATGCCCAAATTAGCACTCTTTCAGGAACTGGATTTGGGTCGTACAGTTCAGTAAATAACACTGGAGATAACAATTTATCTAATCTTCTGCTGTTGCAACAAATGCAGTTTATTGGAAGGACTCAGTTGACACTTACTATCACTTTAAATTTCATTTCTGAAGTTCTAAATAAAATGAGAAATAGTTTTCATCTGTTTGGATACTGATTTCTATGTTGTACAACTAGGTTATTAAAAATACTGTGGTTTGTTGACAGGGAAGATGTTTTATATTACAAATGTGTTCTGTGCTGTTATTACAAAATTCTTATCTCGATTCCCATTTTCCTAACCTGAATCAAGAAAACCATGCCTTGAACTGGCATTAGACTTGTATACAACCTCCCTGTGTGTTAATTTCTTGAATGGCACAAAACTGGAGATAATTTCTGTATCCCATATCGCAGTACAAAAGTTGATATATTTCATATTTCAGTCTGTACAACTAATCAAATATATATATGTGTGTGTGTGTGTGTGTGTGTGTCAGCTCTGAAGTCATAGCCTTTAAAAGAAATTGAATAGTAGGGCTCATTTGTCAACTTTGCACATTTTTTGCTTTCAGAAATTAGCACCTGGAGTTAGTCAGTTTGCTTACACCTGTGTACAAGATCATCCTATCTGGACTAACCAACAGTTTTGGGAAACAACTTTCTATAGCAACGTGCAAAATCAAGTTCGCTCCCTCTACCTTACTGCCAAAGATGACAACCATGCAGTACAGTTAAAACACAAGGTAGGAAAATATATTAAATATGAAAATAATATTTTTATTCACATTTTAATGTCTCCTAAGTTACAGAAAGTTATGGGTTTTTTCAATTTTATGTATTTTTCTTACATTTTTTCCTATATTACACAGTATACGATAACGTGAGAAATAAGAGAAATTTACATTTATCTGCAAAGCATTATAATTTGATGTTAGCTCAACTTAGTGTGGAAAAAGCATTTTCAAGTCACCTAGTCATTCATTAATTTAACATCAGGCTTTAGGTCACTAATATCAGCTGCCAGATTCCTTTATACTACTTTGACTGTGTGCCATCTACCTAGTTTGCTTCAAGCTAATGCTGGAATTGGACTCCAGCATATAAAAACATGAATGTTTCAGCTGGTCTGGCAACTATTTATATAAAAGCTTCCCTCACCTGAACATCCTAGGAATTTGGAGAATATTGCCAGCATAAAGCCATGAGCTGCATATTATTTCTCAATCTGATTTATGCTTGTTCTTATGGTAGCTAAGTGGATAAGCTCAGGAGAGCAGCTATGTTAAAATCAGTAAACCACTCTGAAGAAACATGGAAGATCAGATGGCATAAAAAAGATCTTAAAAGAAATGATGTTATTTAGTTCTGCCCACGTTGTGCTACTGGTGCATTTCAGTAAACTGCTCTCAAGGCTCAGTTCCCATAATCATAACTCTCCTTAAACCCTACTGAGGGTAGTTATTTGCTCTCTCTTTTTAAATGAATATATAATTTAAATAACTGAAGAAGTTTAATTAGCAATTCAGTAAATAAAGTTTTGGCTAAGCATCGTTTTTTAAGTTATAGCTTTATCATTTCTTCTATGTCTTTATATTTCTTTCTCGGTGTCTTCTAGGAGAAAATTCCTGCAGACCAGGAGAAGACAGCAATGGACCTGGCTGCCGAGCAGCTGAGGTTGTGGCCAACCCTTAATAAACAGACGCAGCAGGAGCTAGTCCAGAATGAGGAAAGCACAGTCTTCAGCCAGGCCATTCATTTTGCCAACCTCATGGTCTACCTGCTGGTACCACTGGATACAAGTAAGAACAAGCTGCTGAGAACATCAGCCACTGGCGACTGGGAGAGTGGAAGCAACAGCATTGTCACAAACAGGTATCCAAGGCCAGTGCTCGTGCGGCAGGATGGGCCATGGCTTGCAAAATGGCTTTGGTCTAAATACCAGATTATTTCAGTATCTTCACTTCCTTTCAGGTTCAGTCATTAAGGAGAGCAGAAGTCTAACTTGATTCCTCTTAAATAACAGAACTTTTTCTGGAGTGATTTACTTCCATTTAAAGGAACATTGTATTGTCCCAGTAAGAATTTTTAATCTAGTAATGCAGATGTTGAACACAAACATGTGGTTTGGTGAGAAAGAAAACAGCAGCCCCAAACCCACTCTGTTAGTTTTTATATAACTTGAAAAAAACAGTGTATGAACCTAAAATCAAGACAGCATTTGCATAGCATCTATAAAATCAGCATTTCTGTGCAACAGCTGCAAAGGAGGAAAGGCACTGAGGTCACAAAAAGCAAGAGGGCTAAACCACAATGGCAAAGGTTAAATTACTAAGGAAGCAGTAGGAGTATAACACCAGTTACATTCATTCCCTAGCATTCAAATCCAGGACATTTCATAACAAGCCTTCCTCCCTCTTTGTTTATTGTCTTCATTATCACCTCTCTGGACGAATTCCCACTTGATAAAATTACAGAACACGATGTGAGAACACTGACATCAAGTAAAAGACAGGCTATCAGGGTGAAACTCCCCACGGAGTTACTAATTTCTGCTGACCAAACACCTCTAATCTCAGGCATTAGGACACGCTCAGTAGACTGCTTGTGGTGCATGTTGCAATCTATGAATTTGGCCCCTAATATTATGGGAGGCATTTTTAAACATTCAAAGTACATCTCCCACTGACTTGCTTGCTTATCTAATGCACAAAAAAATTTTCTTATGATCTTTTTAGCTTTTGATTGCTTTGCTCTACAACCTAAATATACTTTTAATGTATCTTTCTCTATATAACTGGATATTTGTTTACCACGGGCTGCAAATACTTTACTTGACTTTATGAAGAGAAGACATAGAGCTCACTTCCAAAAAGCTCTTTTTCTCTTGTGGGCCTATCCATGCTGGACTCATGAAGAAAAAATTGTCCTATGTCATCATTCCTGAAGTTTTGGCAGTGAAAGTACAATGTAATTGTGGTACCACCATGTGCTTTTAGCAAGGTTCGCAAATTGTAACTAGAAAAAACCCCCACGGCTTGTCGGTGTCTATCCAAGTGTCATACGTGCATCATCAGCTGAATTGTTCACACTTGTTTCTGCTTTTATTTCTGCCTTTAGCATTGCAGGCAGTGTTGCAGAGAGTTACGACACTGAGAGTGGGTTTGAGGACTCGGAGAACAATGATGTTGCAAATGCAGTCGTGCGCTTCATCACCAGATTTATTGACAAGGTTTGCACGGAAAGTGGGGTCACACAGGATCACATCAAGGGCCTGCACTGCATGATACCAGGTAGGAATCGTCACAAAAAGGTGCTTTGTAGTCTTTCTTTTTTCTTTTCCTGATGAAACAAGTACATTTTCTAATTTGAGTTACTTTTAGATAAGGTAGAGTATTAGATTTCTTTTCCAGACTGTAATTGCTATTGAAACTCAGATAATTATTTCCGTGATGTCAAAATTTGAGAATTTCAGAATTATCAGAGTTTTAATTACTGGACAGCTTTCTCTTTTAAATTGTGTGAGACTTCATTTATGGTGTTACTGCTTTCCAGGCATTGTAGCAATGCACATAGAGACTCTGGAGGCTGTCCATCGTGAGAGTAGGAGGCTTCCACCAATACAAAAGGCAAGTGTTATGAAACATATTTGTATTCTTTACAAGTACTAGAATCATGAAATTTAGTCATCTTTTTTTCCCTCTCATAATGTTATGAGGAAACGTCAAAACGTTAGAAGCAAATTTCCACCAGTGATAAATAAAGTGCTTGGCTTTGGTCTCATGAAATATGAAACTAGTAGAGCCAGACTTCTGATCATAAACAAGCAGTTGCATGCCCACTGCCTTTTGAGACCCATTTCTCCTCGTTGAGTCCAAACTCCATCTCCCTTCTTTGGACTCAGTGTCATAACAATTTTGTTTTGAAGCTTTTAAAACCAAGTATTATAACTAGCCTGAGGTATAACACTGATTTACACTTACACTTCCATTTATTTGCATCAGCCCAAAATTCTACGGCCAACTTTACTGCCAGGAGAAGAATTTGTTTGTGAAGGTCTCCGTGTGCTGCTGGATCCTGATGGCAGAGAGGAAGCCACAGGAGGACTGCTTGGAGGTCCTCATATCCTCCCTGCTGAAGGAGCTTTGTTCCTTACCACCTACAGAATTATATTTAAAGGCACTCCTCATGATCAACTGGGTAAGAAAATCCCAATAGTGATAATTGTGGTCCTTCAGATAGGCAGGATTGTGAGCTGGCCTGTCCACCTTTTCAAGCATCAACATCATTAAACAGTTTTTTTCAGACACTGGAAGCAAGTGAAAGGAAAAGTATTCATGAGTTGGTATTCTACCTAAAGTTATTGCTTGTAAATACAGTATTTTCTTAATATGTCAGCTCTTCTGAATGATAATTTTTCGTGATTTAACATGTGCCATTTCTAAGCAGATTGTCATTCAGAAGTATAAATTTATTGTAGAAAGTTCACAGTGATATGTAAAGATATCAAAGTATATAATTTCTGTTTGTAAGTTATATATTACATTATGAAATCTGAAAAAATTTGAAATTGTTTCTTTACCCCCTACTGACCTAGATTTTGGGGGTGCATTTCCATTATGTAGAAAGACTCAGAAGGAAGGAGAATATTTTTCTAATCATCGTAGCTGAAATAAAGCAGAAACTCAGATTACAAATGATGCTTTAGGAATTTGCCAACTTGTCAGGTATTTTGCCTGAAATTAATCCTGCACCATCATGTTCATATTGCTTTGTAGTTAGGCACTCTTGTTTATTCCAATCACAACGTGAGCAGAGCAGACCTGATTGTGTGATCTAACAAGTGTCTGTGTGTTGTATCCTCAGTTGGGGAGCAGACCGTGATCCGGAGCTTTCCTATCGCCTCTATGACCAAGGAGAAGAAGATCAGTATCCAGAACCAGCTGCAGCAGAGTATGCAGGAAGGGTTGCAGATCAGTTCAGCCACTTTCCAGGTAAAAAGAAGTTTTGTGAAAATTTGTGAGGCTGCAGTCAGCTCAAAATATTTACGAGCAGCACTTTGCTCTGGTATTCGTGAAGAGTCAGGTTTTCTGCCCTGCAAGGTCAATAGACAAGGCAGAACTCAAAGAAACCCTGGCATTTCTTGGCCCACTTGATATTTACAGAGGGTTGCTATTTTCACATTGGATTTCTTTCACTGATTTCCTTACCTGTCTATTTTGGATCCAGTAAAGGGCTGGTTTGGGTCCAGAATCCCTTCATGTAAGTAGAGGCCTAGGAAGGCTAGTGGGAACCTGCTTTCTCTCTCCTCCAGCTGCATGGAATCAATATGGAAAAGCTCTGAGTATTGCTTTCTTCTCAAGGTTTGTCATTTTACCAGCTTGCTGTTAAAATCCATGGCAGAAAGTCATGGGATGTCACACATGGAAGCTGCGCTTCCAGCAATCTTTAGGGTAGAACCAAAGAGCCTTTATATGACAGGCACGGATCGTGGAGTTTTCTGTAGGATCCTCATCAGTGTGTTCAACAAAATTGTGTATTGCAGGGCAATTGATAGAGATGGACTTGTAAAAATTAGGAATCCTGCAGTCTTCCCTGAATTTTCCTTCTTGGTTTTGGTCTTAACTGTGGTCAAACCCTAAGAGATCAAAAGCTGCAAGCAAAGAATTTGATATCATGGACTGAAAGTAGACTGCAGTACTTGAGATATGAAATACTTTGCTGGGTTGACTGCAGAAGCGTATTTTCATTGAGAACGATTTTTCTAACATTTGAAAGCATAACAAAATAGCATTTTACTAGCTCCTTACAATAATGAACATTATTTAGCTAATCATCCTTCAGTATCCTATTCAAAAGCACAAAATTAGGAATGCAAATGAGTAAAACAAGCAAAAAAAAGTTGTTCTTGTGGACTTTTGAGAGGACTTTTATTTTCCAGAAATCTTTTTACCAGAATACTTAGCATGCTTCAATGATGTGATAAATACAGACACAGCTCAGTGTTTTCAGAGCTGGATTCGGGTCAAACATCATCTTTGCTTTTGTTTAGCATAGTTTTGTATTAGGTTATGAGAACAAAAACAATCAGCAAACAGTTTATTCCCTGTCCCCTATGTAACAGCCAGGGTTCAATACAGGATGAAATAGCCGCTCCCCTTTGTTTATTAATTATGATTTTCGGATGGGTTTGTATGTAGTTATGCTGTTTCATATCTTTAAAACATTGGATCAGTGTAACCCTGAAAGATTGAAGAGCTCCTTTCAAGGAGGTCCTAGAACAACAGAGTCATTAGTCATTTGGAAAGTATTTACAAAACAAGTGAAGTTGGAAAAGCAAGGATGAAATCCACCTCCTAGATGGCAAGCAGAGGAATTTAAAAGGTGTCTAGGTATGCACACAGAAATAGAGCTCTAGGATATTTCTTTGTTTGCTTTCTCCACATTCTTAGAGTTCTTTTGTGCGTTTTTATGGATTTTGTATTTTCTGCCTCCTGTTTGTTTTCCCCAAATTGTTGACTTCCTTTCAGCTGAGGATGGTTGGATGGGATTTTTTTCTTTCCCCAAAACCTTTCAAAAAAGCATTTTTAGTCAAGTGGATGGATCAGTGTTGAATAGCACAAGGTTATTTCCTTTTTAAGGAGCAGATTTCACTATCACATTTTTGTTACTAGCAGTTTTCTATACTTTGCAAGATGAGGCCAAAATTGGAACATCTGAGTAACAGAAATATAATGGTTGTGACATATGAATGCTGAAATTGCTGGCTTGGTGAGAGTCTTTGAAGTGCATTACCAACCTCAGTTCCCAGTATAGGGGCAGAGCTGGCAGACTATTTCCCAGCTAAGCTGTCCCATGTGACCAGAATTTGAACTGTTGTAGACGTCTTAGTGCCAGCACTATGACTTGGATTTAGCAAAATATTTTGTATTTGATCTTACGAGAATTCCAGATGCTGCCTAGTGAAGATACCTTAGTATGAGGACATAAATTTAAAATAGGAAATAAAAAAATTACTAAAATATGTAATATCCCTCAAAATAAATAAGGTATATGTACATGTATTTGTATTTTCTGATGAGTATAGTACTGCAAAAATATTGGAATTTTCCTAATATATTTTAGAATCTTTGAATTTCTGCAATTCTCAGATTTCTTTTTCAGTTTCTAACATGTCATGTCTTTAATACACAGTTAATTAAAGTAGCATTTGATGAAGAAGTAAGCCCTGAAGTGGTGGAAATATTTAAGAAACAGCTGATGAAGTTCCGTTATCCTCAGTCTATCTTCAGCACTTTTGCCTTTGCAGCTGGGCAAACAGCACCACAGATAATTCTACCAAAACAGAAAGAAAAGAACACTTCATTCCGGTACAGTCTTTCTTTTTCTTTTTCTTTTTCTTTTTCTTTTCTCTTCTCTTCTCTTCTCTTCTCTTCTCTTCGATGTTCTTGTCTTGTATTAGCCAAATGCATTGAACAGTCTGAAAGCTCTGCACAAGTGCAGATCATGTCAAAACAAGTGATTGCTATTGTGTATGTCTCTGTATTTCCTGACTAAGAGATAGATAAGTGGGATACAGATGTTTATTTGGGATAGGAATTATATTATTTATCTAAACTTCTGGCTGCAGTAGATTTGAACAAGCTCCTTTTTAAATTTTGAAACACACAAAATAGGAGTAGCATCTTGAGCTATGCAACCTATGCCAACATGAAAACAAGATTAATTGTGCATTACTTTATAATTAACAGCTTAGCCACTTACAGCCTAGTGTGGATTAGGATTCATTTTATCCTGTTCATTTGCCCTACTGGTTTTTAATTTGGAGTTTGAGCTTTGGGTCCTTTTTAGAGCTTCATGTTACATGTTAATTTTTACTGGACCAGCTGCATCATTAGTCTATTCCAGAGTGGTAGCTCCAGTGATTCTCTGTTGATTATTGCATTGTTGACACAGGAAAGTAGAAGCCCAAGCTAGTCATGAAATCCTAAAACTTAAAGGTAATTTCTGTCTTTCCTGCCTTTACTTTGGCAACTTTGTAGATTTGTCACATTACTAGCAAAACAAAAAAACCTAAAGAAAGATGATATCTGCTTATTCATTACCAATAGAAAAAAAGACACAAATTTATCTCAAAGTAATACATTTTTTGTTTAAAATTAATATAATAAGTATTTTTTCTGACATTTGTAATTGTTTGTATTAAGTGAAAAATGATTACATCCATTTCATTTGCATTCGTCATAGACATGTGTAAATGCTATTAGGCAGAATCATATGAATCTTTCCAAATATTTTTGTTGCTTTGGATTTATAGTACCTTCTCCAAAAGCATTGTGAAGGGAGCAAAACGTGCTGGGAAGATGACAATTGGGCGCCAGTATTTATTGAAGAAGAAGACAGGCACGATAGTGGAGGAAAGAGGGAATCGGCCCGGCTGGAATGAAGATGATGATATCTCTGGTAAGAGTTTGACATTTTTATCCATGTTGGTTAATAAGTCTGTCCTATTATGCTTCCATTCTGGTGTATTGAATGAGAAATGCCTTCAACAAGAAATTGAAGGGTCTTCCTAGACATGAAAGAGAAATATTTGAAATCTGTACATTTAGTGAGTGTTTTCTTTTGCAGTGGCAAGGCAGAAGAGGAAGTTGACTTAATTCAGTGGTACAGCAAAGTACTAGATTATTTTTTAATTGTCAAACTATTTAGATATGATATCTTTTAGATCATTTTTACATTGTGCTAGTAGAGGTGAAACAGCACAGAAGCATTCTGCAGCTTCCATTTATCTCTAGGCAGCTGACATCTGCAGTTATTCTATGATGAGAAAGCAGTAACTGGTGAGGTGCAAGAATGAGCAGTTTGGAGACTTTGGTGGATGTGGAACTGACAAATGATTTCTGAAAGCAGCAGAACTCGTTACTACTGAAAATACCACTTCCCATATTTTTTGTTGAAATGATTTTGGGGTAGAAGATAGAGAGGCGTTTGGGCACTTTGTGCAGTTTGTGTGATGGTGTGGAGTTTGACTTTGCCCAAAAAGCCTCTTTTCCTCCCATATGCTGCTGTCTTTATATCCTTATCTGGACCACTGCTAATTTGTAATAAACCACTAGAGGGAACCAGATTCTCCTGTACATAAACAGGTGTTGTTTTGTCATACCATTCTTTCTTTAAAAAAAACCATAGGCATCTCAGATAATGAAGTGCTCTTCAAACATTGATAATTTCTTCCAAACATCAAACAAGCCAAATTTTCCTGTTG
The DNA here is from genome assembly GCA_013397755.1 of Cnemophilus loriae. Classification (NCBI taxonomy): domain Eukaryota; kingdom Metazoa; phylum Chordata; class Aves; order Passeriformes; family Corvidae; genus Cnemophilus; species Cnemophilus loriae. Next base: position 493,246 of record VZTF01001710.1, read on the forward strand.
ACTATTTGGTCACTGAGCAAGGCCACTTATGTGACTTAGGAGGAGATGTATGAAGGTTGTCTAAAGCAGGACTGAAGCCTCTGTTCTCTCAGAAATGGAAGAAAGTCATTCCAGGCAAGCTAAAAAATACTGTTTGTCTTCTTTCATCCCAGATAAAGTGATGAGAAATAGGCGAAAAGAAAGGTTTGGAAAATACAGAATGTCTTTAGAGTGCTGAAAATTTACATTTTTAATTGAATTTCCAGCATCTTCCTGAAGTGCTGAGTTAGCATGTGTTCTGATGTTACATGTTCTTTGGGTCAGAAGCAATTGTGCAGGTTGTACCTGGGTGATTTTGGGATTTTGTGCCCTTCACCCAAGCACAGTCATACCTGCATATTCATATTCTCTTGATGACAGAGAGGTTTGAAGAGTTTTTGCATTGCTGATATACAAAACAACTGTATTCTTCCATGAACACAGGTGCTATATAAGATTAGTGATAGTCACTTTTTTCCTTCCATGGAAAAAAAAAAACCCAACCAAAAAAACTTGTGAGTCTTCAGGTCTGCTGCTTTCCAGGTGCCTTGGCTGGGAACGTGTTAGGGTGACCAAAGGCTGAGTTTGCTTTTCTCTCTGTGCAGCACTGGCACATCAGGGACAGGGAGCTGTCAACAGCAGTGACTCTGGTTCAGACAAAGTACAGAGAGCCACAGGGAGTAATCACTGCAATTCCTTTTGTATTGACTGCTGTGCCTTTGGCTTTGTTTTTGGCTTGTTTGCAAGTCTCAAAAACTGAAGTATAGGAAACTGTGCAGCTCTACCAACAATGAACTATGTGCAGCAGGTGATGCACTGCCTTAAAAAAGAAATGTTAAAGGTAGGGCTGGAGGGAACTCCTGGAGATCAATAGTCCACCTCTCTGCCCCAAGGCAAGGTCAACATACTTCATCTGTTCCTCATAGGTGTTTGCCTAACTTCTTCTTAAAAGCTTTCAAAGGTGAAGGTTCCACAACTCTAGGCAGCTCATACTAATACTTTAACTATCCTTAATGCTGGAGAAAAAAAAAGCAACTTTCTGAGGTTCAGGACTGAACATCATCATCAATTTAAACCTTTTAATTTCTTACTCTGCCAGTATATACATATAGAAGAGATGATTCCCTCATTCTGATTGCACTCTATAATGTATTTATGGTCTGTTTTAATAGTTTTCTGTTGTTTTCTGAATGTTAAATCTATGCAGTTCTTTCAGTTCTTTGCTTATTACTCTTGATGGACTTCTGATCATCTTCATTGCTCTTTTCTCAGACTTCTTTAGCTCCACATATAACTTGCAATGTGATTGTCAAAACTGATCATGGTACTGTAGTTATTAGTTGTTACCAATGAACACTTTATTTCCCTCTAATTCCTCCTCTCTGTTTTCAGAGTTTAGAATCTCTCAATCATTAGTAAATTCTTTTTCTTATAGTGGTCATATTGGCGTGTTCAATAAAACAAAAGACTGTGAAATCTGCTTTTGCAAATACTCATATCTCAAGAACAGTAAAACAGAGGGAATATTCCTTGTTTTTTCAAAATCAAATAAATCATGTTAAACTTGAGATAGCAAAATATCTTCATCTGCCTCTTCAGTTTAAGGACATGGATAGGAGCTCTTATGTTTAGGTTTTTATGCACAGGAGAATGTTTTGCAAAGTCTGATCACTGGTGTACCTGCTTTCATGGGAGAAAAATCCATTTAGAAAACAATATTTCACAAAATGCACCCTCATCTTAACTGAGTCAATTATAGCTTTACATTCAAAACTATTAAATACCAAGATTTTGTATGATCCAAAAAAATTATTTCTAAAACTCATTTACATTCATTTCTCATTAGTGCACGTTATACTTCAGATGCTGTGTGACTTCTTTTTACCATGACAAATATGAAAAAAGAGGAAAAAGATAAGAGATCCAGAGTGTTCAGCTGTATTATTTAGATCAAATAGAGAATTTTTTTTCTTTAGCTGAAAGGGCAAAGAAAATTATTCATTTAGCTTTTATGCTAAGATGCACAGAAAAAAAATCAGAGAGCTACTACTCCTGTAAATTCTGAATGTTCTCTACTGCTAGTAAAACGTTAATTATAGCATAATTTTTATTTTCCAAGTAAGTTTAAATTCCAGTTTTATGAAGTCCTGTTTTAAGTTTAAATCCTTATAGACTTTTCAGTGCCTCATTCGTGAAGAAATATTTCTCGTATGCGCATATTTCAATGCTTGAGGTGGTAGCAAGTAACTGATACATGCTGTGGGCAGTAAATCTGCTCTCAGAAGTATTTGGAAATGGTTCAAAGTGTCGCTAATAGGCAGGTGGCAGGTTTTGTACAAAGACCTTGCTTGACTTGAATTTCAGAGTAGTTTGAACTTGTGACATAGTTTTTATCTCTCATGGTTGAGGTTTTTTCTGCTTTGGAAAGGGCAGCTGATATGCACGGCTGAAGAAAGCTGCTGTCTGACACTGAAACTGAGACACTGAGAACCCAACAGTAATCTGTTGTGAAATTATAACTCTGAAACATTTCTAAGGCTGAACCAAGCCTTAAAAAGATTGTTACCTCTTCTGAAGGTAGTTAAAAAAAAATGTGTAATTGATTTTTATCTTGATTTTTATCTTGGATGTGTAGAGAATTTGCAAAGAATTTGTAAATTGGTAAAGAAAGATTATCTGTCTTCGGTTCAAATGAATATGGGAGATCACTTTCTCCAGGTTTTTAGCTACAGAGATGTCAGCCATGCCAGTCACAAGAACAGTAGGTAACTGCACACAGTCAGGTTTGCTGACTAAAATACTATTTTAGTGTTTATAAATTCGATAAACTATGGTTTGCACGTCCTGGATCATGCCATTCATCACTGAGAGCAGGACAAACTTGTTTGGAAGAAAGTAGCATCATTTGCTGTGTAACTGCTGGCCTCCCCAGTAAGATTTTTCCCTTTAGTTTCAGATGACAGCGAGCTGCACACCAGTGGTACCCTGAAAGCATCAGAAAAATCAACCATGGAGCAGTTAGTAGAAAGAGCCTGTTTCAGGGACTATCAGCGTTTGGGGCTGGGGACCATCAGCACTAATTCTTCTCGCTCAAAAACAGAATATTTAAGAATAACTGCACTGAACAGGATGTATTCCCTTTGCAGGAGGTGAGTTTACCAATTCACTTAAGTAGTTGAAAGTACAGACACATATATGTATATCTGTTTTAATATATTTGCATTTAAAATGTATTCTGTTCCTAAATAAAAAAGCAAGCTTCAGAAGCGTTTATAAATAACTATTTTCTTCGAATTAGGAAGTATGTGCTACAATTGACTTCATGAAAGTGTCTACTTTCAAAGTTTGTCATGTGCTGAAAGTCACATGCTGTGTTTTAGCGCATCAGTGTTACTAAGTCCTTTTTTTTTGTTGTGGAAGCTGATGTAGTTTACTGCTACTGCCCACAAAAATTCCTTTTTATACAAAAGCCTATCTGCATGAGTCATATCAGAAGACATTTGCATTCTCTAGAGCCAGTTTGGGCTGGTCATTGCTTTCATTATGGAGTTGCCAGGAGGAAGGGCACAAAAGAAAAATATTAGATCCTTTCTTGTTTTCTGCCTTGTCTAGAGTACTGGTTTTGTTTAATCACCTTTGAGTACAATGCACATGAAGGCATGAGATCTGTCCCATTTTCATTCTGCTTTGAACATTATGCAGACAACCCTTTCCTCCCCTAAAACCATGAGTTTTTAATATTCTCTAGGCTTTTTTGAAAATATAATTAGTATCTGAATGAATTACAAATCTCAGGATACAAGTACTTACCTACTGCTATATTACTGTGGTGTAGACTCTAAATACCATGTACATTAATTTTGTCTAAGAGCAGTTCAATAAATGTCCAAGAATTGAATTTGCAGAAACAGTGTATATTGTAGAGGGAATAAAAGTTATTTAGTAAGCAGTAGCTGTTTCCTATTCCTCATCTTAGTTTCTTCTTAACATATGAAACTGACACTTAAGTTAATTTTTTAGTTTTTGGAGGAGATAGAAAATCATATTTCATATTGCTTGAATCCTTCTTTCACTGATAGGAACACAACTACCATCTTGCTATGTTTTCTGTCTTTAAAGGTAATATATCAGTGAATTTCCTAATAAGTGTATTGCAGTGTTTTAAAAAGAACACAAAAATGCAGTTTCAATCACTCTATTCCAAGGACTCTGACTGTAAAATTTCAATGTATTTTTCCATAAACAAACAGCTATTGTTTTCATTGTGATACTTTAGGCAATCTAACATTCTTTCCTTTCAATTCTCGTATTTCATATACAATTGTCAAAATGTAACTACTGCATCATTTGCATACCTCAAAATTCTATTTTCTGTCATGTTTAAAAATACGGCTTCATTATAGTGACAGATAAGAGATATGCAAGAAGAAAAATACTACCAAATAAAATGTAACCTTAAATGGAAACTGATTAGTAGTGATAGTCTTACAAATTTTTCATAATTCGATTTCTATCTAAAATGCAGTTTGCTTCAATTAATGTATTTGCTAGGCTTGGAATAAAAATTACTTAAAAAATAAAAGTAATTCTAACAGTTAAGTTGTATTTTCATGAAGACGTGTTTTCAGCTTTTAATTTTAGGCGGTCTTTTTTCATTGCTGAGCGTTTTGAAAGCAATTTTAATTGTTTAATTTTTTTTTTTCACTACATAATCCTTGCAGTTACCCTGGGCTGCTGGTGGTCCCTCAGTCTGTCCAGGACAGCAGCCTGCAAAGAGTGGCTCGCTGTTACCGCCACAATCGCCTGCCCGTTGTCTGCTGGAAGAACACTAAAAACAGCACTCTGCTGCTGAGGTCTGGGGGCTTCCATGGAAAGAGTGTGGTGGGCCTCTTCAAATCCCAAAACACACATCCCACGGGTGAGTTGATGCAGCCAGGCTTCCTGCAGAAGGAATTTCACGTAGAAATGCTTATTTTGCCAGAGGAAAATCAGTAATTCGGTTGAATCAAAAATCTCAGGATGGAAATGGTTATCTGATACTATTAGTTACTGTATGTCAAAATCCTGAATGGTATGAAAGCAGTTCAAAAAATGTGGATGAATAATTTGGACAGAGAATGGACCAACACAAGATTTATCAGAATAGTTAGTTTTTCAGAAGAATATAGTAGTAGGGTAACATTAATTTTGGAAGTAACATTAGTTGACTTCCATCATTCACAGGCAGTGTTTAGGATACTTATGACTGCCTGGATTTCCATCTCTTACACTGATAGTTTTCCACAGGTAATTTCATGCCAAGAATGAACGAGTCAGTATTTTCTTTAATCAAACTTGTTTAGAAATTATTCCGGAATTTGGCCATAATTTTTGTTTTTGGAGAAAAAGGAAATGTGAGGTCGAATTGGAATACCAGAAACTCATTAAGGTAGCAAAGAAATTCCTTTGTCCTGTTTATGTTTGCATTTCTCCCCAGCAATGACTAAAATGCAACTAAAAGGTTTGACTCAACTCAGATGTGTTCTACAGAATTTTTCAAAACCTATAAGAAGCGTACACTTATGTACAAGTGGCATGAAAGTAACTTGAAGATTACACGATTTAAATATTTTTTACATAATCCTCTATAATTTTTCCTTTACAGAATATCTTTATGAAAGCCACATTTTTCTTTCTTTTTAAGAGCAATTTATATCAGACATAGTGAGGTTTTGTGTGTATCAAATGCACCTTTAAAATCTCATTATTTCAAAGATATTAAAAAAATGTTTTAAATGTTAGACATTGTCTGGACTGACTAATTTGTGGATCAGTAATTATCTGCTGAATATTCATTGCTGTAACATTGATTGAGTTTATCTCTTCAGTGATTTATGGGAGCATTTTTGAGTTGGAGTGATGAGCAATGAAGGCAATGAATTGAAATTTATATAATGTGTTTTTGTTGAAAAGACTAACAAAATGAATCAGTGAAGTACTCCCAATAGCTGGCACAGCAGCTGCCAAAGCTAATGGCTACACCAGTTCTTCCACATGCTTATGGTGTGAACCCTAGGCATGGCAATTCAAATGTTAGTCTTCAACTGATTTAATACTGATTGTCCTGGCTGAAATACAGGTGAGGTATCTTCAACCTGGTACGAATAGAATAAATTGAAAAAAAATCTGCAGGAATAGTCTAAAAATTATGTAAAAACACGCTGATGTTTTCTGTACTAGCTATCATTTCTTTGTGCATGGGAGTAGGAGAGCCTTCCAAATCAAGACCTACAAAGCCTGACCCATGAAAACATGTTTTCTCTGTGTGATCTTAATGCTTTTGTAGGTGGTTTCTTTTCTTAGTTTTTTATAGTCTTTCGTGTTGCCATTGGCATACTGCCAGCAGGATATTATGGAGTAGGTAAATGGATTGACGATGGCTGTGTCTGACAGATACTCGCTTCTGGAGTTACTGTTTCCTTTAAAATGGGAAGAAAATGGAGACTTTCCTCAGGAAGGTACAGCAAGGGAAGTGGAGAATATTTGTAGGATATTTATCTTCCTCTTAATGAAGCTGAAGCTTGGTGAAACAAAATTGATCAACAAAGGTAGTTACGTACACAGCTGCCTCAGCAGGAGTTGTGTGCAGTGAAGGAAAGTCTAGAATGAAAAACGCATTGTGAAGCAAACTAAGATAATCTGAAGTTAAATTCAAGTTGACAGATTCATTTTTTCCTAAGCAGAGACTTCACAGGAGTAGATTTTTATTGCTTGGTTCTGGATTGATACAGAGAAACAAGGAGGACCTGCTGGAACTTAATGAACATTCTTGTGATTTCCTGTTATGTGGTGTGTTACGCAAGTTTTCAAGGCTTAGTTGGAGGTCAATATGTTATATAAGAAGCACAGAACGTATTTTTTTGAGAAATTATGCACGGTACTTAATTTCTGTGTGGAACCGAACTGTGCATGCAACAGAATTGTATTTTCTAACATCTGTCCAGAAAAAGATTATTAACAGATGTTCAGATATGAGATAGAAAGTATATAGGTCTTTTGAAATATTCCTTTGAAACCTGCAAGTTGATTTCTGAATTACTTTGACCTCTCTGGGAGTTTTGTTGCAGAGCATTGTAGTTCTAAATATGACATTCTACACCTGAATTAGCATTTATTGGTCAGCTACCCTGTGGGAAGAAAATTTATGTTTCTTGGATGTAGTAACACTATCCAAGAGAACAGTTATCTTGGTTCAGACTGAATTATTGATTGGATTAGGACTTGTAAGATAAAGATGGAGCAGCCTGTGACCAGGCATATAGAGCACATATTAGCAGTGAGTTACTGCATGACTAAGCAATGCATTTCTTTCCTGAGATAAAAACAAAATTAAAGGGGATAAAATTGCTACCAGGATCTCCATCCCCATCTTTTGTTTAAATCCATGTTGCTGTGGTGACCTTCACGTGTGATACAGCACTTGAAAGATGGTCATTTCACAGAAATTCCAGTTCACCTGTGCAGGTAGGGGGCAATGCTTTGAGTCACCTCTTTATGCTGCTGTGATGGGATGAGTTGTGGTAAGGATGAAGGGCAAATTTTCCATCTCCAATCCTTCACAAGGACATTTTTCCCCTCAGTCTTTAATTCCGATATCTGCTCGGTTCAATGACACACTTTGATGTGAGTCAAGCTGTTCTCTAAAACACACACAATACTCTTCACAAAATAAAACTTTGTAAGTGCAGGTGGTATAGACATTAATCCTTTCATTTAGACAATTTCCATTTAACTAAGTTGTTAAGACCTAAATTTACTTTTTGTGGCATTATTTCAAGGACTAGAGGACCCAGAGATCATTCCAGTGGATTTCAGGATGTGTAAATCCTGCTGAGGAGTTGAAGAGATAATAATGTTCCTGCTCAGGCTTTTTCCACTTGGTCGCACAGAAACAACACGATGTTTCCTGCAGGACACATCATCACTTCCTGATCGTACTTTCAATTCAGACACTCATTTCTATCTTGAAATTCCTCTTGCCACCTCCAGCTAATTAGCTTGCTATCTATTAATCTCCTGCATAGAATCTGATTGGATCATCATTGGAGAAAACTGTTTACAAATTACGATTGTGTTTCATCAGAATGCACTCAAAGTCTCTGACTCTGTTTCTTATTCCAAATCTTGGCTCTTGTGATCAAGATACCAAATCCTGGTTTAAGCAGCTATGAAACTTTTGCCATATAGTAAGTCCAGAGGTGGCTGCAATAAACTAGAATTCCAAAAATTTTGTTTGGCATTTGAAAAAAAATAAACCAACTCATTGATACTGAACATTATTTTGTCATTGTGCTATGGCCCAGGACCTGAGTTCCATCTCATTTCCTTCTTTTAAGTCCTTGCACTTGGACACAATGGGTGGAGTTTTTCTAGTTGAGATTGTTTTTTTAATTATTAATTTTGAGGGTTTTTTCCCTTGCTTCTGTGTTTTGTTAATGGTTTCTTAACTTTTTTAATGGGCACTGTGTCCCAAGGAACCTCCACGTACAGGTAAGTAACCTTCCTTTTCTGGAATGAGGAAGAGCTGGTTGAGTATGGTTTTAACTTCCTTTTGTTAAAGAAACAGTTCTGTCTGTTCTCTGCACATTTGCTGACAAGTAGCCCAAACTTAGAAATGTTACTTTTTGTTTGGAGAGCGAAGGGAAAGTTGCATTATCTTCACTCAGTTTGTGCTGATCATGTAATGGCTAGTGATGAATGTAGTGACCATGTAGTAACCATGTGTAGTGACCATGAGGTAACAGTTTCAGAAGTCCAGCTTTGTGTGGAATGCAGGAGAACATTGCTGGATCCTGCTGTGCAGCCAGATGATGAACAGCTTGCCATCAAAGGACAGGCTTTTCGAACCTTTGATAGACAAGCTAGGACATCTTCCCATGCTCTGCTTTACACAGCAAGCCTTTTATTCTATGTATTTACAATTGTATTTTTCTTTTTTAATGTATTCCATTCTTCTTGTGACTCTAGCTCCCGCTTCTCTAGAATCTTCGAGCAGTATAGAGCAGGAGAAATACCTACAAGCCTTACTGAATGTGATATCCGTCCACTGCAAAATGAATGGCAGTAATACTCTCACTGTTAGCCCAACCATTGCTCTGTCTCCAGGTAAAATTGGTTTGTACAGTGCTTTTCTCTGGTTAAGCTGATGGGTGACTTTTCTCTGATTTGGTGTTAGTTCAGTCTTCCATATGAATTCTATTGTTTCTTTGTTGTTAGACTTTCCAGGCAGCCTGTTCACTCTTAGTTTCAACGGATGTGTTTTCTGTAGGTAAAGAATGTTTATGATCTTCCCAAAGGATTTTTCAGTATTAATCTGATGGTAAAGTCTTTTATAACAAATTAACAGTAAACTGCATGTTGAATAAAAGATTACCAAATTGAAAAGAATGCAAAATCTGCTCTATTTTATATAATGAGGAAGTATGAGGTTGCAAGATCAGAACAGATAACAATGTTTAGCTGCAGCAGCAATGGAAGGCATATAGGCCTCTTTATGCATTATATACTCATAATGGGTTTCTACTAATGTAATGTCCAAATAGAGCTCTTTTTGCAGTGAAAACTCTTTAATATACACTGTTTGAGTTATGCCTAGGTGGAACCATGAAGAAATTAATCCGTGTTTTATTTCAGTTATTTTATGATGAAACCTGGTGAGGTTTAGGTGAGGGTAACCCCAACGTGTCGGGAAGGACTATGTGACTTGAAATTGTCTGTCTTGTCTTACTCAGTTGGTTGGAATTGGCCTAACACTGCCAAACAGTGGCTTTTCTTGTAAAGTAACACCATCCCAAAGTGTGTGTGCTTTGCTTCATTTATTGTAAAATATGTTGATTGCTTAGCTGTACCTAACACCTCCATACTGTTGCCAATGTACGCATTTGTCTTAAAAAATAAATCTAAAGTACAAAATTGGCAAGAATTAGCTGTACTGGGTGAAAAAGGGCATTTTATCAGTCATATTAAGTGTTAGTCTGGTTAACACTGTAGCTTTTTTAATCTTCTATTCTTTTTTTGGCTGACTTTAGGCACTGAAACGAGGGCCTCAAGAATGTCTACTGTGTTTAAGCAGGTAGTGCCAGGACATTTGGATGTAAATCTATCCAATAGCTTTGCTCGAGGAGGTTAGTAAGACTAGCTCAAAGTCTGTTATTTTAAGTAATAAATTATGAAAAAATGTTAGTGAAATAAAAACAATTATACTCTGTATTGATTCATTGCTCTGTGAAACAATAAAACAGAAATTAGATTGGTCTCAGTCCATAACATTATCTAATTTCTGTCCAAGTCCTTTATTTACCATTGAAATAAAGTTGGTTTTGTGTTGGAATTCGTGAAAAATTGAGCACTCAAATAGGGATTATATTTCTAAATAATTTGAGATTCATCCATATTTTTAATTTGTCTGTATGGCCTGAAAATGCATATTTTTAAAAAAGAATTTAATAGACTTTAGAATCTGCAATTACAGATCATTCCAATATGTGTCTGAAGCTTAGGTGATGCTTCATAACATTGCAAATAGTCTGTAAATAATTTTTACTCTAAGTAGTAGAGAGTTATGTGGCCAGGTGTAGTAGGTAAGGAGATACAGTGCATTCTTTGGAAATAGTTATTCCTAGGCACAGGGGCTCATCAGTGTCATTTCTACAAGAACACTTCATTCTGTTAGGGGGATTCCATCTGCTTGTACACTTCTAGTCTGATGAAATTATTAGGATTTTGTGATGTGCAACATGTGCACAAATTAATGCACCAAATTCCTTAAATATAAGTTTGTTAAAATGGGGATGAATCCATTCCCTAAAAGGGAGCATTTTATATTTTATTTATTACCTTTCAGCCATGAAGGCTCCTTTTACAGTTATTTCTCAGCATCTAAAGGTTGTGTTTTCTTCTCTTTTGATACCTCATCTAAAATTAGTTAGATTTACATTGACCTGCTGAGGTCCATTCCAATCTAAATCTTCTTGTTTGATATAAAACATATAGCTTCATATGAGGAAGGATAAAAATACTTTGTAGAGAAAAGCTTCCAGAAGAGATGGATGGGATTAAGGAAATGAGAGAAGGAAAAACACAAGAGGGAGGGAGAAAGGAAAATGCCAAGAGATGGATAAGGAAGTGATGTGAGAATTGTAGCAGAAGGGGAGAGAGGAAGGGCAGGAGAGGACGTGGGGATCACCAAAGAATGGGGAATTCTGTGCATTTTCATTAATCCTAGTAAATGCATATTTCTTACCTAAGAGTTTCGTTTGTGGTCTGTGCTCACTGTGTTGTTGCTGTGCTGTAGCTGGAGGCGAACAAAGCTGGTGATTTTAATGGGCTGGGTGAGATGGCTGGGGCTGAAGAGAGCAGGAGGGAATAGTGGCTGCAGCTGTTGGATAGATGGTGGCTGTGCCCAGCCTGGCTGGGCACTGGAGCAGTGGCGGCGCTGGCTGGCTGACAGCAGAGGTTTGGTTGTGTTCCATCCCCTCGGGCCAGCACAAAAGCACCAACAGCCAAGTGGTGCTGAGGGGCAGCGAAGGTGCTCCAGATAAGTCAGGGAAAGCTCGCTGGTTGCTGTGTGGAAGTTGTCTTTTGAAGATAAAGGGATTACTGAAATAACCGCTGCTGGTTTCTAGGATTAGAGTTCGTGGTAAGTGTGATAGGATGAGTTTGTTGCTACTCAGAGAAGTAAAAAGGAGCCTGAAGGCAGTATTAGGTCACAGACGTGTTGTTTTGTTGGACGGTGAAATGCCTGGGCTGAATTTCAGCAGTAATCAGGAGGAGGGCAGGGAAGTTATCTTGTGCCTTGCTGGATCGCTGCCTCACCTGCCCTGTGTGTCTGAAAGGTGTCTGTTCACAGCTCAGCAGGAGACGTGAGGACTTTGCTGAAACATAAGAATGTTTGACAAGTACAGTGGGAGCCCTAGGGAAGGTGAGAAGTTGACAGGGGAAGAGGGAACAGAGAAAGGGAATATCTCCCTGGAGAGAAGTAAACACTAGGGTTTTTTAGATTAGCTGACACAATTCTTTTAAAAGAAATGCTAAAATACACAGAATATATAAAATCTCTAAAATTGTTCTCAAATCCATTATTACAAAGTTTCTCACTACTTTTCACAGCTAGATATATTTAATATGTGAAGCAGCAAGCAGCTATGGATTATACACTACACTGTACAAAATACAATAGCAGTATTTTTGTGGTTTGGATTCTGGATCACTCTTTCTTTCCTTGTGTTTATTATCACACATGCCAAGGCTCAAAAGCCAGGTTCAGCTATGATACACCAGTAGAAAATTACATTCGCTATTTTTTTGTGCCAGACAATGTATTTATAATACATACGATTTTAAAATATAAGTTAGAATATATGTTCAAGTGCGTGAATAGTATTTCTCATTTTTTAAAACCATCGTTGTTCCGAACACTCATCAGTTGTTCCGAATATTTGTGTCTGTGTCAAGTACGATTCTTTACTTTATCTGGAACATTGTCACGAAGCATCTGCCCAAAGCTCAGTCAAGTTGGTTTTGATCTGAAATATTTGGTCAAATACTTACGTTTCATAATATATTTTCATTCTTTGACCTTTTCTTGGTTGATGTTTTTCATGAGAATTGTAAGTTCACTCAAAAGCCATAGCTTTTCCTCTTACATTACTTTGTAAGTATAATGTGGTTTTACAGAGCAGCACTTCTTACCTGGCACTGCTGTGTAATTTAGCAGAATAAAAAGTTTTCTCAGTATGTTTTGCTGCTATTGGAAAAATAGTAGGATATTTATAATTAATAAATACAGACCCAGCTCAGAGAATTATTTTCAAAGCAGGAAACATTAACATTTTGAGTATGATTTAATAGAATATTTGTATTAAAAGGACTTGGTTGTGTTGATGTGAGTTTTGAGCCAAAGATATAAGCACTGATAATCATATAAGGCTCCCACAAAAAATAATGATTTCTGCAAGGGGAGAGAAGATCTCTTTCTGTGATAGATATTACATATTTTCTAAATTGTATACTTGTACACAGGCCTTTAAAAATGTTTGTAGGTGTAAAGAACTAATATCTTGCATTCTTCTTTAATTTTGAGGTCCATCAAATTCTAAAGTTAATGTCCCTAGACTAAACCAGTTTTTTATAACAGGCATTAATGTTGGGATTTTTAATTAAACTAACTTTCAGCTGGATAGAAACTTTAAATAAATTATTCAACAGAATGATTTAATCATTACATTTCCTTTGGTATTATAATTATGGAAAAACATGTGATGGCTGTGCTACATGTTTGAAGCTATTGCAATGACAATGGAAATTATTCCTCTTTGATAAATGGATACCTCCTTCCCATTTTATATTGGTTTTGTGGCTTGATTGATGTTTTGTCTTTTGATGCCTAAGATTCGTGCTGTCTGATAAATCATGTACTATAAAGAAATGCAATCTATGCTAGATCTTTGGAAATTAATAAGTAACCCTTTTCTTCTCTCCTGCAATGTGTTTCGCTGCAATGTGCATTCCATTCCTCCTCCTTCTGTCTTAACTGTTATCTGCCAGTGCTTGGGTACAGAGATAAATGTTTCACTCATTCAAATTCCAAATCAGCAACTAAGGAAAGAGTCCATCAAGGTACTGTATTCTGTGTCCTGAAAGCCCATTCTTTTCTACCATCTTCTGCCACAGTGTCTTCATTCATTCTAAAGTGATACTGACAGAAAGCCTTGTTTCTTCATTAACAAAATTCTGGGGTTTTTAGTTCGGTGTTGTGGTTTTGTTATGTTTTGGGAGGTTTTCTGCCCATTGAATGTGTGCTCAGTGACAGTGATCTGACACAGAGTGATACGTAGAGAATTTTCTATGTGAAAATTTTAAACAGCTAAAAATCAGTTCTGGAAAAGAGTATTCCTACTGCTTAAATAAAATAGCTAAGAAATGCTATTATCTAGTCAATGAATTTCTTTCCATAGTTATTGTTAATGTTAATGAACAGGGGAAAATTGATTACTGTCAAATCAGAAAGTCATAATAATACAGTGTATGCCAAATAATGAAATCAAGATACTGCTAACAAAAATAAACTACTAGGCACAGTTACAATAGAAACATAATTGTGCCTTTTAATCACTGCTGTCCATGCTGGTAAACATGTTCATCTGCATGTATTTGTAGCCAGTTTTGTTGCTTTTGATGTGCCACAAGTGCTAATGATGGGTGCATTTGTGAAGTGCTCCAGCGTGTCACTGTGTATTTTTGTACACTTCATCTTTGGGGACAGCAGTCTGTGTCGGAGCTTGCATTTTTCATACCAAATGAATGAGAACTTATTTCTCTTATCAAGTGTTTGCTGTGATTTCTGCTTGCTAAAGCCTTTAACTGAGATGTGGAATGAAAGTTCATACTAAACACACTCCTTTACTACTTGAGGTGTTTTATAAAAGTGGCTGGCTGTGGAGTGGGAGCTGTTGAGAGCTATTACTGACTCAGAATTCCTTGCCAGCCACTCTCAGTTGCTGCAGTTCATCTGCTCACGTCTCAGACTAGCAGCCAGACAGGCAGACAAGCTAAGCTGTACAGACAAGTCCCTGTCGAGGGTTATTGTACAGAATTATTTTTTAATAGAAACCTAATCCTGCTTCTAAAAAATAGAATAAAATTATTTTTCTGGTTGAGCTATCTCAGTGGAATTTACTGTTATCTGCATCTTTTTTCTTCTATGCAAGAAATGTTAACTATGCACATTATTGGATTTTCCTGAAGAGGGGTGGCTGGTGGTCCTATAGTATCTAAATTTCTAGTACTATGAGGTATTTCTGGTGCCTCTTTTGAATATCTTGCTTCACAGATTTATGGACAAGCGTCTCTTCTGATAATCTGATTTACTGCATATTGGGATGAAGAATTTCACACTGCCATTTGGACACCAAATTTAGTGTACTTTGAGGGATTTGATTTTCAAGTAGTGCTATTCATACTCTGAGAATGCAATACCTTTCACATGCCTCACATTGCACACACAAAAACAATCTCACGAGATCCTGGTTATTAATTGAGGTACAAGAAGCAGACAAATATTTACTTGCTTGTCTTTTCTTCTAGCACTAAACAGGCCGTGGCAATGTGGTTTATCACTACTTTATGTTATGCTAAAATCACCAAAACTTACTCAAGCGTGATGAGATTAGAGCACGTCTGTGTGCTGTAGGAGTTTCCTCCCCTGGCAGTGCCAATAGAGCTGCAGCAGCAAGGTGTACAGCAGGCAAACTCAGAGTGCTGTTGGGATGCTGGTGTGACACCATTCCAAAATTGCTGCTTTCAGGTGCAGTCCGTGGTTCCACATCACACTGCACTGTTTCAGGCTCATGTTGTTGCTAGCTTTGAGATTTCTATACTCTTCTGATTTCTGTCCCTCTGGAAATTCCATTTCCGTGCGCTTACATGGACGTTGCTATTTGCAAATTGTGATTTATCACCGTATTACTGATACCACAGCAACTATTTTCTCTACAATGGAAAGCACTGTGCAGAGTTAGATGAGTGTCTTAGATTAAACAACAATGCAGTAGGATGGTCTGGACAATTTTTGTTACAAAACTATTTCTTTCCAGCACATGCTGTTAATTATGTCCTGTGAGGGGTGCATGTGACATGTTTAAGCGTATGTCTTAGTAATTGTGATCTCCAGTGCCTCACACAAAGAGGTTTTTAAATATTCTTCATCCTTGCGAAGGTGTATGGGCGAGTCTTCGTTCAAGCAACCGATTTATCAACACTCAGACTCCATTCATTGATGTTGGTGCAAGACTTGCAGGGAAAGACAACACCCCTCCCTACAGCAGCAGCTCTTTCCTGCAAAGTCAGCTTTTGAGAAGACAAGCAGCCCTCTATATATTTGGAGAAAAATCTCAGTTACGGGTAATGGCAATTTTTTTTTTCAATGTTTAACATAGTTTTATTTGGTTGAGTTAAATTACTCTCATGTTGTTAGAAACAGTAAATAATATTCAAGATAAGATGGAAATACGTTACGAAGGAAACAAAATGTTGTTAGTTGGGGAAGCAGTTATCACAGAAGGAAACCTTCGTTACTGTGGGCAGCACTAAACTCACATAAAGCCAAATTGATGAGAATAAGGGCCAGTCCAGAACTCATTATTTGATTACATGAAGAGGACCATGATGGCTACAGTTTTGTACATATTATTTGATAGATTTTAATGTTTTAGATGCAGTTGTTTGAAAAACAGGTATCCTCTAATTCTTAGTAGTTTTACTTGTTTTCCGAAAATGTGTTCAGATTTAAAAAAAAAGCCCTCTGCATTCAAAGATTTAAAAACCAGTTGTTTTCTACTTTCTTATTCAAAATGTGAACATACATAAAATATTACGTATTTTTTGAAATACAAAAGGTCCAAAACCTATTATTGGTAGTAGGAAAATACATCACTATTAATTTTTTTCTGAAATTATATTCTATCAGGAGGTGGAGCAGACATGCTGTCCCAGAATAATGCATCAATTACATAGAATTAAATTGCTATAATCCACTAATAATGACTGTTTCTATTTGTCTGATTTCTTAATGAATGATAAGAGTTCAGTCATGCATCTACAGTTGTGTAGCAGAAACTGCTGCTTTATTCTGCTAAATATCATGTCACATAAATTGATGAGGAAAACAGAAATGTACAACATTTTAAAGAAATGGTGCTACTTTCCTCAATTGCTTTTGTCATGCATTATTACAACTTACCATTGTTGAGGTATTGAATTTATTTTTGAACCATGCCAAAATATAAACAGAATTAAAGCTGGGCTTTCACTTTCCTACATTTTTGCTTGGCGTTCTATGAAGGAGCTTAATGAAGATTATTTGCAGGCCAAGTTTAATTCAATGAAAGCAATTTCTGCAGAAAACTCAAAGACTTTGGCATGAACATCTTCAGTGATGCTTCATACATGAGAATTGTTTTTCCTAATAATGTTCTCCACGTTATCCTTTTCATTGTAATCTGTTGGGTTTTGGTGGGGTTTTTTTCAGTCAGCTAACTTGCTCTCCTAATTCAGTCCTCCTCTCTTACTGCTACATGCAGTAAGTTAAATAAAACATGAGGAATTCTGCTAGGAAAACCATCCAACTGCTGCTCTATGCTGAACTAGGTACTTCAGACAAACAGCTCCCTCAATGTCCAGTGACTGCTTAGAGGAGTCAGCTGCTTTGCGCTTATGGGGCTTCTTTTTGGTTGTGAGAATTACCTTTTTCTGCTTCATTGAACTCCCAAAATATGTCCTGCACCGTTCATATGTCATCCATACTGATATTTTCATTTTTACCTGTTTGTTGTTGATTAGCTTTAAAAATGTTAAAGGAAGCACACTATGTTGTGTATGAAGAACTGAACGGATTGTCGCTTTACTTTGGTTTTTCACCACTATTACTGCTAGAATAATTATTGTTATTACTGAAAATATGACTGCTGTGCAGTACATTCTGCTGTTATGGTTATAGTTGGGTACTTTATTATGGTACATTTTGAAAGGATTTTTATTATATTTTTTATTATCCTGGGCAGGTGTTTAACTATGCAGATTTTTCACAAGGACCTAATTATTTAGCAGTAAAGCAGGCAATACTTTGGGATTTAAGGAGACCGTCAGTGAAAAATATGCTTCCCTTTTAAATTACATCTGCTGTTGTCCTTTTCATGCAGGGGTTCAAACTTGATTTTGCTTTGAATTGTGAATTTGTTCCTGTTGAATTCAGTGACATCCGACAGATAAAGGCGAGCTTTAAAAAGCTGATGAGAGCTTGTGTTCCCAGCACTATTCCTACCGATTCTGAGGCAACATTCCTCAAAGCACTTGGGGAGTCAGAGTGGTTCCCACAGGTAATTTATCTGACAGGTACTTCTGATAATCTATATGCAGTACTGCTCACACAAAATAAATTCCAAGCTCTTGTAACAGAGGACTATTGTGTTCTAACCAGCTGTTCCTCTTTGCGCATTGTAATCGCTTTGCATGCTATCTATTCTGGCATTACATAGGCATTATTATTGTTTTAATACCATCATAACATTTACAAATATGGGAGGCATTTTTATAACAAAATTTATGTTTTATAACATGGAACACACACACAAGGAGAGATGACTGGGTTTTCTATCTATATAAATTCATGGTCTTGGTTTTCAGTTATTTTTCTTATTTTATATATTTTAAAAATCAGAAAAAAGTGTGGAACAATAAATGAGCTTTTTGATTTGAAAACCATTATTTGACTCTTCCTATGTGTTCTCACCCTGAGTTTTGATATGCACAAGTTAAAAAATAAGCAAACATCTGTTGTGGGATATGGGGAAGTGTTTGTGGGGAACAGAGGATTCTATGTGTGTTAAGCTGTTGTCTCTGAACCTGTACCTTTGTTTCCCTCTCATATTCCTTTACATAAATATTAACCAAACGAAGGCAAGACCAGAGCAAACCCTGCAAGATTCAAATTAAGAAGGATGTGGGAAAGCCAGCTCTTTGTAAATCTAAAACCACTTTAATTACAGTGAATGTTTTTTAACAGCTGCTTGTTATGTTTGGAATCCGCTGCTGAATATACTTTTCTCAAATGCAATTAATCACAGAAAGCAGAACAGAAACTTATGCTGATTTCTTAAGGAGGAAATACTTGTGAGTAACATGTCAGTTATTACACAGCAGGAAATGCACTCCTGGTTGAAATGTGCTGCAAGGAGTGGCTTAACTTCTTCCCTGAGGTGAGAGCAGGAGCTGGTCATGGCTGGCTCTGACCACCAAGGTTTTCAGGAAGGGGAGAAGTGGGGAGAGCACAAAAAAGACTTGACTTCCTCATCGTGTGAACATTTTCCATCACAGAGGAATTGAGCAAATTGGTAATTGTAGATAAATTAATTGAATTTCATTTCATCATTGAATTGATGAAATAAACATGTCCCTGTAGCAGCCCAGGGATCAAGGGCAGATAACACTGGAGTTACTTTCTTTTGGCATGTTGGAGAGGATCATTCTTTGCTTTGAGTGCATCACTCTGCTCAGGACTAGGACATAATGTCACACACTAGCTTTATTACATTTAAACCACATTTTTGTGGTTTAAATCATGTCATGTGCGACTTACGTGATAAAGCTAATTTATGACTGATAAAATTAATTTATGACTGGTTTGGCACATTTTCTACTATTCCCATGAAAGAACATAGATCTGTCATCTCAGAAATGTTTTTATTGTATTATGCTTTCCTCTTCTGGGCAATAGAAGTTTAACATTACTGATTTTAACACTGTATGGACTAACTATCTCTTTATAAGAATGTGAATACATAGAAGAAAATTGAAGTGCTGCCCTATTTTCTGAACACAAATTATTAAACTAGTGGTTTGCATTTTTAACAGTGAATCTGTAAAACCAGCTTGCGTATCAGTTTCCTTATTAAAGATGGGAAAAAGCAGTCTTTCTTCTATTCTGCTGCCTAAAAAAGCGTAGAAGATTAAACAAGCTTGGTTTTAAAAGTGGTTCTCTTTTCAGTCTTTTCCTATAAAAAGTGCAGGAAAATTAGTCTGTTTGGGTTGGGTTTTTTTTCTAAAGAATGGCTGTGTGAATGCTCAGAGGAATCAAGGTTTTTCTATCACAATTTTCATAGCAATATTCATCAGCTTTTGTAAGAGGAAAAAAGCAGACTGCCCTGAATATGGATGAATTTTCTAGGGTTTAACTGTTGTTTGGTTGACCTTTTTTCCTCTTACTTCCTTCAATTTAATTTTCTTTTCACTTTCCTGTGCCTTCTGTACTTTCTGAACTTACTTTTTTTCCTTGCATAAATGATCTGAGATGATTCTTACCATCTTTTATTTGTTTTCCTATACTGTTTTCTTCCTTCTTTCAGGCTTTCATCTTTCCTATTGCTTCTATTGGTTGGATTATATTCAGTGCTGCACAAAGAACAGTTTCACTCTGCTGTAAAAAACTGAATTGCTTATGTATTACCTATTATGTTGTTTACCAAGAGTGCTGTCATAGTATACAAAAATGGTAAAATCATCATATAGATTTTTCTTTTTAGTAATAATAACGTGAAGTCTGATTGTAAGATAAAATTGCTCAGATTCACCTGAACCTGCTTATTTTAGCATCACTGTGTAATGAGTATTAAAGTGCAAATAATTAAAGTGTCCTCTTTTCATATATTTTAGCCTGTCTGCCCAACTATCTAAACTATTTCTCTGTTGTTGTTATTAGTGTTCAGTTCATTAATTTCCAACTTCCATGAGATTGAATATTAGTAATATTGTTTTGTAAATATCTTGCATGGGTTCTCCCATCAAAGTACTTAGTGACTTTATGGAACCTTAATATTTCACAGGAAATTATTTTAATGTTAAGCCCAGGATGGAATTTCTCTCCAGTAAATCTGTCAACTGTGTTGTTCCCATTCTCCTTTTTATGACAGCTATTTTATTACAGTACTCATTGGCTTTAATACTTTAAGTTCCTATCTTCAAAACTTCCCCTAGTTTTATTGTAGTTCAGATGGAAATCCTCAGACTGTTACATTTTATCGTTGCCTAATCGGTTGCATCAATGTATTTCTCTGTGCTATGTGTAGATCCAGGAGTACATTTTTAAATATTAAATATGGAAAGATTCTATTTATTGATATTATCTAAAGATTTATCTAGAGTGTGTTACTCATTCATAATACTTTATAGCTTCACAGGATAATGCAACTCGGTGTGATCATCTCTGAACTCCTGGAAAATGGTTCTTCTGTTATGGTTTGTTTGGAAGATGGCTGGGATATTACTGCTCAAGTAAGCTGCTATAAAACCCTTGAAATAGTTAAATATTAAGAAAAAACACCAGGCAATACTTTTTTACACAAGTGACAGATAATTTTGTATGACGTGAATAACTTTGTGTTGTGCCAGCAGAGAAGAAACCAGAATGCATGAATCCTTGCATTCGTTTGCAGTTTATTTCATGGCATGGTTCCTTAAAATGAATTCATTCCAAAGGTCCTGATGGTTTTAACAGTTCTAAGGCTTAAATATAAGATCTGCATTCCTGTACCTGACCATGTGTAAGAATGAAAGCTAAAAGTTGCCACAACTGTTCATTTATCATTTTAAACATCGTGCATTTTAAACACAGGAGGAATTTGTACTCTTCCATTCACTTTCCAAAAGTGATGTTAGGAGACCACACAGGCAGAAAACTAAATTTGTGCCAAAGTGCCTGTAACACCTGCTGCAAGGACAGATCACCTCAAACTATAAATTAGGTGAATCAATATCTGCTGCCTGATTTAATGGATGCATTGTGTCCATGCTACTGCGTCATAATTCACAAGAGAAACACAGATGTCCATAATTCTAGTAAATAAAACCTTCATGTGCAGCCGGCATCCTCATACCAGGTAAACAAACACACAAAAGAGTGTGACCATAATTACTGGAATCATTGCCAAACAATGAAGAGTAGAGAGGAGAGATACATAGCTGGAAGTGCAAGAGGGTTGCGCTGCGTTTTGAAGTCTCCTGAGATGCTCTGTGTAAAAGCAGACTGCAGTTGGCTGGTGCAAAAACTCTAAAGTCACCCTCAGGACCAATTCCTTAATGCTTTCTTTGCTGAGGTAGCAGATACTATCTTTTAAATGTTTATTATAAGAGGGGTTTTATTTCAAACATAATTTAAATGTAGTAAGCATTGTAATCACCTCCCAAGTCTGTAGCTGCTTAGGTTTTACTTCTACAGATACCATAAAGTCTCAATGTAATTGAAGCTTTTTCATGTGAAATATTATTTGGTTTGTTTCGTAAAAGTACTTAATGTATGTGGTAAAATGCTTATCATTGAGTTTATACGAAAGCTTTTGTTTTCTTGAACAGTAAACAGATTGCTGAATGCTTATATTCATTTACTAAAAGTTTCTCCTAACTTCTGTCACTTGTAACACAGAATATCCTGTCTTGTGATCTAGGTGGTGTCTCTGGTGCAGTTACTCAGTGATCCCTTCTACAGGACACTTGAAGGCTTCCGAATGCTGGTGGAGAAAGAATGGCTCTCTTTTGGTCATAAATTCAGTCAGCGCAGTAATCTGACCCTCAATTGTCAGGGCAGTGGATTTGCTCCTGTTTTCTTACAGTTCTTAGACTGTGTGCATCAGGTAAGCATATCTGTAACTTCCATTTACAAGAAGGTTTCATGAAGAAATGTGTATATGCCAGTATTTCAGATGGTATAGATACAGGTTTGGGAGAAGACTGGTAACATCATTCCCTAGGTTTTATTAAAGTGGGTGGATTTCACCTCAAGAAGAGCTGGAATGGTTGTCTAGAGGAGACTGACCCATCCACACAAAGCAGACTCAGAGGGATGGTTGGGAAGGTCATTTATGTAGAGGTTTCAAATAGAAGTTTTTTAAGCTATGACTGGCTTTTAGAGTCCTTTATTCAGAAGGAGGAATGGACTGATTTTTAGTAACTTGACTAGACAGTTTTTAATTCCTTGTGCCTGATGATGAGCCTTGAAGAGGCCTTGTACTGCATCAGTTCTGGAAACAATGACAGCTATAAACCAGGGGTCCTGAGATGTTCTGATTTTTATGTCTAGTACGTGTTCAGAAGAAGATGGACACCAACAGTTGCATTGTGTAGGAAGAAATTAGGTTAAGAGCATTATACTCATTTTGGGTTAATTCTGAAGTCTGTCCTTTTCTTCATCTCAAACCACTAAATGTAAATTCTTTGCAGAGTTTCTGTGTGTGCAAACATAAGAGGGGTGCTTATATAATTCCTCTTATACATGTGTCCTTCTTTTCCCACTTCTCTCATTTTTCTCACTGAAAAAGCAGGAAGTTTCTTGACATTATTAACCTGTGTTAAAATGCATGTGTATCACAGAAAATAACTGTTAAAGCACAGCCTACATCTGATTTTAAGCAGTAGTGTAATTTTGAGGTGAATCCTTCCAGCATCTCCCCTTACTATTTTTTGATGCTGGTCTGGTGCATGTGTACTAGGTTTTTCTGGGCAGAATTTAAACCCAAAATTTCTGCTTCAGATGTGTACTACAGATCAGCTCTTAGAAGATCTGAACTAGTGATTTGTCACTCAGCTTAAAACCATTGGGGTCATCAATGTAAAGTGGAGTCATCCACTCAACTGGACAAAATCTAGTCCAGGTAAAACCACAGATGTGTAGTATGGCTGCAGGGACCTCAGCACCAGCTGCTTCAGTCTTTTTGTCTGCTCTGGGTTGTTTCTGATTACTTGCTAATGTAGACGTAGCCTACATTCTGTTTCTGCCCCTGGAAACACTTTGCTTCAATTTTATTGTAATAAATCTTAGAAAGTTGTCATTAAGAAAGGCAAGGAAATTCTCCATGCAGTATTTCTTTCTCAAGTGATTCAGAGATGACACAGATTTTGGAAACAAATAGGTTATCCAGAAGAATGTTAAAAATTAAATTCAAGGATTTGGGTTTATTGTCATAAAATAGAATGGACCATGTTTTCTTCGTGGCAGAATTCTCGGTTTCTCTTTGAATAAAGTTTAGCACAATCTGCAGTTCTAAGAACATGGAATAGTGGATTATAATCATCCCACCTTTGAAAGTCAGAATGAAATGCAAAGTGGGATAAATCCCTGCTGTTGACAGCTGTCAGGTACGATTTTGCCTCAGGTTGGACACGTGAGTGTGTCAAGGAAATACAAGAACATTGCCTTTGTAATTCACCTCAGGTAGCAGCTTTGGTGCAGGTCACTCCGCAGGTATCTGACTCTGCCTTTCCAAGGCATTATCAACTACACAGGTTATTAACAGATACATTTTACAGAGAGATGTGTATTTTCTGCTTTGTGAGTTTAAGCTGTGTGCACGTGCCCTGGCTGCAGCTGCGTCAGCAGGACGAGTACCTCCTGCAGCCCGGCTGGAGCTATTCACTGCTGCTCTGGTGGAGATGCCACCCTTCCACCCTCTCTCAGCTGAGGGGTTCTTGGGAGCCTGCCTGCTTTTCCCAGCACAAATGTTGGGAAAGAATTGGTAGAAAAGACCATTAGAAGCAGTTCAGCTTGTCAATCTGACGGAGACAGTAAGTTCTTATGAGGAAAGATAGGGCTGTGTAGGGGTTATAATCGTTTCACCCAGTGTTATCTTCATCCAAGACAGGGCGTGGGAAGCATGATCAGTGTAATATAGATAATACAGACTTGTCTGTAAGCTGAGTGACCTACAATCCCATGGAGAATGCAGTCCTGAGTAACTGTTCTAGAACCAGAGTTAGATTATTCTTCTAACTTGTGATGATGGCATAGTATTGAGTTAGCAAATTCTAACAGTGGGATTGTGAATTCTAGGGAAATTGCTTTTGAAGTTAAATTATCTGTTGAAATTTTGTATGAATTTACCATGAAAAATAAGTTTTCTCAACATCTGTACTTGAAAATTTTTGTGAAGTTTCACTGGTTTCTGTGCAAATTGTTACACAGCTACAGAATCCAATTAGATTGCAACTTGACCCTGAAGTGTAATATATTACGATCACTTTTTAAAAATTACCCATTAACTGGAAGCAAACATTTGGTCCTTTCAAAGTATTTTTAACCTTTAGAATCCATGTGCTAGGTGCAGTAGGAAAATTACCACAGAGCCAGTACATGCATTAAATGTCATGGGTTAAACTAAAGATACAGAGAAAACAAATGAAGCAGTGATTCCTAAATTAGAACTGCATCATCTTATAAAAAGTCATTGTTTATGCCAATATCTCCAGGTGTCAGCTGAATTATTAATGCAAAATCAGTCTTTCACAATAGCAGCATCTGGCAGATACTTCCCCTGCTTCTAAGGAGACTGAGTTTATGCAAGTGATGTCAGTGAGGAAGCTTTTCTTATTTTTCTTCTGGATCTATTTGGCAATTTATTAAATATAATTAAAACAGGATGATTTTCTAGAGCTGACTTCTTTTAAGCTCAATAAGGAGCTCTGTCACAGCGCCCTGTGTAAGAGGAGGTGAGTGCTGCTCCCGTGGGAGATGTGTTCAGTTATTCCAGTGTTTGCAGGAGTAGCCTCGTAGCAATTACCAGCACAGGACCTTGGCAGTACTGTATTTCTCATTCATACTAAGTAAAAATTGATAGATAATGGAATTTAAAAAACCAGAATGTGTTGGAAAACTAAGAAAGGCTGATAGATCTATAAGATTATTAAATGACTTTAGGAGATACTTCAGTGGGAACATGGTAATGTTAAAAAGAACTCTAAAATGCTGATTAATCATAATATTAGAAAACACATATAGGTTTAATCAGGTTTTAAATGTTCATATATTATGGAGATTAAGACAGCAACAATTACTACATTGTTTACCTCTATCAAATAAATGTTTTATAGTTGTTTTCTCTTTAAAAGTAAATTATATTATAATAACTTCTAGTTATTGCAATATTTCTGCATCCAGAAATCTCAGAAAGAATCACCCACAACTTTAAGATCCATGATAGGATTTTATCAGCAGCTTGTTCTTGTAACTCTTACATGTATTAAAATAATTGTTGGACCATAAGTAGAAGTTAAGACCTTGTATATAATTCATGTCAAATACCAGAATGTTGCCTTTCTTTCTTACAGGATATTTAAAAAAAACCTTCTCCTAACACAAGGAGAAAATATGTACTAAAGAAGATATGGAAAAAAATATTTTTTATAAAGAGAGCTAAATATTTAATTTGTCTATGAAATTGAAGTCCTGAATTTATTATAGAAAAAAAAATTGCTTAGCTTTATTCTTACAAATCAATGCAGGAATGTAGTATTTGTATCAGGGGAAAAATGGGGATTAAATAAGAGTGGGTATATTGAACTGACATATCTTAAAATATCTTAGCATTTTAAATTCCCAGCCCCAGGATAATACTGAGATGTGATAACAAGAAATTCTCTGACTGTAACGCTGTGTGGGTGTTTATAGGTCCTTTCAAGGGATTTTCCTGTCACTGTTGCATGTTCAGTAGAAAACCTCTCCTTGCTGAACACTTTTTTCCCCCTTTATTTAGCTGGTCTATATGGAAATCTAAATGTAAAGAGCTTCAAGTAGTTTTAATAGCAGTTCCCATCAGTACTGAAAAAAACCCCATTGAGTAGCTGATTAGTTAAGAGAGAAACTGATAAGAGAGAAAATATGGAACAGGAAAATGAGGGGTGGGAACGCAAAATAGAAGGCACGGGAAGATTGCAGAACTAAAGGTATAGGACAGGTTTGATGTGAAGCTAGACAAAGCACAGTGGGACGTATTTCAAATGTGAAATTCAATCAGCACTTTCTTTTTCAATTGCAAGCTGGACTTATTTCCACTGCAATTAGAAATTTTAAGTTAATTGCTGTGTTTATTCTGAAAATAAAGATCATGAGTCATAAAGTTATTTGAAGAGTAAATTTTAAATTAACACATGAAATTTCTCCGAGCATTATCTCGTCAAGATTTTTATAGTCTTTCATTTTATATGGATATCAAGTATAAATATCAGCAACTAATGCTAAATTTTTTTGCCATGAATATTAAGCTTCATGCTTAAAATCTTACACCAGGCTCTTTATGATAATGTTAAAGAGAAGCAGCTGTGAAGAACCACCCATTTCACAGTGCTGTACTCTGATAATCTTGTATAGTTTTCTTAAATAAGTATCAGCTCCTGACTCACGTTGGAGACATTCACTGAGTTAGACAGACCCACAGCCTGATGAGGGTAACAATTTAAGGAATGACATCGCTTTTACTGTTTTAAAAGAATAATGGCAAGACACCTCCTCAGCGGGGTTTTTTTTCATACTGTAATATTTTGGGTCATATCTTCAAAAGGAAGAAATATGTGTAGTCTAGCAAGTACTTGAGAAATTGGCTGTTTCAGGAGTGGTGGATGGAATGTCATTTGCAGCATTGTCTCTGTACGTGTCTGCCTCTTGGGGTTCTGAGCAATAGCAAGAAATCCACTGTGAAATCTTCCAGTTAAGGTTTGAATTCCAGCCGCATGCAGGAGTAGCATCTTCACCTGTGAAGTTACACGGTGACTCGAGTTATAGAAGATTTATATCCAGTTGGATTTCCTGGAAGAATAATGGGGTTTGTACACAGTATAATACTGCTTAACAGACAGTTAATTTTATCTGTTCTGAAATGTTTTTGCAGCATACACAATACATGAATTTATTTAGCCAAAAAATATTCTAGGACAAAATGTTAGAAGGATTTGTGTGACATTTGCCATTTGTTTTCAGCATTCATGGGGGAATTGTTTTGCTGTCATTTCACTTTATTATTTCTTACATATCTATTTGTATTATACCTCAATATCCACTTTTTTCCTTTTTTTTTTAAATTTTATTTTTTAGATTCATAACCAATACCCGACAGAGTTTGAGTTCAATCAATATTATCTGAAGTTTCTGGCTTTTCATCACATATCAAATCGATTTAAAACATTTCTTCTGGATTCAGATTATGAAAGACTAGAACATGGTATGTGTGATCTCTGTGTATTGCATATTGCTTTTGTAGTTGTTGGTATTTTTCTCCTCAATATTTGGTCTACAGAAATTTGTCTGGGTTAAGATGGTCCAGTAGCTGTGTGGTGACCACATAATGAATTACATTTCAGGCGTGAAAAGCAAAATGGAGGTGAAGAACGTGTAGTATTTTCTGCATCAGTGATTCCTGAGCCATGCCTCTGATGCCACTAAGAGAAAGTGGAAGAAATTAGCACCATGCCTCAGGGGTTGTTAGCAATTTATCCACATAGTTCCATTTTCCCTACTAAATCCCTTCTTTTAACAAAGTCTCTGGGAATCCATCAGAGAGTGCATAAAGTTTCAAGAAAGAAAAGCCTTTCCATCTATTTCCTGCCACTTCTTTGTCTTGCATTATCTTCGGTGTTTCTCTTTTTATATTTTCTTTTTTACTCCATCTGTCATGTGCAACCTTACTGGTTCCAAGGCCTTAGCTCCCCTCAGAGCCCTCTTACCGAAGCTACATAACCACAGTGAAATTCGTTCTTGGGACTTGTCCACTAAAACATGCTCCAAATTTCTCTGCTTTGTGGGCTGGTTCTCATGGCATATGGTCAATTTTAATGCTTTTCTTCAAAGCTGGTGTAGCTGTGGGGGAAATTAGACTTGAGCAACCATTTTATTTTTTAAAAAATGTTGATTTCTATTATTTTTCTTCTTTATTTATTTCCTGTTGCAGTGGCATTTGGTAGTAGACTTTGCTACACCTTCAATCTGTGAAATTCCTTTAGGCTGTGCTTTAGCATTTGTTTTGCATTATCATGAAGCCATCTTTTTGCTGCTCTTCTTTCCCCCAGGGACATTGTTTGAAGATAAAGGAGATAAGCATGCCAAGAAAGGAATTTGTATTTGGGAATGCATTGAAAAGATGCACAAAAGGAGCCCTATTTTCTTCAATTACCTCTATGCCCCTGCTGAAATAGAGGTAAGATTTTTTTCTAAAATACAGGTGGTTTGTTACTCTGAGTGATTCCTTGAGTACATTTTGCTATCTTAATTGTTCTGAACTGAGTTAAGTGTTTGGTGAACAAATTTGACCCTACCTGATTGATTGGAGCAGTATCTCAAAGTCATTTAAAGTAATTTAAAGGGCCAAATTCTGGAACATGTATTCACGCATCCTGGTGAACTAAATGATGTTCCTTGTTTGATTTCATTACATTATATGAATTTTTATTAAAATTGTCTTTAAAGGGGAACTGAGTTTAGAGTCATAATGGGATACATTTCATAACAATCTGATTGAATCACATTATATATACCTCTGTGTTATATGATAGTGTATGTCCCCTAGACTGGGCTGTGTCTTGAATAATTTTAGAAAATTCACAGTACACTCACCGTTGTAGAATTCAACTTAGAATAATCTGGAAAATACAGGTATTGTGTTGTAAGTCTGAAATTCAAAGCCTTCCTTCGTGACATTATAATAACACTTTGTTTCGAATAGGCTCTGAAGCCAAATGTAAATATGTCCAGCCTCAAAAAGTGGGATTATTATGTAGAAGAGATTTTGGCTACAGGTCCTTCCTATGATTGGACCATGGTACCTACAAAATGCGGTGTTTCAGAAGAAAATGACCAAACAGATGGTTCAGTCTCTCAGACTAAGAGGAAAATAGTGTGGCCATGTTACGATGATGTGAAAAAAATACAGCCTGATGCCATCACCAGCCTTTTAAATGTAAGTACTTGTGTTGCACAGAACAGTAAGTTCTCTTACGCTCGTGAAATTCATATTTAATTTTTTATTGAAGTTATTGCCTTACAGATATGCTGTTATTAAAAGGATCATGATAGATGTCTACACAGGTCTTTAGTAGGACTGACTGGTTGATCTGGAGATGTGATGGTGCTTCTGGGAATCAATCAGACTTCCTGCAAAGCTGATGTTGTTCTGAATGCGCACTTCCCTGGGAGTACGCTGCAATTGTAGTTAATAACTACTCATGGATTCATTTTTTTCACTCTCTGTTTTAAAGAATAAATAAAATTTCAGGCTGCCTTTTGTAGGAAATGCAGGAACAGCTATTTTCATTTGGGCAAATGGTAAATCTTGCTTTCTTGACCTCTTTCTACTCATTTTAAAGTAGATGTGTGGTAAAATAACGACCCAGATTTTTGGACGGATCAGAAAATAGAATCTGACACTTGTTGATTTTAACAATTGGGAGACAGATACACAAACATAAACTGAACATCTTGGCCCAGATTTCTCAAAAAAGCTTTCCATGATTGCTGTTAGTTTATTCATGTTTACTAGAACCAAACGGATAAATTTAGATTCTTCAAAATATTTTGGTACTTGAAATAGATGCTTGATTTTGGCATTTTCTTGTTTGGACTCACTTAAGCTGCTTAGGTTTTGTCCTTTCTTCATTAGAAGATGAAAAATGATCTCATTATCATAATTGTTCTAGTTATTTAGAGTGATTTAACATCTGTCTTCTCTTAAAGATGAAGATGTTTGTTGGTTAAAATTAATTAACAGCCTAACATTTGGTTATCATCATAATTGATAGCGCAGGAAAATGACAAAAGCATTCTTCACTTCCATTGTTTTGAGCCACATGTATGTCCAGATACACATCCCCATGTGCAGTGTTTTATTTTAGAAACTCTTTGCAGACTTTACCTTACATTAAATCTGGGATTCTGGAGCCCAATATTGCAACGCTTGGAAAATCGGGGTGTGCTGTTGGCCCCCAATTCTCCTGAATCAAAGATGATTTTTAGCAAGTCTTAAGGCAGGATGCTTCTGAATGGATGTGAGTCCTTGAAGATTTTGACAGAGAGTTAGCTTTATTCTGGCACGTTCCTCAAATTCCTTTTGTTCTGCTCCTTCCAATCGTAATTGATTGAACGCAGGAACAATGCCCAATAAAAAAACAAGTAAATAAAAATAATCTCGTGTAAAACCCCCCTTGACTCAAAATAAGGCAGCCAGAACTTCTCAGAGCGTGTAACTTACCAAAAGCAAAGAAAGAGCAGCCTGTCAGCAGGGGGTCATTTCAGGGATTCTTCAGCAAAGTACAGAGAGATTTCGTGTCAGGTAACCAGAGGCCAGAAGCACATCAGGAATACAACAATGTTCTCCTGCATTTCTTCCCGGGGTAGATGCCAGACTATCCATATCCACAACTGTGAGAAACTGCCATACAGCAGGGAAATTAGCTATATTATTGGCTAAAGATATGTGGGTCAGGTTTTATAGAGTTTAAATGTTATTTGTGAATTAGATTATAGTAATAAAAGATAGCAATGGAGAGAACATTTGGAAAACTTTGGAGAGGTTGTATAAAGGTTACAAAAATATTCCTCTAAGTTTAAAAAGCAAAGTGAACGTTCTTTTAAAACAAGTTGTTAATTTAAGGCTATTGCTGATGTAGGAGAAAGACCTCTCTTTAATCATAAATCCACTGAGAATGTGTTGGTATCCAAAAAATGTTTCAACTGAGACCGTATTTAGCATCGTAAATTACTGGGGAAGATTGATTCTCGCTTAGTTTATAATGATAAGCCCAAATTTGTTTGTTCTAAAGATATTTTTCAATTGAAAACTAGATAGTGCACTTCAGGATGTAAAGCTGAAACAGAGAAGTTATTGAGTGCCTTAATTCAGCATTTTCATGGTAGAACGTGATGCTCTTCATTTAAGAGTGGATCAGATTCTGGTATTTCTAAGAATTGTGAGAGATGAACCTGTGTGCATTCACAGACACGCTGTGGATGCAGAGGAGGTGATCAGGCTCCAGAGTTCTGGAGCTGCTGCAGATTTAACTCCTGTCTCTACCATTCAGATATTCCAAAGCAGGTTATTTAGCAGATCTTCTGAAAGGCACAGTAATGCTAATTGCCTGTAATTGCTAATTGCAGGAAATGGATATTCTCATAATTTAATTAGTTGTAACCTTTCTTTTTATACATGTATATTTCTGCTCATGTAAGCCTGGACAGCAGGAGATGAACCAGAGAGATAAATGTAAGAATTCTTTTCTTTCAAGGAAATGCATCTATTCATAGTCCATTCCACACATGGAAGAGGAAAAAAAATCTGCTGCTTTCCGTAAAATTTAAAAATGACGGGGCAAGAGTAAATCTTAGTGATTTATTGCTGTGTATGTTTTTTTACATGGGGTCTATTAAAGGAGAATTTAGTCCTAACTTTTCAAGTTATATACAGGAGATTGTTGAAAGTTTTTCATGAAAGTTTTTCATTTTAAGTTCTGGAAGCACTACTCACTATGGAGCCAAAAAAGAAGGAATGTGACCCAGTTGCTAAGTAACAAGTTTCACTTACTTCCAGATTCTGCAGAGAAGGACTCATACTCAGAAGTCAAGACTAGGGCAGGAAGAGAATGATCAGATTAAAACCTGACTAACTTAGCACAATAAAGAGCTTATATCCTTTTGCATCAATTTGGAAAGGATTTTACTTTAAAAAGCATGTGGTAAATTGATTCAGTTTTATGCCTCTCATCCAGAAGTGTTTTCCATTCAGCACTTTCAAAGAGAAACGAGTAGTCTAGAGAAGCCTTTAGTCTGGCTTGTGTTCACCATTCCTTATTTTTTTATCTACCTGAAGATACTCCAAACAAAAGTATTGTGGTTTTATTTCTTAGCAGGAAGAGAGCATGTGTGACTTTCAGCTACCTTCGGTATTTAAAGCTTCTCATTTGATTCTTGCTGTTAAGCCACATTTCTTATATTTAGTTTCACTTTGGAGTTTTCTAATTTTCCTTCAGCAAGGAAAAGTTTGTAGAAATATTTTGTTGCTGTTACACTGTCAAATGCTGGCTTTCTTATTTTCACCCAAGAGTTCAAAATTTAGTTCAGAAGTTCATTTCCTTATCAAAATGTTTTCTTACTTTAAAAGTATAATAACTTTATGTCTTTCAATTAATAGCAATTTCCTGAAGAATTTTTCAATCAAAAGACCAATAGGAATTGGACAATATTACGAAACCTACTTTAATTATTAGGTAGAGTAGAAGTAGAGACTTACTTTCTCTACTTTGAAAATAAATGTCTTGGTGTTTAGTTGGCTTCTATACAGCATGAAAAGTCTATGTCCTGTGGCAACTTTTTATTCCATCATTAATTCTTAATTGAATTTGCAAAATTGAGTTTTTAGTTTTATTTCATTAATAAGAAGATTTTCATAACAATGTAGTTGTTGAAAGTAAAAATGGAGAAAGGATGCATGGCAAGGAATATGGACCACACATCAAAGTCTTGACAAATGTATCAATGAGTGTTCACAAGTAAACATAAACTAATAAAATTGCCTCTTTTTACTTAACTTTGCACTGTCTTATTAACAGGAAATAACCCTAACTGGAGGTTATCAACATAGGTCATATTCCCAAGTTCCACAACAAGAACATGTTGTTACAGTTTGGCATCCAAACTGAATAAATCTTTCTGTTTCATTTCCTTCTTTTATTACAGCTTTGTATCACATTTTATAAACCAGGGTAAATGTTAATATTGGCAGCGTACAATGTTAGTGTCGCAGCACAGAATTTGTTCTTTGTAAATATTTTTATAAAATACAGCCTGTCCTTATCAGTGTTGTGTTTCTGTTATGGCAGTTGGTGTTGAGTTTTGTGTGTTCAGGAGAACTGGGGGAGAATTGAAAGCCTGATGGCTCCTCCAGCCTGGGACATGCAGGACGAACAGTGTGGGTGATGCTGTCCTTGGGTGCCTTTGACTCCTGATTCTGATGGATCTCAGTTTATAGCTTGTATGACAGAGGTTTTTGAATTTTACTATGTGGAAACATTGACTAGAGAATGGTTGTATTAAAATGATTGCCAGGGAGTGATCAGTTAGAAATGTTTATTCTTAAGGAAACCCTTGTTACTTGTTTCAGGAAATCGAAAGGTTGGAGAGTAAATTAAATCAGAGCCCAGACAGGTGGCAGCTTTTGTGGGAAAGGGTCAAAATGAATCTAAAGGATGACACCAGACAAGACAATGTAAGTAGAAAACTGCTTGTCCAATAGAATAATTCCATTTCTACTGTATAGGCTACCTGGGGCACTGACAAAACCACTGTATTTCTTGGAGTAAAATATTGCTTTTGAAAAACTGAATATGTTGTTCTAACCCATGATATTGGCTTTTTATTTCTTCACGTTGAAAAATATATTTTTACTTGTGCTGTTTATCTAATTGCTTTTCCAGAATAGTTTAAGGCATACAGATAAAATGAGCATTTTACTAATGCACAGATGTATGATTT
The DNA here is from genome assembly GCA_013397755.1 of Cnemophilus loriae. NCBI lineage: Eukaryota > Metazoa > Chordata > Aves > Passeriformes > Corvidae > Cnemophilus > Cnemophilus loriae. The sequence goes on from VZTF01001710.1 coordinate 527,126, forward strand.
TATATATTTAAAAGATTCTTGAAGTGCCAAAAAAGCTCACTTCCTGAAAGTAGCCAAAAGGATATCACAGATTCTCAGAGATAAGTAAAGATATTTCCATGGCTAAATGGAGTTACAGTTTCTAAGTAGAGATAGGAAATATTCATGCTTGTGTTTCCAATTCCTGACCGTGGTAACAAGAACAGCTGACAGTATAGACACTTCCTAAGTCAAAGGCTGCCTCCTTGCTCTCTGTGTGCACCAAGAGTAATGTTAGATACTTCTTTTTGGGAGCTTTGCCTGTGAACTTTGCACAGTGAGTTACCAGTTCAAGACTGTATCTGCTGAGTGCTGTCATTTAGATTAGGACCAAATTCAGGATCCTTCTTGTTCCAGCTTATTGAGATTCTACTAAAATGACATGATTCTATAAAATAGCTCTTGGAAACCGTAGTTTTTCTTTTCCCCCTTCCTTCTCTTTGAAATCAGGGAAATTGATTGTATCCAAATGTCTGTTTAGCTTTAGGTGCTTCTGAGAAAGCAAGGCAAACACTGTTCAATATTATGCCACTGGAATATACGAAGCTTTTCTGAAATACTGATTTGTCACACCTTGTGAACCCTTCTGCTGAAGAACTGCAGGGCATTGCCGTCCCTCTGGCTTCTTTGAGGCAGCACTGGCTTGTAATAGGAAGATTTTTCTTTTTTGGCCTCACAGTAGTTCCCAACTTACATGTTGCACCATGTATTTATTAATCAGTGTAATGTTGAGACAGTCTCACAATGCAAGACACATTACGTTACATTTTTCTTCTATTTCACTCTTTTTCAGCTCCGGAGACATCCTTCTGGCTCCTCAGGGATGATGTCACCTAATCTACATTCCTATCAGAAGAGGTCTTTGTTGGAAATACCTGACAGTGGGCTGGGTGAGGAGCAGAGTTCAGGCATCTCTCCCTCTAATGGAGTAGACAGAAGAACAACGACGCTGTACAATCATTTCACATCAAAGAATGACGAAAATAGGTAAACTGAATAATCAGACAGTATTTATAGATATTTTATTAGATTGGTACAACTCTCTGCCTTAGGAAGAAATGCAGTTTTCATGTGCACTGAATGTTTTGTGGCTACCTTATTTCTTCTTTTTGGATTTGATTACGTTTAGTTGTCTTAGTGGGTGGGCCTCTATCTCCTACCAGCATCCTTGACCCTTCCCTTTCATTAGATGTACAAGCAAATTGTAGTTGTACATTTAACACATACAAAGTACTAAAAGGGTGTTTTATCAGTGCATCACAGTTACCAATAGCTAAATTGTTGCTTTAAATCTTACTAGTTTTCCTGCAGGAAGTGTTTAATATGTATGCAGTCATTTTGGGGCTTTTATTTCTCAGCAGTGTCCATATTATGGAATCACATGCCACTGTATTTTCTGTCCCTCTCAGATCTTTTGAAGGTACGCTGTACAAAAGAGGAGCTTTGCTAAAAGGTTGGAAACCTCGCTGGTTTGTGCTGGATGTGACAAAACACCAGGTAAAACCTTTTCAGATAAGGGACTTTTTTTATTATTACGTTGCTCCTTTCTTATTTACTGGGTTTGTATAGATTGGTCTTACAAACAATATTAGCAGTGATGATTTTCAGATGTAACGTGTGCTACATCATTATAGACCTATCTATGTTTGTCTTGTAGCTGATACAGAATTCTGAGTGGACAGAGGGGTTTTAGTATTTTGCCTTTTATTTTTTAGAAAAAACATATCACAGTATGTTATAAAAATATATGAGAGCATTTAAAAAATATATAGAAGTATTTTAGGTTAGTCATAGTCATGTAAATTCCATAGCAAAATTATTCGTAAGTGTTCCACCTAATCAATGTACAAAAAGGAGCACCAAAAATAGAAATCTGTTGGTTTAAACTTTTTATCCAATTTACAATGTATGCCAGAATTCTACAGTAGAAATTTATGGTCTCGTGTACTTCCAATAGTGTTGGGTCATCAGGCAGGAAAACATTCTGAGCCAAATATTCCACACAGTCGGGGTTGTAACTTCTGACACTTATGTATGCTTTTGTTTAAAAAAATATTAATTTATTACAGTCAATACACTTAAAAATATGTAATATAGATAAAGATGAGTATCTCTTGAAATTTTACTTGAGTACTTTGAGATCAGTGTTGTAAATATCAATAAATATTCTGTTTATAATTATTCCTCCTAATATATCGTATATATAGGAGAAGAGGTTCATTTTGCGGGAGAAAAAAATACTTTTACATTTTTAATATAACCAAATATCCTTCTGAGTATGGTAGATGCAGGAGTGTAATACAGGTCAATCCTAGCTGGAATTCTGTTGTTTGACCTTTGCTGTGAAAGTTTGTGTTCCTGTTTCATGCTGGTTTATGGGAATTTGTTGGGGTTTTGTAGTGGGGGCTTCTTTTGGAACTTGTTTGCATGTTGAAACTCAGTTTACAGAGTGATTAATATCCATATCAAAGTATCTTTGTAAGGAGAAAAAAAAAAGGCATAGACTTCATTCAACCACTATGTGCAGTATAGGAAAATGTGAGTTTTCTGTGTAATTTATAATTACCTAAAATTACACTTAAATTTTTGCTGATCACTTTAAATTCTTGAAATACATTGAATAAGTGTTCTGTCAATGCCTTGGTGAAGTTTTGTGTTAGTTTTATGTAACGACCAGTGAAGAAATGGTTCTGCTTTCCTGCCTCACGTGTCCTCTGCCCAGAACAAACCATTGCTATTTGCTTCTCTGCTCTGGAGTTCTGGTGACAAAATACTCTTCTGCCACCTCCTCAGCTCCTAGTAATCTTTGTGCCTCCCACCCTTAGCAGTCCATGCCCCCAGGCTGTATCCAGGAAAAGGGAGTTAAACTGAAACGTCCATCTAAAAGCATGCATGGATTGTTTTTTTCTCTTGTGTTCCAGCTGCGATACTACGACTCTGGTGAGGATACGAGCTGTAAGGGACACATAGACCTTGCAGAAGTGGAAACTGTGATTCCTGCTTCTCCAACAATTGGAGCTCCAAAACATGCCAGTGAAAAGGCATTTTTTGATGTAAGTGTATCTGGTCTTTACTTGATCTTTATGTGAAACTTTCCTCCCTTGGTGTGTTAAAGCTCCTGCTTCCAGTCCTGCTGGAAGGTGTGAGCTAGGAAGGAGCTGTTGTGCCATCCCAAGACAAAAAATTTTTATGTAGCTGGCATCACTCTCAACAGCAATAGTTCAAAAATGTTACATTCAGACCCAATTAGAACACTGAGTATTGCAGTTTAAAGTTTGCAGGTTTTCTTTTCCATGTGCTGACATCTGCCTTTGTGTCCTTGTTTTTCCTTTGCAGCTGAAGACAAATAAACGTGTGTATAATTTTTGTGCCCAAGATGCACAGAGTGCTCAGCAATGGATGGACAGGATCCAGAGCTGCATTTCAGATGCTTAGAAAGGAGAAAAATGTTCCGTGATAAAGTCCCGTTTCAAGTACCTCATCCTGGAAGAAACTGAGTTCTGGGATGTGACTGACACACACAACCCGCCTTCCTTACATTTCAGCCATAAAAGTTCATAACAAGTTCTTTTCTGTTTAATAATTATAACCACTGTAACTGCTATTTTTTTTTTTTTCTGCAGGGAGGACTTGGAAAAATAATAATCCATTTATCCTGAATTTCCTCTTTCTTCAGTACAATTCCTAGCTATAAAAGTGGGCTGTATTTGCACTAGCATCTAATCCCGGTTTTCTCATTTCAGACCTGTTCTGTTAGGAAACCTGTCCAAAGGAAAGTGTAGACGTTTTCCCTTCAGAAAGAAGTGTATTTCCACTTTATTTAGATGTTTAAGCAGAATGTTCTTATTTCCAAGCTAGTAATGAATAAGAGGGAACATGTCTACAATTCCTAAAAACAAATAAATAAATGAAGCTTGTGAGTCCAGTGACATACACACCAGGTTGCCAATGTTTATAGACAGTCGATATTTTTAAAGACCAAAAAAGTGAAACTGCCTGGTGCCAGACTTTCAAGTGTCTTCTCAGTGTGCAGGTCATTCTCTAATCTCGTGCTCTGCTGAGTGCTTCTGCAATGTCATTATGGAATTTCAAAATCTAGGGATTACCTGAAGGCCGTAGATAGCACTTTTATTTTAGATTCTGTTTGCAATTCCAATGGGATAAACGAAAGAAAACTGGCTGACACTATCCTGGAGCAATGGAAAACAGCAAACTAGGAATTCAGTAGAAGAAGGATCTCGTGTGTGAGTTGTATGTGTTAATTTATATGCTGTTCTGCTCACTGTAAAATAAAAAATAATGAACATGATAATGCACTAAACAATGAAGCAAGCACTTGCACTGAAATCTTTACAATGCAGACATTTTGCAGGACAGAGGTAAGTTATTTGTAGCAGAACAAAACAAAACTAGCTAGTTAACAGCATTTACAGATATTAGATATGTACATAATCAAGTTTGAGGTGTTGTGATTTGATACTTTTTAAACATTTTTTTGCACATTAATTGGAAGACTGTTTATAGATTTTTACTTTTGATGAACTTGTGTTTGTTCTGCTTAAAATCCTGGCAAAACATTTTTAATAGCCCCCAATTAGTAGAAATTTTACAGTCTACGAATAGTGAGGACTTTGAGTAGAATATGTAGGTAATTAAGCCATTGTTTTTACTTTGAAATGTTAATATGTTAAATAGCACACAAATATTACAAAAGGTCTGTATATATGATTCACTATTTTCTCATTTTTCCAGACGTTCTGCTTGTAATTTAATGTCAGCCTAACCAAACTGACTATACTTACAAGATTTTTCAGTTATTAAACTTTGTGGGTTTTTTTATAACTAATGTATTTTGTCAGAAAGGAACATAGATTTCTCACCACACACAATAGGAAATGCAGCTGTTTTTAATGCATTTGCAATTTCAAAACAAAAATATGAAGGATTTTTCTAGCATTTTTCAATTGACAAATTTCCACCTGTGACAATGGAGTTTGCACATTTGTATTTTTCTTTGTATATGAAGTACTTTTATATGTACTTTGTAAAATACTGATCCTGTTCTTAGGTTATATGAAGATATACATACCACTGCTTATTTTGTAACTAGTTAATTTTAACTCTTGTATGTTATGTGATATATGTATGCTAACCATCTTGTAATAAATACACTCCTTAAGGAAAAGTAAAACCTTTCCTTTTACTGTAAAAGAGAAAAAAGCAAGACCCACCTGTTGAAATATTCCACGGGCACAAGACAAATCCTTATTTACTCTGTATTAAGCATAGTGGGTGTATTAAAAACTGTGTGGTCTTTTGTATACTTGTAAATACTCTTACCTGAAAGTTGCACTTGGGCATCCTTAACTCAAACACTTGTCAACAGTAACACTAAAGAAATCAGAATTTAAAGCAGAATTATCATTCTAACAAGTCTCAATGTATAGCCTTTACCAAAAGGCTAAATACATGTAATGTTCGTACTAAAGTCATTGAATAATGATGTTAAATGTATTTTTTTTTTTAAAAATTCTATATGGTATCGCAACAGAAGTCAACTGCATACTTTCACCCTGAGACGTATCTCGCTCGTATCACCTTATGCAAAAATGATCTAGTTCCCAAAAGAGAAACTATCGAAAAATGGCGAGGTCTCACTTGAGACTGTGCATCTGAATGGAATTCCTGAGTGTCGTGTGGGACAGCAGAGTCCAAACGGAAAGGGAACGTGTGACGGAGGTGGGGGACCTGTGGCAGTTCTGGGATGCTGTGGTGCTTAGAGGACGTGGTTTGCATATTGAGCTTGGCATGGATGCTAATGTTGCCTTAAATGTTGATCTCAGTTTTTAGTGTCTGTATTGATGGAAAATGGACTTGAGCAACTTAACTTAAAAATACCCGAATAAAAGCTGAAATGAGAGACGTGGTACTTGTGGTGTCTGTGTAAGGAATATACAAGGGAACGGTAGAAAAGGGCTCTCGGTGTGAAGACACAAAGTTTGCAGTGTCCCTGAAGGTCTCTCCTCTGCAAAATGAAGATTCCAGCAGAGACTTGGAAAAAACATGGAGGAATCAGCATAGCTTAAGCTACAGGGTTTGCCAGTGTGTTTGACTTGTGCCAGCAGCAGCAGAGAATTAAGAACTGAGAATTTGTTTGGGAAAAATTCTGTGTACAAAGGGTTTCAGCTTCATATTCCATTAAAATTTTCTAGAAAAAGGAACCCATCCAGGAGTTGGGGATGAGGCAGACGTGCTCCCTCTGCTGTGTCACATCCCTGTTCCCCTACTGTGTATCACAGCACTCCTACTGTAGAAAAGAGAAAAGAACAACAGGTCTTACATAACGGGAGAGGGTTGTTTGCCCTTCTCTGTGTTCAGTAACAAAACATCCCCAGCGTAGGTGGAGGAATGAAGTGAGTTTAGGCTTTGAAGAGTTGATATTAGGGTATTATATCAGTGATTTCTCTTTCCTGTCTGACAAGTGTTTTCTATAAAAACCCTTACTTTTGATGGAGCCTCAGAATTACTACACTAAAAAATAAAATACTTAGCATGCCACACGTGTGGGTCACTGGTTATGTAATGGTACACAAATAGCTAACAGACCCAAGAACAAATGTTCAAAATTTTGTGTCACATCCCACACACATTATTTGTATCTGATATTTTGTGAATTTCAGACATAACAAAAATGTGGTGATCTTGTCCAAATACTGTCGTTTTGCCTTTTCATCCTGTAATATTCTTGGAGTATGTCAGAGTGGCTGCACCACATTTCTCATTTTTCGTATTTGTGATCATCCACATACTTTGTCTGTTCATGATTATCCTGTGGTTGCTTTGGAGAGTCAGAAAACTGAAATTAATCTGCCCATTACCCAGTTATCCTGAAGTTCATGCTGAGTATCACTGTTGCACCTACTTTCTGGGGGTTTGTCTGTATTTGATCAGTTTCTTCCCCAATTTTGGCTACTGTGCAAGCCAAGGGCAGTGGTAGCATCCACATTCTGATTTAGGAAATTTTCATCTTTTAAGTTTTTTCACATCCAGCTTTTCATTAACTGACTGTCAGTAAGGATGCTGCAAGTTCACTGTTGTTTCCTCTCTTCACTTACCAGTCAACATCCAGTGGGAAATTACATTTTGTCCAGTTTCAGCTTGCATCATATAGCTGAAGATTCTTCCTTCCTCTTCAGATTTTGCTTAGAAGTCAGAATTTGCATACTTACGAATAGGAAGTGTTGCTTAATTTTGTCATGTTTTCAGTTTTTCCATTGCCTGCTCTCTGGTGAAGATGTTGTGTTTAGGTGTCTTTTAGGAGATTCATAGAGATACTTTTATCTGTAAAACAGGCAATAGTAGGAGATGTAAATAGGCTGAAAGGACCACAGTGCTGTTCTGGAAGGAGATACAAAGGGAGCAGTTCTTTCAGGCATTAAATAGTGCTCCTTCCTGCCCCTGTGCTCGCCTAGAAGAACCTGAGGCGTAGTCTTGATTTATTTTATTTATGCCTTGTGTATCAGTGTATATCGAGCAAATATCAATGAATACTTTGTTGTTCAATGAATTTCTCTCACTGTTCAACTCAGAATTCTTGTCATTCAAGCCTGTCACCAAACAGGACCTCCAAAACTTGGTAGTGTCCATTTGTGTTAAAGGTCTCTATTGCTTGTCCAAGATTTATACAAGGTGCAACATCCCTGTTCACGTCAAGACCTCCAGTAAGTTCGAAATGATAACTTCATAAAATTATGGGTAATTACGAGAGAAGCTCAATATAGAGACCAATAGTGCAGGTAAAATCCCTCTCAGGTTTAAATAATTGCATGCACAGGCTTTGCTTATGTTGCATAGGTTTTGTGCCATCACAGTAGTTAAAACTTCCTTTTACTTCTGCTGTGCTCACATTATCCCTCGCGTTAAATATTTTAATGCAGTAGTTGAAGCAAGTGCTTGCACTAACTTTTCAATCAAAAATACTTTGACTATTTAGTATAAAGCATTCAAATCTTTGTAGTGTTTCCTGCAGGCTAATGATTTAGAATTGAAACTTTAAAAAAATTACTGTTGGAGAGTTGGTACTGGAATCTTCATTGATTTTTGATGAAGTTGGGCAGCCTGTTTCTCCAGGATGCCTGTAAGATTCTTTTTCTATTCTTTTTTAATTTTCGAAGAGCTCTCATTTTCAGTGCCGCCTGAATTAGTGTAATTAATGTATTTGCTTTAAAGCAAAATGAAGTTCAAAAATCTCTTCTGCTTTTCTTACTTAGAACAACTAGTAGTTTCCTTCATCTTTAGAGCTGTTTTCTGACCAAAAACCAGTCAAAATTAACTTGGTGTCGTCCACTTCCGGCCCCTGACTGAAAGGAAAGCTTGCAGTAAGTCTTTATCTGGTATGAGTATGTATGAAAAGCTGGAAAATATCCCATCAAGTGCTGATGAACCAGAGCCAGGAATAAACTGGGGAGCTGGTTTTGGTATGCGGGGTGGTGTCACTGACCACTGTGTGTGTGATGTATGTTAGCAGTGTCAGGGCAGGCTGTAGGTCTTCTGACAGTCTCAGAAAGGACCATTCTGGTGCTGCAGCAATCAGACATCTGGTTTTAACCAGAAGTATCTGCGTTTTGCATGCCCTTCTTCATGCGTAGGCCTTTGAGACTTTGTTTCTTCAGTGACACAAATTTCTGGAGAGAAAATGATTTTTCAGAGAAACTGGTTTTATCAGTTGTTATTTCAGTGGTTAAAACCACACAGCTGACCACACAGTGGCATATGTGACAAGTTTCTCAGCCTGGGAACAAAACCCCCAACACGTAGCTATTTCCTGTGATGCTGAATGTGTTTTAGTTCAAAGACCACTGGTTTTTGTCATGCAAGCAGATTTTCCATTTTTGCTGTCAAAACTAAACATTGCTGTCAATAATGTCATGTATACCCTAGCAACTTGCTTTGGACTGCCACTAAATTCTTTGAGCTGTTGTCTGAAAGGCCTCAATTTTAAAATATTTCTCCCCTGGCCTAGGTCACTGCATGCCTGTTGCCTTATGGTGTTCAGGTATTTCCTGGAAACATGGTTCTGTGCAACTTTCCCACTTTATCTTTTCTCAGACCTGCTCACCATTTCACAGTGAAACACTATGCATATTCAATTCTTTTAAATTAAATTCATATAATACTTGAGATAAGGACAGCTTTCCTTATTTCATGATAGTATCACAAGAAAACTGATACCTTTATTTGAAAAGTATGTATGTGCAACCCAAACAGACAGAGATTCTTCAATTTATATTGGGATTCCAGCCCAGTGATTTCTCTTAATTTTCATTATCAGTTTGAGTTACATGAGAGTGTGATGAGGCCTCCAGTGACACTCGAAATTACAAGTGACTGTATTACTGCTCTCACTGGAGTGTATTAGAAATTAGGATTTTAGATAAAACTGTTCTCACCAAGCCAGGATGAACAGAGATTATGAAAACTATGGATGTCAGGAAGTAGAGAAGGGCAGGGGAAAAGCAAGCCCTGGCTGGTTGCTGGTGCCTGACATAGCAAGGAGTTGACGCCAGTGTAGAGCAGAGATGAAAGCAGCAGATGTGAGCAGCTCAGTGCATATTCAGCTGTTAGAGGATCAGAGCATTAGACAGGAAAAAGGCAGTGCCTGTGGCAGAGTGGAGTGTAGGAAAGCTCACGGTGCAAATGGGAAGAGCTGCAGGTAAGCAGGCCCTGGAAGTGGATCCCGTACACCCGCGCCGCCAGCAGCAGAGGAAAGCTTCCCAGCTCCTTTGCTTCCCTCAGGGCAGTTGCTTTATCTGTTCCCCAAAACCTCTCTCCACGCTTGTCTCACTCCCTGTTTTCTTTTTGACCTTTACTTGTCTGATCACGTCTAAATTTAGCTGAGAAATTTTTGAGAAGCAAAGATGATCCATGTTAACTCGTTCCCTAGGGGTGCCTGGAATACTTGCAGGTGCTCTGATACGCTGCAAGCCAAAAGGGAAAAGCTCTTCGTTTCTCTAAGTGCTCTGAAACTAGTGGCTGGTTCAAGCTGTACATCTCTATGTTGGAATTTTGGGGAGCAGGGAAACGGGGTTGGTGACTGAGTGTGGTCTGCTGGGCTGCCATAAGGGATAACACTGGATCTGAGCCTGGATTTCAAACACCCTCAGCATCTGACATGTGATTATCGCTCTTTGGAATTAGATTTAACAGCACTGGGGAAAGAGGTTAATGTGAAGCCAGCATCAAGTATGCTGAACTCTGGTCTTTGGAAATACCACTGCTAATGTTGCTATCAGTGTATTTCCAGGAGAACATCACAGCTTTGTTTATCAAGCGCCGACTTGGCCAAATTATTATCAGCTGCTGGAGATGGGGACAAAGGATGCGCTGTCAAGCCTCTACTTTAATTTCCAAGTTTGGGCCTTTCTTTCCATGATGTAACACACTTATCTGCTATATGGGTATTCTGAAATGTGGAATAAATAATAATACAGGATTTTATCCATATAGTAGAATATGGATGCCTTTGCCTTATGTTTGTTGCTTTAACCAAAACAACTTGATTATAAATTTTCTTGGCTTTCCTCAGTGTAGCTGAGCATGAGCTGCTGTCAGAGACAGTACAAAAGACAAAATGGACCAGTGGGCTGACTAAAAATTGCTATGACACTGCTGTGTCCTATTACTAGTTATTGCTAATGTTATTTTGAGATATTATGTAATTAATATTGTTATTTTCTGTAGGACAGAATTCCTAGCAGTCTGAAACACCAACACCACACCTAAAATGAAGTCTCCTTTGGTACATCCACTGAATGTTTTTTCAGCCAGAAACCACGTAGCAAACATGCCTGCTCCATTTCATCTGCATAGGGAAAAAAGCAAAATATATGATATGGCAGTAAAAGTGGGCTCAAGTATCAGCGCTAATAAATACTTGAGGAAAGCAGTGCTACTTAGAACTGTTACCTTTGCTGGTCTTAATGAACTTGGTAGGTAACACAAACACTTAATCTTTGGACTGCTAATACAGTTAAAACAAACCTGAGCTTCTGCTGCATCAGGTAAAGCTGTTCCTTTTAAAGACAAAAGCCCAGTGACACTGTGCACTTCAACAAGAAACAGTCATATAGCCCTCGAAAAAGAGGACAGTTAATATACAGGATTTCTTGCAAAATCAGAAATTAATGTTATCAAACTTTGGTTTGCAAGGCTTGAAGAGAATGGGAGAGGAGAGGAGAGAGAAACCTGTAGTCCTTTTCTGAGAACAAACTTGGACAGTATTTACAAAGGGAGATGAGTACTTGGGAAACAAACCCTCATAGCAGCCAACATCTGAATTTGTCGCAGCTGGATTAATACTAATATGGTACAAAATACTTCTGAGTGTTATCCTGCATTTCTCTATAAAATGTAAAGTCCAGGAACTTATGAGAAGGCATTTACAAACACTACACATGCAAAATAAGAAAACTGTAAAGCAGATCCTAAAACTCTTGGCTCTTGCCTGGTTACACAAGGTGGCGTTGAGTGAGAAGGAGAGGGGCAGAGGAGTGGGGAGGGCAGCAGCCAGGCCAATGGAGAAAATGGGAAATTGTTCTTTACTCACAGAACTTGAAAAAGGCTGCCGTGTTGCTTGGAATTACACAGGTTGGCAGAGACCCTGGGAGAATGAAAGACTGACAATCTCAAACCCAGGAAGGACAGAAATTATAAACTGTGTTTTCATCTGGGTCAGTGCATTTGAATTCTGTTTCAAGAGCATGGCAACATTTTCTTCTGAAGGAAAAGACTGAGAACAAAATTGGGGTAGATAAATATGCGATTTGCATTAATTTTATCATTTTAGTGTATGTTATTTAAATTGATATTTTGTTACTCTGAAGGGGAAAAGAGGACTGCCATGGGATCCACAGGTGATTAACACCCTTGCCAGAAGCACATTCTGGATGGATGAAATGGCAGGAAGGAAATGGCAGAAGCCACCATGAGCTCTAAATGGGATCCTGCCAAAGGATGCTCCAAAAGATAAGTGTGGGGCACATGGAGTTTGGGGGGAAGTGCTGGAAGTTTGGATAGATGGTGCAATTCCAGGAATTGTTGTCCTCTAGAAACTGCTAAAATATGGAAGGCTTTTGAACAGTAATAGCTCAGTTTGCAGCAGTCTTTTAGCATGGTATTTTGGGAATATGATGTTGCTGTGCTTGAGGGCATGTTCTGCTCTGGATGGTTTGTTGTAGCCTGCACTGGGAAGACATTCACAGATGTGTCTTGTGTTAAAGGACCTATACCTGGAATGAGGAATTCCCTGGTGATTTTTTTGGTGTGCCATTTAGCATGTCACCTTCAGCCTGCTTCACAGGGAGCGCTGAAGTGTGTGGGGCAAGACCGAAATGCCATGATCCAAGTGGTGAACTCAGACCTGAGAAGGGAAGTTTCTACCTATTATTCAAAAAATTGTCCCAAGACCAGCTGCAGGACTCGGTGGAGTGTTGGGGATGTGTTGCACTGGTCTCTCACAGTACATTTTACGCAGAGTTTGTGGATAGTGCATCCTGCTGGAGCTGATCTCTGTCAGCTCTGAGGTAAATTCAGAGGTGCTTTCCCTTCCATTTAAGTGGTAACACCTAGAACTTTGCCAAGTCCCAGCAAAAGCTGCTAATATGCTACAGAAATAGAAACAAGCCAAAAGGTGGCTGCAGCTGTTGCTTACTACGTTATTGCATAGTTTGGTTCCATATGTGCCTCTGTGGAAAAGAAGTGCTTCAGAATCAGCAAATAAAAATTAAACAAACTGGAGAAGATAAGTGAAGCTAACCCACCTTCAGCATCTAATTTCTACATTACACCAGAGCCATTTCTGTATCCAATCCCAACTTCCCAAAGGATTTGGTGTAGATCAGAAATACCTCTGAGCCTAATCATGTCAGTGGAATTCTTCCACATTAAAATAAAATACCAAATCTGCACATATGCTGAACGTGTTAAAGCTGTGTAGAATAAAAGACAGTTTGGACATTCTAATGTGATGGAGAATATTTTGATGTTGTAATTTGCTTTAAAAGCATGTGTAAGTAATTGCTGCATGAGGCACTGAAGTCAGACTGACTGTTCACAGATGCAAACACTTCCATCTCCCAGTCAAGGAGTCTTGACTCGTTTTGCATTACAGTGTGTTAGAAAGCACTCACAGGTACTCAGCTTTTTCCTCTGGTTAACTGCATCTTACATTTTATCTGAAAAAAATTCATGCTTCTGCTATCTCAGAAAAGATTTTATTTTTTTTTAAATTCTGTTACCATTATGAGCAGCAGGAAATCTCCTGTTCTCAGACGAAGAGATAAGCTATTCCTCTATTCTGATCCAGGGAGTGTATATTTGGATATTTTGCATTTTGTGCATTCCATATGTCATTGACATGTGTCTGATGTGCCAACTGAGGCAGAATCTTTTTTACATGATGTTGTCCATCCAAACAGCTCATGCTAGAAACCATGATAAGACTTAGTGTGTGGCAAACTGGAGAAGTTACCTATAAATTGCAGGTGAATTCCATTTAGATGGCTGGTTTGGGAGGCATGGAACAGGGTGGAACCTGCAGTCAGCCCTCTTTCTCTGTGCAACAGGATGGATACATCATCTTAAAACACTTTTTCAAGATCCCTCAGCTACTGTGTTTTAATGGCTGTAGCAGTAACTTCAGATGAGCCAAGCATCTTCCACGAGATGGATCTTTCCTTGCTTTGCTGCAGCACTTTTGGATGTAGCTGACTCTCAGAAGGGATCAATTGCTCTGCTCTCAAGTGATACTGTGGCCAACTAGAGCATTTCTCTGTGATTACATGGATATAAACAGCATATATTGGATACTGCAGCACTTAGTTTGACTTATAACTAACTTCCTGAATAGCATTGTCAACGATAAAAATATTTGGAGCTCTCCATTTTCTTGGCATGTTGTTTGACAGGCCCATTTCTTTGCTGTCATAGGTAGCAAAATTCAGGAAAACGTGCAGCTGAACAGCTGTCACATATGTGGGACCAGGAAAAGGGCTATTCTTAGTTCCTTTGGTTTTTTACTGTTATTCCTGAAGTCTTTTTCAGGGGGTGAAATTATGGCCTGCTTAACTATTTGGCAAAGCTTGCCGTGAGTTCAGCAAAGCAGAGGTTCCATCCCTCATGAAGGTTATCATATCTGTTAAACTGAGTTTGAGCTCTGGTCACATGGAAACCAGTATTTGCTGTTATTGTTAAAGCTGCTTTTCTTTCAGCAGAGTACTTTGGAACCATGTTTCTGTCCTCTCTGGATTTACCATCATAATTTCCAAACTACTATGTTCTGGAAAAAGAACAAAAATAATACATGTTAATAACCATGGGATGCTGGGAAACTTCAGATGGGTTTGACACCATAAATTGCTTTTAATTCTGTGGATTTATGATTTCACAAAAGAAATGATGAGATTGTGTTTGTTACAAGCAGTAATCAAGATGAATGTATGATGCAGGAATTATTTTATTGCAGAGTCAGCAGGTTGGATTGTAGCTCTTCAGTAATGCAGCAGCTACAGAAACTGGCTGGTGCTTCCTATGCAGTGTGATCTGATTACCTGTAAAATAATGCAAAGCTTTCACGTCACAGCATTCAGCAGTCTGAGAGCACAGCCCAAGGAGAGATCTCCCTCAGGTTGGTTACGTTTGCTGTGTTAAATGGGACTCAGTCCTTCAACACTCACCTATAGAGACATGGCTCAAAATAAACTGGTGTAAAGCCATGATTTATAGTATCGGCTACAGAACTTTTCCCAATTATCTCTGGAATTATTTCTAAGTAAAGCATATATTCCTAGCTGCCAGGTATGGTACGAGGTGTATCAAATTCATTACTATGTGTAGTGACCAATTGCCCCTGGGTCAGCAGAGCCCTGAAACTGCCTGCAGACCTCTAATTCTTCCTCCTTCTCTCTTTCCCAAGCTGCATGTGCGTGCACAGGCACATAAAGGAGACGTCCAGTGGTGCTGACTTCCTGCAAAAAGCACCGCAGTGTGTTAGCGCTGCTCTCAGTGTCCCTGGACACTTTAGGATGGACAGCTCCAGTACTGGAAAACGGAGGCTGGCCCAGGGCGTAGGACAGGAAGCTGATCCTGGAGGGAAGGGCAGGGCAGCTCTTTTGTTCCTGCACAGCCTCTTAGATGAGCACAGTTAGTCACAGCTAAAGAAGAACTTCGGCAGGGCTGTCTGCTCTCCATGCTGTGAGAGATCCACCCGGAGAAGTAACTCCGAGACTTTTCCTTGTGTCATGATTCGACGCGGGGCCAAACTCGATGGATCCCTCCCGTCAAGTTAGAGGCCAAGGAGCTCTTTAAAAGCACAGGGAAGCTCAGATCTGTTGTTCTGGGTCACACCAAACTTCAGTGAAGTCACGTGGTGTAACTTACACTGTTTTATGGCAAAGAAACTCAGCATTCCAAATATTTAGTGAAGCTGGTTGGTGTTTCCATGAGCCTGAAGGGCTGTGCCATGTGACGTAGGCCCTGTTCCAGCCTGGCTGCCAACACGGTTTGCCAGCAATGATTTTACTGTGGGAGCAGGACATGCAATACATTCAAACTCAGTGTTGCCAGCATTTCTCTACCTCAGAGCCTTCAGATGGAGGTTTTTCAGGTTTGCATTGAAAAATTATTTGCGTTGCATTTCATGTGGTTTGCAATGCACATCCTGCATTGCTCTCTGTTTAGGCACGGCTTTGTATTGGTCAGTGCCAGGGTTCCATTCAAGTTTTCTGGGCTATTGTTACAGTGTGTCACAGACAAAACTGCTTTGTCAAGACACCACAAAAATGCTTCTGTGTCTTTGGCATCCGTGCTCAGCATGCTGGAACCATTTATTCCATTTACATTTTTTTCCTTTTGAATATCCACTGTTTAGAACGTAGGAGCAGTAGCACATCTTCCCTTTAACTCTGGTTTTGGTGAACTTATAAACATTCCTTCTGAAGGGTCTGTGGCTGTGTTCATTGGAAAGAGTCCTAGAATGGTTTTGGTTGGGAGGGACCTCAAAGATTATCCAGTTCCATCCCCTCTACCATAGACAGGGACACTTTCCATTGGACCAGGTTGTTTTAAGCCCCATCCAACATGACTTTGAACACTTCCTGGGATGGGGCATCCACAGCTTCTCTGGGCAACCTGTTCCAGTGCCTCACCACCCTCACAGTAAAGAATTTCTTCCTAGTATCTAATTTAACCCTGCCCTCCTTCAGTTTGAAGCCATTCCCCCTTATCCTGTCACCACGTGCACTTGAAAAAGTCCCTTTCCAGCTCTCTTGTAGCCCCTTTAGGCACTAGAAGGGGCTGTAAGGTCTCCCCAGAGCCTTCTTTTCTCCAAGGCTGAACAACCCCAACTTTCCGGTTTGATATTTCTTTCATTTTTCCAAAGACACAAATTCAGAGATACCATGAGGTTCAGCTTCATGATTTAAAACAAAGCCAAACCAAACCAAAGCACGGACACATAGCAAAATAATAGTGTTATCTTATGTAAAGAATTTGATCAGGCCTACACAACCTCGAGCTGAATATGAATTATTTGTGTTTTTAACCCATGGAGAATGGAACTAGTTCTGGAAGTGCTAACTGAAACCACTTTTTGTAGTGGGACAAATGGAAGATCTTGTGAATTGAGAAGCAGAAACAGCAGAGAATTGTACTTTATCTTTTTTTCTGTCCTCTTTATCTGCTTTTTATCTTAGCAGTCAATTATCTCAGGAACCAACTACATCTGTATCCCACCATGAGATTTGAGGAAGCTGAAACAGCGCGGTGGATGCTGTAAGCAAGGAACATGACATGAAGGCCTGCAACTGTTCATGGATACAGAGAAATCTCAAGCGGGAGCATCCCACACCTGCTGCTCAGCAATAGGGACAAATACTCTGTCCTTCTGCCTTTTCCATAACAAAATACTGTTGTCCATAATACCAGAGAGCATTTGCAGTCTCTAATGTCCTACAAAATTATGCACCAGGGTCAGGCTTTCACTCTTGCAATGTGATAGTTTACTCCTACATTTTTTTCGTAGTTATCCAGATGTTCTACTTTGTCTGATTATCCTGAGTTTCTCATCTTGTTGTCATTATCTGGGGAAGTTCCTGGCTTGACTAAAGCAAAAATTTACACTCTGTGTCGTTTTTCTGGGTGGGCATTTCCAAAGTTTTGGCGTATTTCAAAATTATTTATGTCTCTTTGTTCTAGATCTTCCAGTCCTTTGTGCAGTAAGACCAAGAGGACAAACAATGCGGTATATTTTTTCAGTCTGTGCACAGTTATCTTTTTGCATGCTGTAGTTTAAAATACAGAGGAGGTCTCAATTTACAGTGAAGGTGGCTGCCACTTTGAGGCTGTGATTCTTTTTCTTCTTGAGGCTTCTTTTCCCTTCTTAATGTGGAACAACTTGTGGACTGCAAATACGACCTTACAGGACCTGAGTGCTTGGATGAGAGGGATTTGGGTGTAATTTTTGCTTGTTTTCATTGATGTGGGGGTTTTTTGTCTTTAGGAATCTTATTAGAGAGATATTCTTGACCTAAAAATTCCTTTTGCTGTTAATAATATCTCTGCTGTAATAATATCTCTGCTATAGAGCATTTATGACAGTGCTGCAGGGTTTGCTTTGCAACCAAACTCCTGCTCTTTGGAAGATGAACATTCTATTTAAATACTGCTGGAAGTTTTTGTTTTACTACACCGTCCTTGAGGGTAACAAACACTGTTTAGATGGGAAGTTACAAGCAAAAGGTTTGAAAGGTTAGTTTTGTGAATGTCTTCCTAAATGAATCCTAGGACTACAGAGTATATTTCTTAATGCTTTTGAGAGAATTCCTAGAAATTACTTCTGATTGTTAGACAATGTCCTTCAGAAACTTTTGCAAAATGTTCAGATACAATATAGCTTTCATACTAGAGTGAAAGTCACTGTGTGCTGTTCAATAGAAACAACTAATCCTAAATTCTACCTTTGTAATTCCTAAAAAAAAAATAGATTTTCTGAAGACTCAAATCAATTCCTATTTAACTTGCTCCTCAAGTTTCCCAGATGACAACTATTTGTTTTTATGCCAAACCTTGAGGTATCTGTAAGACTGGATTCCAAAATGTCAATGGTATTGTAGAGTATACATCAAATTTGGGTGGGGGGAGGGAGAGAGGAGAGGAAAGGAAAGAGGGACTACATGAACCTAGTTTGTTTTTGAAGGACTTCACACACTCATGTGGCCATTGGTAATAAACTGAGTTTAGCTCTCACTGATAATATTAAATAGTGCTGATCTAACCTTGTCTAGACCTGTAAAGGGTTTTTTCTCCCCATTCCATGTCCCACCCCCAAAGACAAATGTATTGTTACACTGGGTATGGATATTTACGCTTCAGCGGTGCCTTGTGAAATCTTCCACAGTGAGGTTTATTCAGGAGCAGACCATCTGAACCTAATTCAGCTTCTTGTTTTCAATTTGTTCAGGAACTATTATTCTAAACTCGGAAACGTGAAAATAGTCATTGGCTTTTACAGTGTTCTAACCTTGTCCTCTTTTTGCCTCTTTCAGTAACCTCATTTAATGAACTATGTTTCTTGCTGAGATACGTGATGAGCTGTAGGTCCCTCCCTCTCCAGTGCTTATCCACACCAATTCCCTTAAAGTTCATGACAGAAACAATCTTCTTTCAGAGCCTCTACCTGCAGCCCAGCTTCCTCTCTCAGTTCTGTGGGCAGCTGGCATCCACTCTGCTCAAAAGCAGGAGGTGCAGCAGCACAGCCATGCTCCACTTCCTTTCCACTGTTTTTGAGACTTGATGACTCTTGTGGGTCCCTTCCAACTCAGCATATTCTGAGTGAGGCAGCCTTTACATTTCAATCACCCTGCATATATTCCTATTTTAATTTAGCTTTGTATGGCTCCTTCCTAAGATGGTCAGCCAGAACAAGAAAAGTTTAAGACATACCATCTCCCAGCAGAGTTCTCCAGAGAAATCCAGGTTGTTACAAAGCTGTTCCTGCACAATACTCCAGTGACTGCTATCAAACCCAACTCTAACTGGGCCTCCCCAAGTGTTACCTTTCTTTGAAGGCTGCTAAGCAGTAAAAAAAGTATGTCAAATTAATCATGTTGGTACAGGACTCCTTAGGCATGTGGAGTCTTCAGGTACTGTTTTGGCTGGTTTTGGCCAGTGCACAGTTCCACACTGACCTCCTGAGCCATTTGTGCTCCTGTCCTCAGCTGCGCCCCTCATTAGGGGCTCACTTATACCTTGATGTCTGAACTGGACTGAGCTTGGGAGTTGGTACCAGTGTACGTAATGCCTTCCAAAAAAACCTACCCAATATAGCCTGGTGGTTTTCAAGAACATTTTCTGTTACAATCTGAAATGCAGCTGCAGTACAGAGTTTGCTTCTAGTTTTATTCTCATCTCTTTTTTTCTAGGGTAAGCCTCACATATCTTGTGGTTTATTGAGCATAAATGCCTTGGCCATATCAGCACAGGGAAGTGCTGCTCTGATTTATTTATACTTTGATAATGAATTTGGAATTCTTTTTAGCTCTCCACGGGGCCCTAATTGTAAGAATAGATGAAAATGCAAATATTCTCATTCAAAACAGCAGTAAATATGTTTTTAACTTGTTAACTCAAATGGAACTTAATTAGGGTAGACATGTATTTACTGCTGTCCTGGACTGAGGTCAGTGAGACCTGGCACCGTCAAGTTTAGTTTTTGATTTGGTTGCTACAAAATGATTTATATAACTGAAAGAAATACTTGTTTTTGTCTGGAGTCCTAGGCCTCTCAATGCTCTGTGATTAGTATCTTGGGAGCATAGTTTTCAGTACATTCTACATGATTTAGTTATAAATCTCTGTCCTTGTACACTTCTTCAAACTGCTCCAATAGGTACAAACTTCTGCTTATGCACACCTCTGCTCGAGGGAGGTTACCATTGCCCTTAATTGATTGCATTCCAGTGAACCCTAGAAATGTGCCCCAGGTGCATCCACGCTTTTTCAAAGTTCAGGAGTACTCCTGAACAGATCTGGGGCTTCATGGGGAAGAACCTGTGAAGCTCGAGTTCAGACCCAAATGCTTGGGAAGTGCAGACACCAGTTGAGAGCCCTGTAATAAATACTGGGGACAAACAGATTCCCAGCTGGAGCCGTGGGGAGTTCACTGGTAAAGGCTGTAGCTGTTCCTCAGGCTGCTTTAATATGTAGGAATCCCACCTTGATCCGTGAAACAGAACATTTGCTTTCAGGAAAGGAAGCCTGTGAGGGGAAAGCAGAGTCCGGCTGTGCCCTTGATGAGGGAGCTGATCTTGTTACGCTGTGGTTTGTCCAGAGGAGCTCAAGCCTTGTTCTCCGAGGGTGGCATTTTCCTTATTTATTTGTTCTTTGTTTAGCCCTGCATTTTTACGTGCTGGCTGCAGGTCAGTCCCTGCTCAGCCAGCAGCTGCACTGGCCAATTCAGAGTCGCTAAGCTCAACTAAAACGTTAGCTTGTCTGCTCGTCCCTAGGTTTCCCAGGATTTTCAGCAGTAAATCTGGAAAACGCATCTAATCCCGCTGAAGCATTCTCCAGCCTTCCTGACATGAAGGATTGTGTGGTGGCCATTGTGATTTGTGTGCAGCACTGGAGTCCCTGGGACACAAACCAGTGATTAGGAGCTGTGTGATTTGGGGGGAAAGGGGAGAGGTTGTTTGCTATTTCTGGGTTAGGGGAGGAAGGCAGTTAAACTTTGTATTAATGAACTGACTAGAGGAAACAGACCCAAATCCAAAAATCCTGCCAAATATTAACTTTTTGTTGATGGTAGAATTTGTTCAGTTTATACACCTGCTGTAGAAGTGCTTTTTATCAGAAGCTGGCTCATTTCCAGAAATGGATATAAGCCTCTGGCCAATAATAGACAGAATAATAAAGAAACAAAAACAAAATCACAAGCAAGTCTGCCCGTAATGATTTATTCGCATTTTCACCCACATGGAAAGCAAATGTTTTGATTAATTTGCTGAAAGTTTACTTCTCTTGTTTTCCTTAACATTTTTCTTTATTATTGGATTTACATCTTAATACAAATAGTCTGCTATATATTTAGATATATTGTTTAGTTTATAACAGTATAATTGGAAAGAAAGATGAAATTGAAGATAGCTACTGAGATACAATAAATTAAAGTTTATCAGATTTGTTTTCAGATCCCTGCTGCCTCTTAAGTATGAAACATGGAAAACCAAAATTTCATCATAATTTTGGTTTCCTTGTTGTAGAGATGGAGGTGCTGACAGAAAGGTTGATGATGGCTGAGTAAACTTAAAAAAAAAAAAAAAAGAGAAAGAGAGAAATACTGGTGATTCTTTAAGATGGAAGGAAAGGAGATCTCTCCTGGTGTTTTACAATACCTTTCTGTTCATAGATATGGTACAGGATGGAAAAATTTGGCTCCAGAATGGCCTTGCCTCAAAACCCAAAGGGCACTTGAGGTGTTTGTTGTGGCTTCTCGTGAAATTGAACTCCCTCCCAGAAAACTGGGAAGATTCTATGCGGAAGCAACCAGATAGATCCTCCTTGCTAGGCTTTTTTAATTTATGTGTTCTGAAAAGTTGGATCCACTTTGGGACAGAGGAAGTTCTCAAAGTGGGATTACTTGAGACCTTAAGAGCTGTTTCCACAGGACCTGTGCAGTTGTGTGTTTCCTATACCGGAACGAGCACGCTGACCGCTGGGTGCTCGCCTTTGGAAAGAGCCACAAGGCATCCAGGCTCACCTCTGCTGCCCGGGGCAAGCTGAGCAATCCCCACCACCTGCGCCCATCCCCCGGCAGTAGCGCTAATTTATTTAAATGAACGGCACGTCTGACTCTCCTGTTCGCTGTCGGAAAAGCTGGATCCTATTTTCCATGGCCTCACTCCTCCTTCCACCCCCACTCTCTCCTCCTTCCCCCGGAGGAGGACAGCGCAGCCATAAGGCATAGCAATCACTGGAAGTGGCCAGTTCAGGACAACTGGAAAGGAATTTGAGCCATTACTGGAATTCTAATCTCAGACTCTTCTAGAAAAGAGCTTAACAGCTTTTTGCTTGTCCTCTTGGGTCTGATGTTTGACAGGAAATGAGTTTGAAGGGTTCAGGAGCAGGTCACAGAACTCGCCTTGCTGCCAGCTGCTCTGCCGACCTTAACAGTGTGTTTGCAGAAATCTGATACACTTGCTTATTATTAAAGCCTTTTCTCTGAGAGAAGTTACTTCCAAAGCCAGGTCCTACCAGACGTATTTCTAGAATATTGCATCCTCGCCTCTCTGAATTCTTCTCCACTGACACTTGCTATGACCTAAGACTCCAGCCATGTGAAAAATGCTGTTTTGTAATTCAAGGCAGAGTGAACAATTGTGTTTGCAGGCATGTTTATGTTTGTCTTTTGCAGCATTTACTTTGTTTGTCCTTTATGTGCCCATCTGTGGGATCTCAAAGAAACTCAGATAGTTTCCCGATCTTGCATAATTAATAAAATACCCCATAGACTTCATAAAATACCTCAAATCTGGTCTCAAGAAAGCAACTGTAATGGATGGGCTGACTGTTTCCTGTGTAGCAGCTGAGAAGTATATTCCCAAGCAAATTTAAAAATAAAGCAGCCTCCATGCTTTCTTGGAATCCTATTGGCAAGTCGGTGTTGTTCAGACTAGTACAAAGTTCAAATAGGCCATGGAGACTGATGGCATGTCCCTCTTTCTTCACTTTGTTTCTGATTTAGAAATCACTTTCCAAATTAAAAATATCAGAGCAGACAGACCAGATCAGGACAGCGAAGTTCAGTAATGCGGCTGTGCTGGCAGGAATATTGCAAATAAAAAGCTGTAGCAGAAGTACTCTTGATCACCTGCTTTGAGAGTGCTGCATCCCCCCAAGAGAACAGTTCTGCAGCTTTCTGTGTTTTCTTATAGGAGGACATGTCTAGGGAATAATCCTTGCACAGAGCCTCTACTTCCAACCCAGCAGGCTTGTTTTACCCCTCCTCTTCCTCCTGCCCAAGAAGGTTAGGTGTCCTTGCAAAAATACTTAAGGAGATGCAGCTAAAACAGCCCAAAATAGGTAAGATTAACTTGCTATATCACTGCGTTTTTTAGCCTCTTTTTACTTCTCTCTCATGTCTTTGCTTCTGTAGGAATTTGGCTTCTCTGCAGCTTCTGCTGCTTTAATATATTGGTCAGTGTGCACTTCAGTTCAGCCTTCTCAAATGTCTGCTGTCTCTCCAGAATCAGCGCGTCCTGGAAAACGAAATGTGTGCAAATACACTGACAAGAAACAGACACATAGAATACACCAGTGTACCATTAGTTTGACTTCTTAGCTCAACTGGTGAAAAGTCTTCCAGAAATCTTGAACAACAACTGAAAATGGGCTTGGAAGCTCCAAAGACCTATCATTCATGGGTAACAACTACTTCAGCCCTAATCATTTGTGGTTTCTGCCCCAGTTTGAAAATTACTGTGCAGGCCAGCCCACTATTAATGCAGAGCTAAATAGTAAAGCTCTGATTCAATGCCGTGATTGCCAGACTTGGTAGCACTGAGCAAAAATAAGATATACTGTTTGCTCCAGCACTGCATATGTACAGCACTCCCCAGAATGGAAAAGCCAGGAATTAACAACAAGTAGGATTCTGACTCAAAATGTTTCTGGTCTCCTTGTCTTCCTTGGGGGTTCTTTAGAGCCCTGCTGCCAGTCCTTAGCTGCACTATTTGAGAGGAGCTATTTCTGTCTTAACAGGAGCTCTCACTTAAATAAAAAGAAAGAGTGAAAACACAGCAAAACTTTTATATTACTTTCTACTGCAATGACTGATGTGAGTATGAGTAAATAGAACGGGTCATGAATGCACCAAAAATGCCAGTTGAGGGAGTTGAAACTCATTGCTCAGGACCTCCTCCTCATAGGATATAGTCAGAGTTTTTTGAGTAAGAGCTGGAAAGCGGCAGGGGGGAAGAAATCCACCACGTTAAAGCAGCAACAAAACCCATCAAAGCTCCAACACTCTGGTCCTTTTGCAAGTTCATCCTTCCCTAAAAACAGAGCCAGTTCCCTTGCTGTCGATGGAGGAGCTGTAACTGCACGGTTTTCCAAGAGCACTTGAACTAAGAAACAGGGAAGAATCTCCTTAGCAGGAACACTCTGTGCCCCTCCCTGCCTGCTCCCGGATGGGACAGCAGGCCCACAGCTACATCACCCCTCAGGTAAAACCTCCACAATTCCAGCAGCATAAAGTGGCAGCTCAAACTCCCGTAGGATCCAAGCACTCCCTTCCATGCCACAACTGAGCTTTCAGAGCAGAGGACATGTGGGCACAAAGAATCACTTGGCTTTTAGATATTTATGAGCTTCTACCGTTTTCTGTGGTGTAACAAAAGTTTGGGATGCTGGCAGCGCACCAGGAGAGGTGTTTTTAAAACGTGGAAGATGAGAAGGTTTTGGCAGTGTGGGTAGGGATTAGGCACCCCGATAGTGTGCATGTGACACGCCTCAAGAAATCAGCTCTATTAATTGTTTTTCTGGGTGAGATGAAACCTGAGACCAACCTTAGCAGCAGGAGTCAGTACTAACTTTAGAGTCAGAACAGAACATGGAATTTTTCTATTTTTTTTTTCTTTTTTCATTGCTGAAAGATACCTTGTTGAGATAGGCCTAGTTAAATTATTTCCTTCCACAAGCATCACAATTTCTAAGACCTGTTCTGAGTACAGACGTGGGAGGCAGTTTGTACTCCACATTCATTATCAATATTTTAGGTTATGAAGAAACGAACACGTCTGTTAGTACAGCAATGATGGAGTTGTACAATATCTCTGTTGTAGGGCTGGATATATCTGGAAGAGCATCTGTTCCAAAGAAGACAAATGTTTATGTTCCAAAATAACAAAATCATCAAAATTATGTTAATTAATTTTGATGACAACAAGAAGTTAGTTCAGTCCTGGAAAGCTTAAAGCCAGGAATGTTTGTCAAGGAGCTTCAGAGCACAGGCAGCTACTGCCCCAGTGAAGTCACCTGGGTAAGCTGCTGAACATTGCTTCACTGCACACAGTGTGGCTCTGGGGGATTCTTTTGCTTATGTTTTTGTGGGTTTGTTTTCTTAAAGAAGAACATTCCATTTTACCATAATGGAAGCTGAGAAACCAGTATTTTTCTTGACTTGGCCTTTGTTTCAGAAAGTTCCTATCAGGAAAAAAAAACAACCCAAAACAAACCAAAAACGTGACCCAAAAGATAATGATTGCAAGAACCATTAGTTTTCCCCTTCTGGACAGAGGCCTGAAAAAAACTTGCTTGTAAAGGCAGAATTTCAGGGGAAACTCCAACTTAAAGAGTCATCATTGACTCGCAAGCCAAACAACCGTAAATGATGAATTAAAAGCAGTTTAAGTCACATCTGCAAGTGGATTCTCCTATTTTTGTCATGTGCTATCAGCTTTTCACATTTGCAGGTTTTCCTCACTGTTGTAAAAGAAATAACACAAAAATTGAAAGAAAGAATGAGCCTGACTGCACACAGTGAAAGTTCAAATGTGCAAGTTCAAATGTGCAGGTTCGCTGGGCTGGAGAGAAGGAGCAGAGAGCAACACTATTTTCTTTTATCACCTCTAGTCATCCTGGGCATGCTAGCAGTAAATGGGTGGAAAAAATGTTGAAAACAAATGTTTTCCTACATGGATGCTATTCACAGCAATTCACCTTTGTGTGCTGTGGCTAGATGCATTGTTTTAACTGCCCCATGGGGTCTGTGATTACCTTCAGGGAAAGTGCTGATTAAATATATTTTTCTGAAACAAACTTGATCCTTCATGCACAGCCGCTTTAGGAACCATCTCATGTGGCCTGATCGAAAAAATCCAGTGGACCTGGAGTGGGATTCATTTAATTGATTTCAATAAGCTCTGGATCAGACTCATGGGGAATGAAGAGTACTTTCCCCTAATCTCTTAAATTCTTCTCCTCTCCCGTTCCAAAGCAATTACAAAACTGGTGAAATGGAAGGAATAGTTTCTCTTGGTCTCATGTTCTTCATCAATCTTCAGGTTTATTTTAAGCTATAAATCGCCCTAATCATGGATGCTTTCTTGTTTTTGTCTTAAAATGTTTAGCTGCAGAAGGCCATGTTTACTGCCTTTCTGCAGCTGCTGTTGTGCTGAGATTGTTTATCTGCATAGTGCCTGTCTGCTGTGGCTTCTTAGGTATTTCACAATCTGAGAAGCTCCAAACTCTTCAGTAGTTGATAAGGGAACCGAAGCATAATGTTCTCAGAAACAAAATCTATCAGACTGAAAAAGCTGAGGGTTTTTTTTTCTCCTTTTGCGAATGCATCGCTGAGGGCCAGCATAATAAAAACCTTTTTTTGTGGCCGCGCTCTCTTGTGGTGCTGTGTGTCCCACTTCATCACTGCCAGAGCACAGCTGTGAGTAGCCAACATTTTGCTGAAGGGTTTGCATGAGGCTGGTAACAGGATACACACAGTGGTTTTGTAGAGTTGACTTGTACATCCACAAACATCGTGCAGGGAATGCTGCCGTTCTGCAGCCAAAGCAGGCTTAGCTGCAGATCACTACAGCTGTCCAGCGCTGCAGTGTAACCAAAGAAGTGTTGGGCTCTTGAGCCAGGCTTCCCCAGACGCGTTGCCACTGCTGTGTAAAATCCTGGGACTTCACATATACTGTGCGTTGTGGCATCCAACTGGAAGAAGATGGAATTTTGAGGCTTGGAGTGAAATTTAAATTCCCATGATTCTTCTTCTCCTCACATCCATCTTGTTTTTTGCAACCCAGCCAGCGCCAGTTTAAAAACATTGGCAAGCACCGAGATGTTCGTGGTGATGGATATAAACAGGCTGTTGCAAGCATGTCTGAAGACATGCAAAGTTGTCAGGATCAGGGCAATAAGGGCAGCCAAGGAGGAGTCTGGCACCAGGCACGCAGGATGTCACCCCTGCCCCTACCAGACAGCCTTGCTCCGAGGAGTGTGGTCCGTCTGGACAGTCAGTGATGCCTGGCAGCAGGTTACTTTTGTAGATCTGGGATTGCAAATGAGTAAAATCCCTTGTGACCAAAGCCCTCTGCAGGGCTGAACAATCCACAATAGGTACTTGGGAGTCTGTGCATTTGGGAGCCCCCAGGTTGTTTGATTTGGATGATTCTGTTGCTTACG
Organism: Cnemophilus loriae; assembly: GCA_013397755.1. Lineage (NCBI taxonomy): Eukaryota > Metazoa > Chordata > Aves > Passeriformes > Corvidae > Cnemophilus > Cnemophilus loriae. Next base: position 554,378 of record VZTF01001710.1, read on the forward strand.
CTTGGAGCCCCTGGAGTAATCCATAAAGAAGGGTCCACAAAGCCTGCTCAGCTGAAGGTTCACCTGTATTACGGCATGAGGGTCTTGAAAAGCCCCTTGTGCCAGACTTCCCCCAGCCACTCTTGTGACTCTTGGCCTTGCAGCCTCTGGCCGTGTCCCTCGCTGCCACTGCAGAGGAGAGACTCGTTTGTGTGCCTGTTGTCCCCATGTCAGGCATGTCACCACCGAGATTTATCATGACTTCAGGAGCTCTTCTTCACAACTTGTCATGAAAGGAAGGGCTGCAGCCTTATGGGACAGATGTGGGGAGGAGGCTGATAACCTTGAAGGCAGACTTGCCCTTATTCCAACCACTAAACAAATGCTGCCACAACTGGGCTGTAGGCATTCGTGCTACTGCTTTGAGGATTAGGACTGCTCATGGAAAAATGCGTGTTGTGCTTTGTTTGGAACTCATCCCGCATGTTAAGGTTGTGATGTATAGCCCTCATCCTCCCCTGAAGTGTGTGGCTGGAGTGGTGAACATGCAAAAATGCTTTATATGGGGGAGAGTTCAGGCTTTGCACCAAAAGAGGGGATTTCTAACAATAAACACATTTCGTGTGGGAGTGTGGTGAGTTGTTTGTTTGCTTGATTGTTCACGGGCTTTTAAAACAATTTTTGGTGAAAGATCTTAAGTATGTGTCCTCAGTCCACACTGGCCATTGAATGCTTGAGATAAGCTGTCCTACGGGTAGGATTCAGGAAAAGGGTCTCTCCCAGTGCTCAGAACTGTCTTTGCCATCACTTCACGCAGAAATGAACACTGATAGGTGCAGTGTACCCCAGAAAAGTGCGGTTGCAGAAGCAGGGGCTTGCAGAGGATGACAACAATCTGGCATCTGTGGTGACTCTTGGAGCCTGAGTCCCTGTCTGGGTCAAGCAGTCTGACTCTTCAACCTCTGCAGCAGCTACATCTGCAAGGCCACTTCTCTGTCCCCTGTTTTCACTTCAGGAACCCTTTCCTCCACTCCTCTGTCTCTTTATTTGCCTCCTGGGATGCCCTTGTGAGCATTTTGAGCATTTTGAACATGTCGTCATCTCTGGAGCTCTTCTTTTTCCTACGTAGATTGGACAAGTATCTGGTTAACGACAATAGCAGCCCTGTCCTTAGTTGCCATGAGTTGTCAGCTGTTGGGGGGAAGGAGAAAATGAGCTATTGTAAGAATGATTCCTTCATGCCAACTGGAACAAAGAGCTTGGGTTGCTCCCCCTTCCCCCTTTGTTTTAGCTTTCTGGTTCTTCCCAGTCTTGGAGACAGCAAGACATTTTCAGAATGTTTTTGCCTTTAAAGAATGAGGGGCATCGGTCTACCTTGAGGAGAGGAGTTTATTAAAGTTCAGTGCAAATCAGACTAATGTCTGCCTCTGTTCTTACAGTGCTTGTTGTGGCAAAGGGAAAATAATTTTGCCTGCAGAGGCACGGTGGTGTTTGTTTGCACATTGGTACTGGCTGTCCTCACTTAAGCAGGTATCTCTTTTCCAAAAGGCATCGGACAAACAGAACTTTTGCACTGGAGTGGAAGGACATCACTGGCTCTGAATGGTACTGCCTGTTACGAGTCACTGCGAGAGAACTGCACTGCTGTGCAATTCTCTTCTCTAAATTAGATTTCCTTAAGGTTGCTTTTATTGTTTGGTTCTCCTACCTTTCCCAACAACTGCAGTCAGCAGGAATTGCACAACAGTTAAGTGACCCAACAGCCCAGAGAGAGGTATGCAAAACCCGACTCGTGCCTTGAATCATTTGTATTTTTGCAGTCTCTGGCTGGTTTTTTTCTAATCCTCAGCTGCTGCTTCACCACTGCAGTTAGAGCTTGTCTTCCTGCCCAGTTACTGCAGTGCTACACCCTTCAGTTAGGTGGCCACGGAGGGTGGGCAGCAGAGGAAGTGTTAAAAGGAAGGTGGTGTAAGCGGCCGGATCGTACTGGATCTGAGCAAGTGAAGTGGTCAGTCTCACCAATAGGAGGAATCCAGAGAGCCTGTACTTTTTCCAGCCTGGCCCCGACTTGGAGCAAGTTAGAGATACCACCCTTAGTTAAAACAGAGGGTAGGGATAGGGTAGATGAACACCTGGAATGAGGCTGCCTTAATGATACAGCTGGTACAGCAAAAAGAGCTCTGACACAGCTGAAACACTCCCATTTTCAGCTCTGTGTGCATCCTGTTCCGCTGATCAGCACCTCTACTCTGCCTGAACGTACTGAGGCTGAGGGTTTCGCTGTTACATTGGTCTTGTTTGGCTCCCTAATCACCTGCAGCAGGGACAGATTTCTTCTCTGGTGCCCACAAAGGGCTCTGATGTGTTTTACTGGAGGTATATCCCAGTTCAGGAAGCAAGAAGGTTTGGGTTTCTGTGAGCACTTGGGTCACCTGGGGCTCTCTTTCATCCTGTTGGCACTGTCATCAGGGTGTCTGCTTTTGTGCATTTGTTCCTCACAGTGGCTGGTGCCTGGCAAAAATCACATGGGTTTTTGGGGTGGGAACCAGCCTCAGGCTTCACTGCAAGAAAACTGAACTCCCATCTCCTCTGTACACAACTGTGAGAAAGCTCATCAGTAGCAGCAGCAAAATTCGAATCCACAAACAGCTTTAGGGTGTTTGAGGTATTTGTTATATTTCTTTGGGGTTTGTTTTTCTCCAAGGAGAAAGTGCATGGTAAATTACAGCTACAGGTAAGTCCTAACACATGATACAGTGTGGGTCATACAGTCTGCTGACAGAATCCTGGCACGGGGTTATGTTGAGGATTTGTCACAAACTCATCATAGTTTAGACTTCATCCACTATAGGTTTAGGCCTGATTCCTAAAACTGTAGTTCGTACATGTCATCCTTTTCCTCCCTGAAGCCTCATTAAATGTATCCCTTAGTAAATTGCTTTATGTTCCTGATACAGTTGACTGACCCCTAGTGCTTAACGGGATTTAACAGGAGTGCTGGAGCTGCAGTGGGATGATGGGTATCATCAAACTCTAGGACAGCTTGCGAGATGCATCAAATGTGAACTCAAAATGTGTGCACGTACGAGGGACAAATGGACTCCAGCAATAAAAATAGTTCCCTAACGCCATATGAGTTAGTATGTCACGAGAGCATTAATCAATAAGTTTACTCCAGGAATTATTCTGGGGCTGAAGGGCAATCCAATCATCGCAGAAGGATATTGGTGCTGCCAGAAACAAAGCTGCAAACAGCATAGGAATTCGAGAAAATGCATTCAATGCTGTATGTGTAATGGATTTACATATTTGTATAACTGCAGAGTGAACTAATTTTATTCCCACTGCTTACAATACAAGGAAATCTGGGAAGATAATATTTTCCACTGATGGTGATAATAAATGTGATCTGTATTAAGTAGTTAAAAATTATTTGAGCCAAAATTCCATAAAAATTGGCAAGTCATGTATGGGCAGTTTTTCCTGAAAACTGGCAAGAAAGTGAGCCCAAGGAGTGTTGATGGAAATCTGCATGTTTATCTATGCTTTTAACACTATTGGAAAAAGCCAAGAGGTTTTATACTGGCTTATGCAAAAATATGTAAAATGATGAAACCCTACAGGAAACTGAAATTATTTCCCCACAACCTTTACGTTGCTCAATGCAGCTGCTGTGCCACCCACCTTGTTATTGGGGCCAGGGGGCACAGCCACTTTGTCACCGCCCGGGTTTTTCCATGCCAGGGCTGGGCCAGGGGTCTCTGGTTGCCTCTGCCCTGCCCTGCCAGCCCCTGGCACCTGGGAATACCTCCTCAAGGACTCTCTGGATGCTTTCGAGTCGGGAGGCAGAGCTATTTCTTCCAGACTCCCGTGGGAATTTTTGGTATGTCCAAAACAAGGTATTTTTCCCTCGTTGTTTGAGAGGGGAAGCTTTCAAAACTTCATGTGTATTTATGTGGATATATAATCTAAAGTATCTCTTAATATATATATTTAGAGCTATATGTATCTGCAAAACAAGGATATCTCTGACCATACGTATTTAGAGATGAGACTGAAGCCAAATCTACCTTTTAAGCCCCAGATTGCCCCTGTCCCTTTGCAGTCAGCAGACAGGCAGCAGAGCCAGCTGCACAGATAAGAGCCAGTCCCCCTTCGCAAGGGTGATTAAACCCTCCTGATCTGAACTCCCACCGACTCCAAGCACTTCTGCTCCAGATCTGAGCCTGGTGGCACGGGCCAGTTTGTGGCACCAGTGGAGATAGCTGAGCCACTCCAGCAATCACAGCTGAGCACTGGAAAATGGAAGGCGTGAGTCACATGAGGGAGATGAAAGCCAACACTAAGTGCTGTGATTATTCTATCAAAACGAGTGCTATAAACATGCAGTTAAAAAAAAAAATATCCCTAGCTAAACAATGCCATCAGGTGACATTAACTGGTGACACTTTCTAATCTGGGATTCTGAACTAGCTGGCTTTGTGTAAGCTTTGCTTTGCTTTGCAGCAAATGGGAGCAGAGGGGTAGCTGCACTCGCCAGGCTGAGGTTCAGAGACCACTGAGGTTCAGAGCCAAAAGGTTTTGGGACCTTGATGGGCTCATTTCTGTGTTGCTTGGGATGGTAGTTTAAAACTCGTTAGTGCATTTCTGCACACACTGCACTTCCGTGGCTTGAGCTGTGCTGTCCCTGTAACAGGCAAAGCTACGCTTGGGCAAATTCAGGGGCCAGCCGCGGCTTGGGTCAGCAGCCGTGGCTCGCACAGTTACAGCCACTACAAAGCCAGAAAGTCCAATTGCTGCAGTGCTTCGGTGGGTGGAGGAAACCCACTGCTTTGCTGTGGTGGCTGGACTTGCAGCTGCTGTGTGTGGCTCTCCTGGCAGCTTCGGCAGCTGGAGCCCTCCTCTGCAGGAAAAGCCTCTGGCTGTAACCAGAGACACCGGCTGGCCCTTTCCAAGAGCTCCAGAAGAGGAAAGGAGAGGTTTTTTTCACACCACTGACTCTTCAGGAGACCAGGAGAGTTAAACCCTAAAAAGTCCTTTTAAATGTCAGGATGATGTAAGGTACCTGTGTCCCACCCTTCTTGGGTGTTCTTGGCTCCACTGTCCTTGACCCCAGTAATTTCGGTGCTATTTGTTTTGAGTAATTTTGGTTTTGCTGCTGCATGTCCCTGTGAATAAGAAACAATGTTTCCATTGGCAGCACTCAGTTCTCCATCCACCCATGTCTCCTCCTCAAGGACGATAAAAGTGCAGAGCAGACTCTCAGTCTCTGACCTTTCCAATGAGTGTGCACTTTGTCACCCAAGTGCACTGAGAGCAACATTCCATCCTCTGAATGTCCATGCCAATGGCAGAAGGCACAAGGTTTGTGTCTAGGCTTTGAAGGTAACCTCAGGATTTGGATTTGGAGGTTTGGTTGATGCCACTTGTAAATCCAGCTCCAACTTGTGTAACTTGAGAGCTGACTGTGTGAAGTCACTGGGAGCTCTGCCATGCTTGTTTGGGCATGACAGCTTCACACTCATAATTTCCTGGGTTTGAGAGTCAGTGTTTCTATCCCGACCAACTTTAAGCAGGGAGAAGCAGATTACTAATAAGGTTAGCTCTCCAGGGCTTGGTGTTTTTTTCTTTGCATGTTGCCATTTCTGGGAACTCCACACTGCAAAGCTTCGGACCAAAGGTCTCCTCAGGTTTTAAAAAGCTAGAAGGGTTCCTGCAAGTCTGTGGGAGGCATCTTTCTGGCATCCTCACGTGCTTGGCTGCAGTCTTCAGGCCTCCTGGGAAATGAGTGAGAATCCAGCCTTCTGCATGCAGTGTCAGAATGCCTGCTAGCTTTAAAGTTACGGGGTTTTCAAATGGCTAAAATGTTTTCTGCTTGAGAAAAATGAATCTCCCAAGAAGGATGTCTGCTGCGAATGAGAGGACTGCACTTCCCATAAGCTCCTCCAAAGTCTGATGGAAGTTCCCTGCTAGATCTGTAAGCACACCCTATCAAGTTCTGAGTTATAAGAAAATATCTCTGAGTTCAGTTTTCAAGACCATTTGTTCACTATAATTTGTTTACGCTTCACTGAAATGTTGGATTGCTAAATTCATAACATCTGCTGGTGCCACTGGCTGCACAAGGTAGAAGCTGTCACTTACTAGGAGTGTGAATAGACATGTTGGATGACTTTGTGGGATGCCTGGTTTATTTTTCTTTGGTACTGCTCAACAGGCGTAGTTTTCGTCTTGCAATGTTCCTAGAACCAAAAGCAAGACCAGCCCTCGCATCTCCCTCACTCCTCCTTCATGGCCTAGAAGGGGAAGTGTAGTGCTGCTGTTCATGGGGGAGCACAGCTCTGTGGGGACAGCATGGGGACTGAAGGTCCTTCTGGGACTGGGTGTCTGCCCCATGGCATCTGCAATGCCAAGCTCTGGTTTCCTTTTCCTAGCTGGGATACTCCCAGTCCATGCTAGAGTAGCTGCTTCTTGGTGCATGACTGTAGCAAGATAATTATCTTCTAATGTGAGATTCTTGCTTGGGCTGTGCCCTGAACAGAGATTATTATTCCAGAACAGAAAAGTATGCATGAAGTATATACCTATACAGTGTATATAAAAATATATATATACCTGGACAGAAATGTACTGATGCTGTTTGCAAGTGAAATGAGGTGAGGCTGGAGGGATTGCTTTGTTGGTGTATGCTTACCTGGGTCTTGTTTCCTTTTTTTTTCCTCCCTTTAAGAAAGGCAGTAAGAGCCTACATTAGAGAAAAGAACCCTCTGAACTTCTTGTCAGGGTCACATGGTGGTTACATGATAAAAAAGGAATGTATATCCTTGAGCAGACCGTGACTTGCTTGACCTGGTGAAATGTTAGGGCCTGTGATCCCCTGAGAATCTGACAAATTGTGAAGTGGAGTTTGGACTTTTTCCTCTGCATCCACATTATTTTGGTCAGCTGTTCCCTTCAGAGTGCTGTTGCTTCTATGTGATCCTGCACAAATCCCTAAATTTCCCTAGTTCTTCACTCTTCTGCTCGGTGAAATACAGAAAATGTTCATTTATTCCTGCCTTACAGGGTTAACGAGTGGCTGGTTTGCACCGTGTGGTGTGATGCCCTGATGAAAGCTATCGTGCAAACTCTGATAATGCAGCATGCCCACACTGAAAAGCATGCAGCCTGGAGAGTTAGACATATTTTCTTCTCACTTGCAGAGAAGACAAGTCTTTCAACATGTTTTGTTTTCGGATTTTGATCTTTAACCTTGATACTTACGATGGTTGGAAAAGGGAGAGGGTTGGCAAGTGTCTTTCTGGTAGAGATTAACCAGACCAAGAGCCGTGGAGCAGCTGGGGGGGATCCCAGCTCTTTCCTGCACAGCACACCTAGCCCAAGAGTAAAGCCTGTGTCGTGTCAACAAGAAAAGATCTGCCTCCACTTGGCAACAAGTCTGTAACACTAAACTTGCTTTCTTGCTGCTCTTTCTCTCAGTGCTGCTGGTATTTTCTTCACCTTCCTATGACAGCTCTCTTTTCCAGGCACAAGGGGGGGTCACCACGGCGTTCTCTTAACAAACTGGAGATGAGGAAGTGATGCTAAAAGTCCATCCTTTAACAGCACTTAAGAATCTTTCTTTACCCTCTTGTGAGAGGAGAGAAAATGATGTGGAGACATTTTGGGGTTTTGTTTTGGCCTTGATTTGTCAAGGTGTAGAAACTACATGAAGCAGCCCAGGGTTTTAGTTTCATTTGTTCTGTCCTCTGGTTTCGTCATTCTGGAAATGTAAACAATGCACTGAGTATCTTGTTGCGACATCTTCCAATAAGAGCGGCATAAAATCGCCCTGGCTACGTGACTCTCTTAGATCCCTGCTGCTCGTAATATTCCTTCTGATGAAGTAATTCAAAAATATATGTGCAAGTCAAGAGGTTCGCAACCTCTCCCAGTGCCACAGTGGCATCTACCGTAGAAAAGACTAAGCCTTGACCCCCTTTCTGCAGTGGTCACCTGCACTCTGTGCAGCTGGAATGTCAGTGGAGAATTTTGAAAGCAGCTGATACCTTTGTACCAGTGGGGGAAAGGCTGCTCTGCTCCTTGGCTTGCCCCAGGATAGGGACAGAGGGCACAGGCAGGGTCCATCCCTCCCGGGCTGGCTCCTGGATGTGCAGAGGAATGCTCCCCAGGCATGTTGTGAATGATTCACACCTACATCCCTCAAAGGCTCTTTCTTGGTGAGGTTTTGCATGTGTCTGAGCAATTTCCTGGGCAAAGCCCTTCAACTGTAAATCTGGTACATTCGCTTTTCACCAACAGCTCTACAGTCATAAACAAGTGACAGTTCTCACAATTAATGCCAGCACATGACTGGCCTCCTTCAGTCTAAAATAAGTAATTCTATGGTCTTGTGAGGGTGACTGTGAGGAAAGAGATTCTGAAATACTAAGTACTTGAGGGGATTAACAAAAAATGCAAACGTTTGTCTTTCAGGTTAATAGCCCGTGTGGATGCTGTCATTCTGCCCCTGGGAACATGTGGGTTGGCATCAAGGCTGTCTCTGAGCGTGTTGAGAGAAGTTAAAGTATTATTAATATGGGCCACATTCCATGGATGTGCAGCTCTGAGGTGCTGAGGACACCCTTGTTAAAATCTTGGCAGACCATCACAAGCATCACCCGTGCTTTTGGCCTGAGGGAGGTGTTCCTTTATGAGCTGCATTAGTCAGGAAAAAAGGGGAAGGTTTCAAAACAAAACCAAAGTTCAAACTCGGAAAAAAACCCCAAAACCTTTTAAACTAGGATGTTATTCTGGGGCATGTAGTTGCAGGCATGTGCAAAGGCACAGTGAGTGTTGAGGAAGGTGTAAGGTTTGCCGAGAAGGGAGCTCTTGAGCTTCCTGCATGGCTGACAAGTACTGATTCCTCTGTTAAAGACCTGCACTCTGCCAGGAAGTTTTCCAGCTGAAGTGGACATGTTCCTACCACTGAGATAAAACAGCTTACTGAACTTCAACGAACTTGCAGAAAGTATCTGAATTTTTTTGCTCTAAAAGCCTTTTCACCATGCAAGTGAATGGAATGCGTAGGACTTATGACTAATGGCAAGAAACTTCAGAGCAAAATGAGGGCATCATACAGTCAAAAGTCACAAGTCTGTTCCTTAGCACCTGGCCTGCCCAGAAGGCTGCTCGGGGGTTATCCCCTTTCCTCTTTGGTTGCAGCTGCATGAGGAACCTGCTGAGAAGTGTTCATGTAACAGGTCCCAGTTCTGCCTACCCTTCAGTGGGGAGCCCCAGGGGCTGGGTGAACACATCAGGAGCAGTGTCCTATGCAGTCTTACCCTGCTAGTCGCCCTCCTGCCAGCACAAATTAAACATTCATACAGGTGGATGTTAATCCTCTGGAAAGGGAACAGACAGGACAGCAATTTAACAAGCACTGTCCTGTTACACTAAAACTTTATCTCTGTTGTGTATTTGTTTTGAGCAAGAGTGATGGAGGCTGGTTTAAATAAGAGCGTGCTTTAAGTTCCTCTGTGCTTTGTAATAAGTGTTTTCAACCCCAGCTCTCGTGTATGGAAAGAAAAGTCCAAATAAAATGTAATTATAGCATAGAGTTAGTTTTTCTCCCCACTTCAAAGCTTGGAATCTGGTTGTTTTTAGAGTTTGTGAAAATTCATAACGTTGTCAGGCTTGGTGAAGCAATACCAACTTCTGTGTGTCTGAGGACCTTCATTCCCCACTCTTTTCTTCAGAGGAGAGGAATTCCTGACCACTGCCAGGACTGTAAAGGCTCAAGTGGTCCCTGGAGTGGTCACCAGGTCAGGCAGGGCTGAAGTTTGAATATTACTGTGGGTTTTATGGCAAAACCTCCTGGTGGTGACTGGGACAGCAGCTGAACCTGTGGCCCTGCTCTGGCGTTGGGATAGCCCTGCTTCAAGCAGGAGGCCTGGCTCAGCAACACCCACTAGACCCATGTTTTGTGGTAGTCCATGGAGGTGACTCTGAGGTTCAGTAAAATGCAAAGCCAAGCAGGCAGGGTGCAGAAACAGAAGGAATAATTACAACAGCATCAGGCCAGGACGGGGTGTTGAGGGGTGGCACTTGGGTTCACGTGCCTGTACAAACACTGGGGTTTGCCTGCCTCCACCATGTTAAGCTGGAAGTGAAAAGATTTAATGCTCCATCTCAAGAGATATCCAGCCTCCTTGAAATATTTATAGCTGTTAAAGTTTCTCTGTTCAGAGCAAGCCAAAAATATTGGTGTGCTTTGGATCAGTGCATCCCTATTCATACCTCAAAAAATGCCTACCTCATAAATGACCTTCTGCAGGCTGCTGGGAAGTGCCAGGGAAGGCCCTTTATACATTTGTATAAATTACATATATATATATATATGTAATAGAAATACATATAAATGCAACATTGCTGGTGTTGTATCTGCCATCTGATTTTGAAAAAGTATCAGCAAAAACACACGAGAAAATGTTTCCTAATTTAAATCTCTTTGATTACTCGCCTGTGAACAGTTTATGAATCCAGTTGGCCTGCTGTAAATCTGGGAGGGATCCTTTGGACAAAGTACCTAGTGTATTTTGTACTGTTTTAGCTGAAAACAAGTCATCTTTTTAATTATCGCTTTGAAAAGATGTCCACTGGCTAAATTCAGCAAAATTTTACATGCGCGTTGGGAGGTGTTAAGAGCAGCCTGAAAACAACACTATTTGCTCTGAAGAGAAAACTTTCATCAGGGTAAAGGGAAATTATTTGGGATTGGTATTGACCTGTTAGTTATTTCTGGAGGGCAAATAAAGTAGAGAAAAATCAATTCTGCCCCACAGCCTATATTGGTGAGGAGGGGATGGTGGTGCTCAGCTCACTGCACGGAAAAGAGAAACTACAGAACGAGGGCTCCCTTGTTGTCTCTGATGTGTTTGCAGGGGAGCTTGGTGGTTCACCACATGAAGTCTGAAAAGCTTGGTCATCACCCCCATTCTCTTCCCTGGGCCTCCAGGTGGATATAATGCTATGCTCCCAACCATTGTCCAGCACCCCACAGACATCCTGGGCCTGGGGGAAGGTAAGAGCTCCCCTGCCTGGGAGGCAGTGCCACATTTGCAGCTTTCCAGCCTGCCAGAGCAGTCGGTGGCAGCACAAGGGTGTCCCCAGCAGCCGTGCTGGCTGCAAGCCACCACTTTGGCAGGGCAGGAAGCCACAGCTCAGCCAAGCCTGGCAGAAGGGAAGATCCAGCCCAGGGGAGGGAGGGTGATGATGTGCTGGGGTGGCAGGAAGGGATGTGCAAGGAGCAGTTGTCTGACCAAGGCAGTCTCCCACGGGAAATCTAGGGCACGCTCAAAGTGGATTTGTTCAGCCTCTGCCAAAGGCAGGCTCAGGGACCTCGCTGTGTCCCCTGGGGCCCTGCTGAGACAGTGGAGCGGATATTCAGGGCTGTGCTGGAGCAGAGCTAAGCCCAACAGCACACAGCTGTTTGACCATCGTAGAAAGTCTAACTATGGAGAGGAATTTTTCCTTGTTGATTCGTATGATTTTCTTTGGAGAGCAATGGTCCTTTGGGCTCTCTGCTTTTTCACTCATCTGTTTAAAAAGCCCCATTTTGGGACATCCCAATTCCTTCAGCCAAGAAAAGCTGGATTCTGCTCCTGGCGTGCTCAGAAATGGTTGCTCAAGAGCAAAATGAAGCATTCCTGACAGGAATTGGATGCACAACATCCAATGTGCTCCTGGGGTCAGAGGAAGAGGTCTTAGGCTCGCAGAGAAATCCTCCGCATGGCAGTGCATTACGTCAGTGCAGGAAGGGCCCATCCAACCCTGCATTCCGACAGCAAACACAGCAGCCAGGTGACATGTCCAGCAACAGGCAAGCTTCATAAACTTCCTGAATAAATAGTTCCATGATGTCTGCTTAACAAAGCCAAATTGCACACCTCTCTGTACCGCAGAGCTGCTCTGGTTAAGGGACTGTCAACATTTCCCATCTGGATGGATGATTTAGCTGCTTTCCTTCACATCAGGGCGTTTGACCCAGTGCTGCTACAAGACTCTGTTTTTACTGAATATAATTTTCATCTACTGGCTATGTCATCTTTGGGCTTGAAAAAGGAGTTTTAAGCGGTATTAGAGTAGAAGGATAATGAATATTTAAACACATAATTTTGCAAATCCCTGGAGAATAAGAAGAAACTCAGAGGCGGACACACACGGAGTCAGGAGATGGCAAACATTCTCTCCTCCTTGCCTTTAGTTTTAAAAGGATCCATGGGATTGAACTATTACTCATTAGTGTCTGCCCCCCCAGCTTTCCGTTCCGCACCGGACGCGCAGTGTTTGTATAGAAAGCAAACTTATTGCACTGTGTAATAAGATTTGAATGCAAACATTTAATTAACATTATCTGTTCAGAGGCATTGTTTAAACAACAGTTAACCTTTCTGTGCCAAAGCTGAATGAAACTTCGAAACTGGAGGTTGGGTTTTTTGTTCTGCTGACCAGTGCCAGGGATTGATGTGCTGTTGATACAACCGCTTTCTCGGGTTTCGCGTATGGAAGTCTGTGATGGAGCAGTAACTTCATTAATTCAGCCCATACTGATTCAGTTGAATGCTAATATTTTGACCTTATTCCCTAGGAAATATTCTTCCTGCTGCACAGACTTGGAAAGCGTGGCCATCCCTGCGTTGTGAGCCACATTTCTGACAAACTTTCGGAAAGGTAATATTTCACATGTAAATACATGAGTGTTGGTTGTTAACACGTTCTGTATTACCAGAAAAAGCTATGAGTCCTCATTGCTCTGTAGCTTTTGAGTGTTCCTTTGTATTTTTCAGCACCCTGAGGTGTACAGGTGCCCTGTAACCCAGGAGGGACAAGGACGAGAGTCCTGTGTGCAGCTGACCTCGCCTGGGCTTGACACAGTCGTGAACCTCATGCCCCAGCACAGAGGATAAAGGTACAGAGGTACTTAACAAAAACAACCCTTAAATACAAAGGTGTTTAAGCAAACAGCTCCTTTAACGGCTTTGTGCATCTAAAGCCCCATGGTGGATGCAGCAGGCTCTGTTAAGTAGGAGCGTGGAGAAGCTGAACATTGGTTACGCACTGACTGACCCACGTAGTCCAACTCAGTGATCACTGAGGTGGAATCTGCCTGCTTATCTCAAGGAGGAGCAAGAAACCGGGCTAGGAATTATGTTTTGTGAAAATACAATACAAATTCCTAAACCAGTTTTCAGCTGGGAGAACATGTTATTGTTGAACAATTGATACCACTTCATGGAAGCTTATTTTCTGTGCCTTAAGGGAAATTCAATTAAGTGAACTTCTATTTTAGAACACTGCTCTTTCCTGTCACTGATGAAGCAATAACAGTTGCAGAACATGGGATTTTCTGGGAGTGTTGGTTGTTTGCTCTCATTTATATTCATTTTTCAGCCTCTATTTGAATCTTACCTATAATAGTCTCCGAGAGAGCCCACTAGAGACCTAACTGATTTCACTGTGACTCCAGGCTGCTGTGTGCTTGCTGCCACAAGACAAGGAGAAGGGCATGTCCCACAGCTGCAGGAGGCAGTGGAGAGGTGCTGTGGCCCCAGTGAATAGGGCTGTACATGACAGCAGCTGAAGTTTGTGGCAGGCTCTACCCACAGGCTCTTGCTGACATCCAGAGGAGCCTGTTCCTCCACATACCGAACTGCTTCTGTCACTAACCAGCCCAGAAACCAAAATGTTCACAAGTGGTGCAAGAACATTTTCTAGTCTCTGCATTTGCTGAGCTGTAATGAGCACAGAAAGGCAGAGATTTGAACCTCACAAGACAAGAAGTGTCAGAATTGGGGATTAATTCTCTGTGAGATCATTTTGGTGATGGGATGCCGCCAGGACGCTTGACTCTGCATTCCTCAGACACCCCAGATTCCCACAAACTGCAAGGAGAGGACTCTGTGGGCAAGGAATGCAGCATGAACTTGTAAACTTTCAGACAGAGATATCTTAGCACCTTAGTGGGATGCTCTCAAGAGCCTGCTGTGCCAAAAAGTTGACCCTTCTAGGACTGGGACCATTTCTAGAATGCTGGGTTTTAGTGCAGGGCATGTTTTTATAACTGACTCCTATAAAAGGCTAAATACCAGGTTAATTAGGCTTGACAGTGCTGACAGAGTCTTAATTAAATCACTGTGAACAATATCAGTGTTGCATAACTCTATTTCCATCGAAATCATCAGAAATTATAATATTTTCGTTGTTCCTTGTAAGAGGTGAAGGTCTGACAGCTTGTTCCCATTTCCAGTACTGCTGGTTCATTAATTTGTCCATAACTCTGAGCTTTCTACTCCATTCCTGTCTCTCTTTGGTTCTCTGTTCTGCTTGCTTAGCACTGACATTTTGGCTCATTCCCTACCACACTGCATTGTGCCTTTCCTGGAACCCTTCTCCCCCTCCATCCAGCCACAGAGGTACAAATGTGCAGTCCGTCAGCAAGGATGGATCCTGCAAAACTCCTCCTACCACGAGCTTGTATCTGGTGTATCTGGTGTTCAGCACCTGTTTTGGGTTGGTTTCTTTTTTTTGGAGGCTGAGTCTCTGGGCAGAACTTACTTAAGCAGAGTGGAAATCCAGCCGGAGCCAGGGCTGCTCCGGGATGTTGGCAATCCACGTGGCTCCTGGGTGCTGATTAATTGCTGGGTCTGTAAGAGTTAAAGAGAATGCAATGCCTGGTCTTGCTGCCAGAGTCTCCTGCCTGTCTGCCTGTAAAAGGGGGGCCACTCCATGCCAGCCTTTGAGTCATGCCAAGAGCACAAGCCAGGGCAAAGCCCTCTGCTTGCTGCACAAATCCTGGGAGCAGCTCACTTCTGACTCCTTTTCAGTACCTGTGCTTCCAGGCACACCGAAGCAGCTCTTAGCAGAGGTGAAGGCAGGAAATGCTCGTGTAAATTTTGGAACTTCAGCCTGCTGGGCTCCTAGCAGTGAATGCCTGTTGTCCCCTCCTGTCACCAGCTATCTGGGGAGCCCCTGCTTTCTCAGTGGGGAGCAGGCAGCACAAGTCTGGCTTCGTCTGGCCTTGTGCCACCTGTGGGTCACCTCAGGAATGGGAAATTCCCAGCTGCTCCTCAGGACAGCCTGAACATGGAAATGGTGCAAGGGGAACTTAACCTGGACCTGATACCTGGGATCTGGCCTGAAATCTCCTCTCCAACTCGAGAGATAGTTTGCTGTCTCTGTCTAAATGTTTTTGTCTGTCTCTGCTTAAAAGCTTTAAATAATGTCACAGAACTACTCACACATCCCACACTGCAAAACAGAGAAACAGTGAGAGGAGCCGAGTGTATTTAACAAGCTGGAACACAACCAAAAAAGACTTAAAGCCTGTGATTGACTTGGTAGCACACAGGAGCCACCAGAGGGTGAACACAAGGGTTGACTCAAGTTCTGCTCCCTCTTCTGCTTTCTTATCCCATTGTACATCCTTGATCTCCAAGTTAATCATTCTCTGATGACTTAGGCTTGATGAAGCCTTCAGCTCTTCTTGTTGCCATTTCAGAGAACACGTGGACCAAGTTCTCAGGCTCTTGAAAAAGCCACCATGTCCTGAAATCCCATTTCTTAGGCTGCAGTTCATCTTGTCTGTTCTCCGTAACTGCCCTCTTGCCCTCTTGCTTTGTGTTCGTACTCAGCCCTTGTGATGTAGAATACAAATAAAGAGGTTTTGTGGGAGACTACCAGAAGATTGTAATCTTCTTATCTCCCATTCCAGACGTATCCTGAAATGACTCGTTCTTTCTTCTCTTTTTATTTCACAATATAAGCATTTCGCAGAGGAGGTGACATCTTTCAGTGCTTTAGCATTTCATCTCCCTATGTCTTCACATTTTTTTCCACTTTCTCATCTGCGTGTTACCAACTTAATTATGCTGCACAATGACTTTAAAAAGGCAAACTCTAACAAAGGCTAACGAGGATGTTTCTTGGCAGCTGGTCATCGTTTTGCCTTGGGCCCATAACTTCGCTTGCCGCTCTCCGCTGGGCACTGAAGCTGTCCTTGTGTTTAAAGATAATTGCTCCGAGCAAGATTGTATCATTTTTTCTGTCTATGCTTTCAGGAGGGTTTAATGCTGCATAATCTGCCCGTTATAACCACATCTCCAGACAATAGCAGGCTGCAGAATACAGTGTGATAAAGTGTTAGCAAATCTTGTTCGTGTTCCTTCCCTGTCATTATATTTAGGTTCTAATGGTTTAAGAGCACACAGAAATTTTTTTTAAATGGGGCTCAAATTAATGGCTGCAGATGTACCCAGTTTTCTTCACTCACAGCCAAAGATGACATGGACTCTAGAAGAGGTGCATGATATTTTTCTGAATCCGTCTGTCAAAGCAGCATAAGCTTAAGTAAGACCTTGCTATCTAATGATGCATATTGACTAATCATGTTGATGTGACTGAACCAACCTTCAGTAAAGGCACTGGAGAATAACTGCAGCAGCTACCATCTTCTCCAGGGAATTCCAGGTAAATTTCTGAGCTCAGCTTGTCCTGTGTTTTTATGAACCATTTTCCACAAGCAGTACCATGATGCTCATTACTTTTGTAGCAGAGCAATTTCTCGTGATTTACTTTTCTTCTCTGAGCATAGTTGGTAGCTGAAGTAGTCAAATTCCATTCAAGATTTAACAGAAGTGACCTTGCCTCAGCTTCCCGTCTTGTTAAAGATAGAGACAATGTTTAAAGACTTGGGAAGCTGTGTTTCTTGAAAGACCAGTTCCTCTAAATTCCTGCACACATACTTAATTTCTGAGTGCCACGTGTCAGTTAAGTCCTGAAAACATGGTGAAGACATATTATTTCCACATGGGTCAGAACCATCTTTTGCAAGACTAGAAAGGATCTGATCTTGTCTCAAATTGTACTCCTGGTTCCTAGAAATACTCTTGCTAGGAGATAAGGAATATGATGTAACCATGGATGTCCCCTGGGTATTCTGGATTGAATGAAATCCTCCTACCATGAGAGTGGTCGTAGGATAAAAATTCCAGATGGGCTAATCACAACACAAACATTTACTGAGGTTTCAAGCTGGGACATCTGGGAGAACAACAACGGAGCAAAATGCTAAAAAGAAAAGGTGCATTCATCCTAACTGGGACAGCTTTTACCCCAGAGTGGTCAGGGGAAGTGCTGTCTTCGTCTGGCCAGTAATAATTAATGGCAGGAATTCCCAGCCAGTCCACTCTTGGACTTGAAGGTGAGCTCATGAAGGTACTTACTGGGGGTGAGGAGGGGTCTCTTGGGGAGCCTTGTCCCTGGAGAAGGGCGCTGTGGAAATCTCTGGTGCTTGGGTGAGGCTTTATAGTGATATTCTCTGTTTGTTTTCATTAATGTTTAAATTTGTTGTGTGGAGAATAGAGCCAACCTTGATTTTGTTCTATGTGCCATCTACAGGTACGGGGATGAGAGAGGCTTCTCCTCCTGCTGCAACCATCCTCATGCTTTGTGTTTAATGTAAACAGTGTGTTTAGAAATGTATTGTCTGTGGCAGACCTGACATCACAACCAAATTCTTTAAAATAAAATGTTTAGGGGAAATCGTGTGTCAGCTGCCTAGCACTGAAATGTATGGAATGGAATTAAGCAAACCTTTTCTTAATTAAAAAAATGAAAATGGATTCTGAACTTTATCTAAGGGTCACTTTGGGATGATTTTTAGACAGAAAAAATCTTGGCTTTCTGGCAGGACAGCTGTGAGGGAGTGTTCTATTCATTAGAACACAATTTGTCCAAGAAAATACATTCCAAGTCCTAATCAATTTAGATGAAAACTTGCTGGACAGGGTTCAAGCAGGCCAGTTATGGAGTCTTATAAAGCCAAACCCACATGTCTCAGTGGGCAAGAGGCAAGATAATCTTAGCTTACAATGGAATGTTTAAATTTATACAGCTAAGACACTGACATAGGCACAAGGGTTGGTTCTTTTGTGCTGGGTTTTTTTTCAACCAGAAACATGTGAAGACTTGGAATTTTTAAAGAGAGGGAATATCCCTTTAAGATATAATCACTCATGCTGAATGGACTGTGGCCAGATCCATCTTTGCTTTAGCATCTATAGAAAGATTTTTGGAAAAGACCAGCTTCCAAAGCACTGGGAACGGAGGTGTGCCTCCAAATAAAGGTCCTTGGCATCACAGGCTCTTGCAGAGTTTTGTAATTCCCAGCTGTATGAGGATATTTTTTTTTAATGAGCTGCTTCAGCAGTGGAAATGGAGCCGTTTGGTGAAGCTGTTGCACAGTGAGCCCCCGGGAAGGTGACACCATGCACGCCATTGTTCTGCTGTTAAATGCAGGCTCTTTATGATGACACATCGCTACCGAGCACAGAAAACCACAGCTCAGCACAGCCCCAGCCCTCCTGGGGTTAATGGTAACTATTTTAGGGCTTGCTTTTCTGTCATTCAGTTAGCTTCTCCGTTATTGCAGCTGGTAGCTTCAAAACAATGCATTTGCAGATCCATGCAAATTCCCATAGGGATGAGATATATAACCTGAGCAGTCTTTAGCCTGGGGAATGTTTCATTTCTTAATCTGAAATGGTTTTCTGACTTGCAGAGTCTTAGCTAAGGTTAATCTCCACCACAAACAGGAATCAAGGGTGTCTTTCACAGTAACTTTCAATGCCTGTTAGAAAGCCACAGCAATAAGTTGGTCTCTGAAGTGCCACTTCACATTCACCTCTTCGCTAGGGGATCCTCTGCTCTCCTGCATCCATTGCTGGGAAGTGACAAACACACCATTTCTCTTCTCTCATGACTCTCTTCTGGCACTGGAAGGCCTTCACTGACTTCAGGGGGAAAAAAAATTCTTCCTAGCTGTAAGTGTCCCTGTCTACACCACAGGGCAGCCCCTCAGTCCCAAACTTGTTACTCACCAGCCTTCTCCTGTCCAGAGACTGAGACCTGAGCCAGGAGCTGTCTTTTCTCATCATGATTCCTGTAATTTCAGGGGGCAGTGAAACACTCCTTCTGCCAGTCCTCCTCCTTTGTCCAACACCATCACCCTGCACCTGCATCCCCCGTCTTGACTCGGAAAGGGATTTACCGGCATGGCTGGGGCTGGATGTGAAGGAGAAGGGTCATGAAGTATTGTTAAGCAACTTGTGGTTAAAGTCACAAACTCTGGAGACTTCTCGACTACTGTAAACGCCAGCGGCTCGTTGTCCCACAGCCTCTTCCTTCCTTCACGCCCCACTCTGCCAAGTCAGCCACCTGAGACTCTGCTTATTGCTCTTGTTTTCCCTGGCTCTTCTCACTTGTTTACTTAAAAATCTCCTTCCCTCTCCTTCCCTTCATTTGAATTTCTTGCAGGAGGGTCTTGTAAGGACACCTACTTTAATCAGAATTTCCTGTGAATTAATAGGCAGCTTTTTTTTTAGTTTTACATGTTTTGAAATAAAAATGTGATCATTTCTTCATTGCCCCTTCCCCAAACTCTGCTTTCAGCAAACCCTTTTCTCACGGAAGGCTGTGGTTTTAAAGGCCCAGTTTAAAAAGCAGACTGTCCTGCAGAGAAGGAGGAGGAGGGGTACTTTGGATTCAGCAGGACAGCCTGTCACCCAAGGGAAAACAGCCGACATGCTGCTGAGGCTGGCTGCATACTTTCGTTTCAAAAAGCACTCCAGACTAAAACCACCTGTGAGTGAGTCTGGCTGGCTGATTTAGTAGGGCCTAGTGCAGGGTGTCCTGTCAAAAGCCTCACTTATTTTCACAAAGGCAAATTAATCAGATTTTATGTGGCAGGGCGACAGCCCGCTGGGACAGGCTCATTAAAACTTCGTAAAACAAACTGTAAGCGAGAGGTGCAACATTTCCTTATCCAAACCCGCAGAATAGACAGGCGTCCTATGGAAAAGTGAGTCATATTCTCTGCGGTACATTCTGTTCATTCTGTTAGGATAAACATGAGTGTTTGTTTGCTGAGTCCATCAGCATCCAGATCTAACCTTGATTAGGAGGACAAGCTCCTCGGCCGCTGCCGGGCTCGCGTGTGCACTGCTGTTTGGTCGCTTCGTTGTATAACAGCACCGGTCATGTCAGGCTGCCATTCCAAGAGGAAATAACAGCACTTCTCTCATTTCTTTCAAATCCATCCCAAATTTCTATTAAAGACATCAAAGCAATTACTCTGATACTTTCCGTGCTTTCCAAATGACTCATCTTTTAAAGAAACTGCTGGAAAATAAGGCGGAACCAAGGTTCCTTAATTCCAGGGTTTGAGACTTTCAAGAATCTCATGGAAATAAGAAGCCACAAATCCACCTTCTTATAAAACCCTTCTCCATGTTTTATGTATTTCTGTGCTACCAGTTGGAGTTGGTTTTACAAGCTACACTGCCAGGAGATAAAGCAGGTTGTTAGTCCAGCTCTGTGACTGGAGAAGGTGAATTAGCTGGCCAAATGTGTTTGTTGCTATTGCTGTTGGAAGATGACTTTTAAATAGGATGATGCTTGGCTGCATCTAGAACTAGTAGTGAAATAAGGGATTGTCTGCTGGAAACAAGGGGACTTCTTGGAAGGAGGTTTCTATGCAGCATGAGTAGCCTTTTGGAAATCTGACTCTTGCCCAGTTATAAGAACGGGCAAGGTCTCCAAAATTTTAAATGCTTGCTGCATTTCTAAGAACTGTAGATGGGGCAGGAGGGATTGCTTCTGACTTCAGTGGGAAGACAGTTCAAGATTATCCAAGGGTTAGAAATTTGTTGGGCTATAGCTTGAAGCATTTCAGCTATTTCCACAGAATCACCTGCTGACTACAATTCCTTGTCTAATGCAGCGCTCCAGGAAGTGAGGTTACTGTCCTGCACAATCTGGAAGGAAGGGCCGAGGACAACGAGCATCCCCTGCCTGGCTCTGACAGGTAGGCATTTCCAGCTTCTGGGGTGCATGAAGGTACCCTTAAGACTGCTCATTTTGCTGACTTTTTCCCTTCCACCTTTATCCACATGTGGAAGGAGCAGTGGCATTGCCATTGCAGACTCTCTCATGCAAGAGGACCACGCACCAAAGAGCTTTGGGGTACCAAACAGCATGACTGCAGGTAAAATGGCTACTTCACCCCTCAAACTGAACCTACTGGGGCACACTCATGTAGGAAATAAAGACTCTTTTGCCTTTTTGCTCTGGCAAATACCTGGTGATACTTTTTGCGGTGTTTTCTGCCCCCAATAATATATATTTTTTAAAATTTCTCTTCAAGTTATCCAATCACTAATGCCCATTCATCCTTTTCAGTCCTGTATTACAGGTATTTTTAGCAGTTGAGGAAAACCCTGTATTGTCCCTCCTCAAAATCTCCTCGTGCCGTTCTGTGTTGAGGTGGAGAAGTGCTCCAGAGCCATGTAAGATGCTCTCAGCATGCACAGGCCAGCTCCAGGAGCCAGTCCCACTCCAGATGCCCAGAAAGAACCCAGAAAGGTCTCCCATCCCACAGGGAAGCAGCATCCGAAGGCTCTCCTCACCCACTGCAGTGTCCCGGCTTCTCTCCGTGAGTCGTGTGTCACAGGAGGACTTAAGAGGACTTAAGACTTAAGGTCTCTTGACCTTAAGTGGGATGTTTAATAAACCTGAGGTTTTTAATCTTTAGATGTTCACAGCTGTTCACAAAAACATAAAATACACAGTCGAGCACGAGCAGCTACACACTGGGAGAAGAAATACGTAGCATTGTACTTGAGCAGGGCCAAGATGTCTCCGTGGGTTCTCTGGCAGGAATGAACGGTTGGCATCGTATTTTCCTAGGTAAAATACAAGAGGTTTGTCCAGTAATAGAGCCTGTTGAATCTGGAGCACTCTGACTTCTTGTAACACCCCCTGCGTGCCCATGCCTGTGTTGCAGGTGGAAACACCACATTTAAGAAGTGAGGAATGACTTAGAGGTCTTTGCAACCTAAACTGTTCTGTGATTCTAAGACCATTGAGTAGAACTGACTTGATTTCTGCTTTTTATCCCTATCAGTGACTGTCTTCTTTCTGTTGTAGAAATTGTCACCCTGTGACCACATCACTGAAGTGATTATTTTTAAATTTTTTTTTTAACCTGCTGGTTATGGTTTTCAAACCATATTTTTTAATATTTTATGTGTGGGGATGCTCAGACAAAAGCAGGGGGTGTTGGAAGCTGCGGGTCCCGGTCTTTGCTGTGCTGGCTCCTGGTGAGGCATGGATGCATAAAGCTGTTTGGTATGTGCTGCTGCAAGAAATACATGTGCAAGCACGATGAGGTATCTGTGGATGCAGGAGCATCTCCCTGGGAACTCTAATGTTTGGTTTGCTGACAGTATCGTTCCACTGCAGCAGCTTTCAGTTGCTTTCCTCCTCAGCTTGTTTATCTGTAAAATGGAAATGGGGAACTTCCTAGAGAACCCAGAGCCATATTTTTAATTATTCATAGCTTTTGCATGCCCTCGAGGAGAGTATAAGCTGTAAATCTCTGAAGCTGCATACCAACATTTCTGTGGTTTGAGCATCAGGGGAGCCCCTTTTCCAAAGACACTGCTGTATTCTCCTGGCTGCGTGTTTCACGGCAAGCCTGTGATCAGCCCTTGGCATGCAGAGCAAGCACTGGGACCCCCTGAGCCCTTCCTGTGTGCAGAGCCAGGTGTTTTCCTGCAGAGCCTGTCCTGCTGGGGGCTGCGGGCTGGAGCTGGGAAGGTGCCTGTGGTGTGCGCTGTGCGTTTGACGTGCCGAAAGCGGCGTGTGGCAGACCTGGGCTCCACAGTCTGTGCGGGCACGGGGCAGTGGCTCCCTCCCAGCACCACCACGGCCCTTCCCCAAGCCCCAGCCACACTCTGCAACCAGGGCCAAGCCGTGCCGGGGCTATGGGCACACACAGTGCATCCCAAACAGGATGGGAGGTCGCTCAGGTCACCCTGTGCCTCTTGGTAATCGGCCCCCGTGCTTTACCATCAGCTCCCTGGAGGCTGTGACATTTGAGCTTGCGCTGGCTGCCCCAGCACAGGGAGGTCAAACAAATTGAATTTCTCTTCAAATTAGCTGTCTATGGCTTTGATCCCTGTCCATTGGAGACCTTGTGTGTTTTAGCTGGAAGAATGCACGCCACGTTCCAGCGCCCTCCCGCAGCCGGGGGAGCGGTGATGCCCCTGGCAAACGCGCGAGCGGTGCTCAGCTGGAGAGCCATCACTGGAGCGTGGCCTCTGTCGAGAAGGATCCCAGCTTCCCTGGGCCTCGCTCTTACGGATGTTAATTCCTTCCTATTGTCTTTGCAAGTTCTAACAGAATAGTAAGCGGCAGTAAAGAGAGGGGATATGTTCAATTTAAGCAGCGAGATTACGATGTTCCCAATAAAGCCGTATTTATTAATAATTACCTCTCTGCCATGACTTTAAATTCAAACAGCTGGACAGCCTCTGCTCTTTATTAATTTCCTTGGATCCTTGGCACGAAGCCCTCAATTCCTGTGATGTAATGGTATAAAAAGTTGGCTCCTGACCGAGCTTCCACCCACAAGTTCTAAATTTGGAGCATGGCAAATTTCTGCAGATTCCAGAGACAGGCTATGCTCAAGACGTGCTGATGCCTTCAGTCCCATCCTATTGCACCAAACAACAAGGCTGTGTGCTTTTTATAACAGGGATCATAAATATGACTCAGATCCACATGTTGTCTATGTAAGCACTTGGGGTTGGCTATCACTTTATGGCACTGGGAAGAAGCCAAGCCAAATAAAAATTGTTTTGAGTAAATATTACATTTCTAAAGCATGAATAACTTTTCTGTGCAGCCAACGTGTCACTAATGGGAATAAGGAAGAAGACGGGGTGGGGGGAAAGCAGAAACTAAATCATCCCTCTAAACACAGACAGTCTGCAGCAAGACCTGTTGTTTGGACTCGTCTGGGGTGTGATATCCCAGATAATTCGTAGCAGGTCTCAGCAAGGCCACGAGAGATGGAAATAAAAATAGCTGTATAGCTCAGCGCCATCCTGCTGCGCGGCTCTCTTTTGGGTGGGATCTCCAGGAGTGGTATGTAAAGCAGGCAACCGGAGAACCGCGTGTCCTCCTCTCCCCCGCTCCCAAATGTGCAGAGGCTCAAGCATGTGGATTGCTCCGTGGAGATCGGTGTTGCTACTCACATGCTCAGCACTAAGCATGTGCACATGTCTGTCCAGGATCCGGGCCAGAAGGAAGGATGAGTTTTTCATCCTGTAGTTTTGGGACCCCAGGGGATGTCTGCGCTGCAGAACAGGGGGAAGCAGAAAATTAGCCCACGTGCAGCTCTGCGTCCAGAAGGAAGCAGCTCACTGGCAGCTCGGCGGGGCAGGGATGTGCCATCCCACCACCAGCACGGGGCTGGCTCATCACAGCTGCTGGCTCTGCTCCAGCAACTCCAGCAAGCTGATAAGTCTCAGCATCCCCCAAGATCTCAATTACTCCTGCCCTTGAGCAGTACTCAGGGAGCAGCTTATGAAGGGTTTCATGTACCTGAAATGCAAAGGGATTAAAAGAAAAAAAAAAAAAAAAGCCCTTTCTGCAAGAACTTTTCAGGAAACATTCCCTGATAAAAGGAATCCTCAAGTCTTTCAAAAATAATAGCCAGAGAGAAATAACAAGTGAGAGTCGAGCTTTGAAAATCATTAGTGCCTTTCCCATTTTCCTGACGGGCACGTGCATTCCTTCCTGTTGCACCTGTGAGCTTCTACACGTCAGATAAGTGCTTTCCTGAGCTTCACTGTCCTCTCCTTTTTTATAGGCATCTTTCGGATAGCAGGCAGAAAACCTGGCTTTAAAAGAGGAGCTCAGACAGGAAGCAGCAATGTTCCAGGAGAATTTCTGAGTCAAGCAGGAGAGCAACTGGCTTCGTGAAGTGTGAATTTCAGAGATCCCTGAAACCCTTGGCTGCACAGTTGGAGCAGGTGAGTGCGGAGGCGTCGAGAGCCCTCGACATTCCCATGTCCCAGCCGTCCCTATCAGAAGCTTTTGAAGAGCTTCTCTGTGCAGTGGGCTGGACTGGGGCTTGCAGATAGAATGTTTGAAGGGCTGTGAGCCCTGCAATAACCACAGCAGGCTTGACGTCAGCAGACCTGTACCTCCAGGGATTAGTTCTGAGAAATCAGTGCCGGTTTGCCCAGCTAAGGCTGTTTTGACTGTTTGAAGGATCTGGGTGATAAGTCTATTTTCCATGCCTTGAACACTGCCAGTGGCCATTTTCTGCCAGAAGAGCAGCTCAAACAGTGTGCATGGGGTTGGCTCCCTCCCCTTTGTAACGCATTTTACAATTTGGAGAAACTTTTTGTAACACAAGAAAATGTTTTTACATATTAGAGCTTCTAAATTGTTAGAACAGTTGGAAAATCCTAATTGCCTTTAAAAGTCAAGGAAAAAAAAACAGCAAAGAAAACATTTTGGATTGCAGAATTAACAAAACTGGGAGCTGAAGTTCAGTTTCCTGGACTAAAAAATTACTCAGGGAGTCCTGTCGTACTTGTGACTTTAAAACAAATACTAGAACCTTCAGCAAGGGATTTGCACCTACCCCCAAACTGGAGCTTAAGCTCTGAAAACTCTCCAGAGATGCAATGTTGAGGTTGGTCATGTTTAGATTTACCCCAGCATGTTTTCAGGGCTCCACATGCACAAGGGGAGGGGAAACCCACCTGGGATTGATTCAGCAGCTTGAATGAGAGATGACAAAAGAGGGTTTGGCTGGAGTGCTGGCCTAATTTCCGTGAAACTTTGGGGGTAGCTACGTGGTGATTTAACTCCAGTTAATTAGAGGCTAAAGGCTGCTTCAATTTGTGGTCGTTACCCAAGAGCTCAGAGGAGGTTTTCTGGCTGCCAGGAGTCAGGAATAAAGGTGGAGGAGCTGGAGGTGACACGGAAAGAGGCTGGCAGGGGCTGGTGCCAGGGGGCTCTGGTCATGCCCCGGTATAAGCAGCCTTTACAGGCCTCACTCAGCAATCTCTGATTTGCACCTGATGAACACAGGTTCAGGGTATCACTGAAAGAGCCCTCTTTTTAGGGACAGTTTAGTGTTTTGCAGATGTCTGTGTGCTTTTTTAATGGGTAAACATCACCCATCTTTCATCAATGGCCAGCAGAGGCATAAGGAGGTTAAGGGACCTGACGAAGGTGATAGCAAGTCAAATTGTTTGGAATTTTGTAGCTCTGAAATATCATCTTTCTAAAACAGGAAACCCTCTCAGGAGTAGTAGGTTTTCATTAAAACAACAGTTCAAACCTGTCGATCTTGATCTATCAGGAACAAGAGGAATGTAGAAAATGTGAGAGTTAGCTTAGCCTCCCTTAAACTAAACCACCAGGTTCACGTTCCTATGGAGAAACAAATACCCTGCAGGCATCGTGGTGTCTTTGATTTATTTTTGGAAGTTGAAAACTCCCCCTCTTGATGTCTGAGCTAAGAAAAAAACAAGGATTTTGTGAGCCAACAAAAGGTTTCTGGAGGAAAAACCCTCCAGTCCCACTTCTCAAGGGCTTATGACATGAGCAGTTGAGCTAAGGTAATCCAACTTAGCCTCCCCTACATTTCAAAATTGGGTTAAAGTTCCCAAGTCGTTGAGGGAAGATGTTACCCAACAGAGTAATGACTCTCTAATTGGCACGTCGGGCCTTGGCAGCGGCGGGTGCAGACCTTGGTTTCAGTCACCTGAGCAGCTCGGGGCGACCAGCGTGCCCACAGGAGGGAGCGAGGGCATCGCGCCCGCACAGCCTCGGGAGAAGCCCCGAGCTGTGCTGACAGCCTTGCTCGTCATCTGCCCGGTCCTCTCCCTCCTTTCTTTGGAGGGCAGCGCAGCCCCAGGCGGAGGTTTTGGCTGCTGATGGGTGTGGGTTTGTGGCTCAGCAGCAGCAGTGTGGTGCCGCACGTACACGAGTGGCGCGGCTCCGAGCGTGGGACCGGCTCGGCGGTGAAACCCCCGCGCGGTGCCGCATCCCGGCTCTGCCTCCCGGGGCGGGATCCGCACATGTGATTCATTAGGAGCCTGCCGAGCAGGGCCGTGCTCCCCGGGCTCTCCGGGGCCGTGCGGCGGTGTCCGGCTGCCATCTGCTGTCCGGCGCCCGGGGGGGGGGCCCGCGCATCCCCCGCGCATCCCCCGCGCATCCCCCGCNCAGCAAGGGATTTGCACCTACCCCCAAACTGGAGCTTAAGCTCTGAAAACTCTCCAGAGATGCAATGTTGAGGTTGGTCATGTTTAGATTTACCCCAGCATGTTTTCAGGGCTCCACATGCACAAGGGGAGGGGAAACCCACCTGGGATTGATTCAGCAGCTTGAATGAGAGATGACAAAAGAGGGTTTGGCTGGAGTGCTGGCCTAATTTCCGTGAAACTTTGGGGGTAGCTACGTGGTGATTTAACTCCAGTTAATTAGAGGCTAAAGGCTGCTTCAATTTGTGGTCGTTACCCAAGAGCTCAGAGGAGGTTTTCTGGCTGCCAGGAGTCAGGAATAAAGGTGGAGGAGCTGGAGGTGACACGGAAAGAGGCTGGCAGGGGCTGGTGCCAGGGGGCTCTGGTCATGCCCCGGTATAAGCAGCCTTTACAGGCCTCACTCAGCAATCTCTGATTTGCACCTGATGAACACAGGTTCAGGGTATCACTGAAAGAGCCCTCTTTTTAGGGACAGTTTAGTGTTTTGCAGATGTCTGTGTGCTTTTTTAATGGGTAAACATCACCCATCTTTCATCAATGGCCAGCAGAGGCATAAGGAGGTTAAGGGACCTGACGAAGGTGATAGCAAGTCAAATTGTTTGGAATTTTGTAGCTCTGAAATATCATCTTTCTAAAACAGGAAACCCTCTCAGGAGTAGTAGGTTTTCATTAAAACAACAGTTCAAACCTGTCGATCTTGATCTATCAGGAACAAGAGGAATGTAGAAAATGTGAGAGTTAGCTTAGCCTCCCTTAAACTAAACCACCAGGTTCACGTTCCTATGGAGAAACAAATACCCTGCAGGCATCGTGGTGTCTTTGATTTATTTTTGGAAGTTGAAAACTCCCCCTCTTGATGTCTGAGCTAAGAAAAAAACAAGGATTTTGTGAGCCAACAAAAGGTTTCTGGAGGAAAAACCCTCCAGTCCCACTTCTCAAGGGCTTATGACATGAGCAGTTGAGCTAAGGTAATCCAACTTAGCCTCCCCTACATTTCAAAATTGGGTTAAAGTTCCCAAGTCGTTGAGGGAAGATGTTACCCAACAGAGTAATGACTCTCTAATTGGCACGTCGGGCCGTGGCAGCGGCGGGTGCAGACCTTGGTTTCAGTCACCTGAGCAGCTCGGGGCGACCAGCGTGCCCACAGGAGGGAGCGAGGGCATCGCGCCCGCACAGCCTCGGGAGAAGCCCCGAGCTGTGCTGACAGCCTTGCTCGTCATCTGCCCGGTCCTCTCCCTCCTTTCTTTGGAGGGCAGCGCAGCCCCAGGCGGAGGTTTTGGCTGCTGATGGGTGTGGGTTTGTGGCTCAGCAGCAGCAGTGTGGTGCCGCACGTACACGAGTGGCGCGGCTCCGAGCGTGGGACCGGCTCGGCGGTGAAACCCCCGCGCGGTGCCGCATCCCGGCTCTGCCTCCCGGGGCGGGATCCGCACATGTGATTCATTAGGAGCCTGCCGAGCAGGGCCGTGCTCCCCGGGCTCTCCGGGGCCGTGCGGCGGT